>CM072526.1:31628283-31643283 GCA_036898135.1 Oncomelania hupensis
TTTAGATGAGCCCTATACTACTAAGTTCGTAGACCTAAACGGGCCAGTTAGTAGGCTAGAGTAGGCAATGAACTCAAGCTGGGGCTCTATAAACTCTCTCATTTGTGTGTGTGTGTGTGTGTGTGTGTGTGTGTTTTGTTTTTTGTTTTTGTTTTTTTTTTTCAAGGAGAAGGAATAAATGACCAATGCTCTATACTAAACTTCAACTAAACTTTCGTTGGGAAAAGTGTCTGTTTTAGCCCGCGATGAACCAAATCTAAAGACTCGTGCGTTTTGGAGGAAAATAACCTCCGCAAATTAGTGAGTTACGATGGCATTTACCTCCCCTGGATAAGGACGCACAAAATGTCGTCAGCAACTAAAGGCGCTGCCCCTTCAGAACCGCAAACACGAAGAAAGGTTCGTAAGGATTTCCCGATTGCATAACCGGAAACGAAAGGGGTCACTACGAACCAAGTGTCGCTGGTCGATCTAAAGTTCTCTACCAACCGGGTTCTATGACATACCTCTCCATTGGGGTGACACTGAGGGAAGGGGTATGAAGGAAAGGAAAAGAAATGAACCCTTCCTTATAAAGAGTCATTGGACAAAGTCAACTTCTGTGAGGGGGGAAAAAACTAGCGCTATGGACAATGGAACATGCCTCTTCTGCACGCCAGGCGAGGATGGTACCACTGGGCCAGGTTTACTCCGGGATATAACCACTCCAATAAGGAGCAGTTGTGTAAACTGCACTATCTGTTTGCATAGACTATCCCTTCTGCCTCACATGCATAGTTTGCCCATTTGGACAAACTTTCCACCAAACACGACGGAATCGAGAGTGATTCGTCGGCGTACCTTTAAATAGAACCAGCTATTTATCTTTTGATACCACATCGTGTAAGATGTTAGGTAGGTATTCAAAGAAAAGAGCGGCGCCCTCTTTCTCTCTGTGTCTGTGTCTCCCTCTTCCCTCTCTATGTCTGTCTCTAGCTCTAGCTCTGTTTCTCTGTCTGTATGTCGTCTGTCTGGTCTGGTCTGTCTGTCTGTCGTCTGTCTCGGTCTTTCTGTCTCTCTATGTTTGCCTGCCTGTCTGTCTCTCTGTCTCTGTCTGTCTGTCTGTCTGTGTCTGTGTCTGTCTCTGTCTGTCTGTCTGTCTGTCTGTCTGTCTGTCTCTCTCTCTCTCTCTCTCTCTCTCTCTCTCTGCCCAGGCGCTGAAGAAACGGAGCTGCTCATGTTGTATGTTTGTCATATGTATAACAGATTTCGTCCAAATACATTTAAAGAGGTGAATATTTTTAATCAGGGAAGACAGTTTGTTCAGATCATGGCAGGCATGGATGAAAGTATGATCAGGCAGACTGCATGGTTCATTTACAAATGTTTCCAAATGAGAGACAACAACGACATTAAATATTTTGTTGTGTTTGGAAGTCGTGAGTGGATGAGTCAATATGTGAGCGTGGGTTTGGCAAATGCGTGAATGCAAATAATTGATAAATGCTGTTATAAATATTGAGTCTTGATGTGCATAGTAATGTGAATGATACATATATATTATTCACATTACTGTGCAAATCGAAACTCAATATTTATTACATCATTTATCAATTACACTATGTAACACAATTTTTGTTCCTGGCTTCTAAGTGTTATATTTCAATTGCTTATGTCTAAAGTACTTGAAAAAATGACTTCATTAAGCACAAACTTTGCTTACACAACAACAGCACGAAGAAAACTCGTTTTTTGTGAAAATAGAACGATTTCTTTTTCATTTTCGTCATTATGATCGGGTAAAAACAAAAATTGCACAAGGAATAGACAAACACAGTCGGAAACCACTCAACAAGGTTAAGAAATGTGTAGATTTTCTAGATTTACGATTGTACTGTGAATCACTCTCTCAGTTCAGTTTATAAATGTATAGTCCCCAACACAGTATGCGTATAGGAGACTTTGGTATTATGATGTCCATTGATATAAGAGATCGTGCTACAGTAAGAGGTCATATGAGGAGGGAGCGCGGGACGCTGCTACGACGTCCGGAAGAAGACGGAGATGGATCGATGGCAGGCATGAGGGGAAGGAGTACGAACGAACGGCGGCAGGGGTAGGATCGGGGTGCCAGGGAGGCCGCCAAGGCCAAGGGAGGGCAAGCACAGAGGGTGAAGGGTGGAGGGCCTAGCAGTGACCAGTAGGGCGGGGGGGGGGAGGGGGGAGGGGAACGTACCTAATTAGATAAAAATCCTTCAGGACCACATTAAAAGTCGAGGAGGGCCGGGTAAAAGCTATAAACAATCAAGAATGGACCCTTAAAACAAGGAAGGGAAATAAATGGTACAGTGAGGAAGGGAAAGTCATTCATGAAAACGGATACCCAGGACACAGGGGTCAACTAAAGGTATGAGTCTTGTGGAGGGGATGGTCAGTCATGGAAACGTATACCCAGGCCCCGTGGGGTCGACTGAAGGTATTGAGTTATGTGGAGGGGATGGTCAGTCATGGAAACGGATACCCAGGCCCCGTGGGGTCGACTGAAGGTATGAGCCATGTGGTATGGGATGTCAATCATGAAAACGAGTACCCAGTATCCAAGGGATCAACTGAGGTATAAGTCATGAGGTGAGAAAAGTCAGTAGTGGTATCTAATACCCAGGACACAATGATCAACTGAAGGTATGAGTCATGTGAGGGGGGTGGTCAGTCATGGAAACAGATACCCAGGACCCATGGGGTCGACTGGAGGTATGAGCCATGTGGTATGAGAGCAAGGTAGCTGAGCGGTATAAGTCAGGACGTGGTAGTAATACCCAAGATCCAATGGGTCAGCTGAGGGTACAATCCGTGTAGTAGTAGCTGAGTGGAAACATGTCACTTAAGTAGAGCATACCCAGGACCCGAGAAGGTAGAGTCGAACCCAAGGCCCATGGGCCAGGTGGGGGAATAGGTTACAAACAGGTAACTGAGTGGGGATAGTCATCATTAGTAGTTGTAAGACAAAGGAACCCAAGACGAGTTCCGGGGAGAGAACCGGCCAGGCGGTTGGGTCTAAAGGTGTACAGACACTCGTCAGCGGTAGGTGCACACCGAGGTCATGAATAGCAGTCCAAAGTTAGTCGACAAGGAGGTGGCTACCAGGTCGGCCATGGAGTTCAGATGCACGTCGCGGCAGGCAATCCTAACCGCGGAGAAGTCAGGCTCCAGGGCCAGACACTCAAGTACACAGTGGTCGTGTGCTTTTATACTTGTACAGCTACTTTTGAAACGTTCAAGAACGTTCTAGAAAGTTCTGAGAGTTTCTCGAAAGTTCTGGAAGTTTCTTGAACGTTCTAGAGTGTTCAGGAGAATTGTAGAAACATGTGGACAACTCTAGCAGTTCAGGGAGGAAGCTCGGCATTGAATGCAAATCGATAATTTTCTCGAACACACGCGATTTTCCAAATGTCATTGTCCCGGTCACAGAAGCAAAGTTTTTCTGGAATAACAGCGATTTCCTTTCTGTTCTAGACCTAACGGGTTAGGAAAACACACTTTCAACCCAGGAACAGAACAAAAGTGAAAATTTGTTACATAGTGTTATTTGCAGATAGAGTAGATAGATAGATAGATATTTATATCTATATCTATCTATCTATATCTATCTATCTATCTATCTATCTATCTATCTATCTATCTATCTATCTATCTATCTATCTATCTATCTATCTATCGATCAATCAAAACAAAAAAAACATCTATTTTGCATGCAGATTATAAATATAATTGTTTATAAAGTCTGATAGTTAAACAAATAAATATCTATCTATCTATCTATCTATCTATCTATCTATCTATCTATCTATCTATCTATCTATCTATCTATCTATCTATCTATCTATCTATCTATCTATCTATCTATCTAATCTATCTAGATAGATAGATAGATAGATAGATAGATAGATAGATAGATAGATAGATAGATAGATAGATAGATAGATAGATAGATATAGATAGATAGATATAGATATAAATATCTATCTATCTATCTATCTATCTGCAAATAACACTATGTAACAAATTTTCACTTTTGTTCTGTTCCTGGGTTGAAAGTGTGTTTTCCTAACCCGTTAGGTCTAGAACAGAAAGGAAATCGCTGTTATTCCAGAAAAACTTTGCTTCTGTGACCGGGACAATGACATTTGGAAAATCGCGTGTGTTCGAGAAAATTATCGATTTGCATTCAATGCCGAGCTTCCTCCCTGAACTGCTAGAGTTGTCCACATGTTTCTACAATTCTCCTGAACACTCTAGAACGTTCAAGAAACTTCCAGAACTTTCGAGAAACTCTCAGAACTTTCTAGAACGTTCTTGAACGTTTCAAAAGTAGCTGTACAAGTATAAAAGCACACGACCACTGTGTACTTGAGTGTCTGGCCCTGGAGCCTGACTTCTCCGCGGTTAGGATTGCCTGCCGCGACGTGCATCTGAACTCCATGGCCGACCTGGTAGCCACCTCCTTGTCGACTAACTTTGGACTGCTATTCATGACCTCGGTGTGCACCTACCGCTGACGAGTGTCTGTACACCTTTAGACCCAACCGCCTGGCCGGTTCTCTCCCCGGAACTCGTCTTGGGTTCCTTTGTCTTACAACTACTAATGATGACTATCCCCACTCAGTTACCTGTTTGTAACCTATTCCCCCACCTGGCCCATGGGCCTTGGGTTCGACTCTACCTTCTCGGGTCCTGGGTATGCTCTACTTAAGTGACATGTTTCCACTCAGCTACTACTACACGGATTGTACCCTCAGCTGACCCATTGGATCTTGGGTATTACTACCACGTCCTGACTTATACCGCTCAGCTACCTTGCTCTCATACCACATGGCTCATACCTCCAGTCGACCCCATGGGTCCTGGGTATCTGTTTCCATGACTGACCACCCCCCTCACATGACTCATACCTTCAGTTGATCATTGTGTCCTGGGTATTAGATACCACTACTGACTTTTCTCACCTCATGACTTATACCTCAGTTGATCCCTTGGATACTGGGTACTCGTTTTCATGATTGACATCCCATACCACATGGCTCATACCTTCAGTCGACCCCACGGGGCCTGGGTATCCGTTTCCATGACTGACCATCCCCTCCACATAACTCAATACCTTCAGTCGACCCCACGGGGCCTGGGTATACGTTTCCATGACTGACCATCCCCTCCACAAGACTCATACCTTTAGTTGACCCCTGTGTCCTGGGTATCCGTTTTCATGAATGACTTTCCCTTCCTCACTGTACCATTTATTTCCCTTCCTTGTTTTAAGGGTCCATTCTTGATTGTTTATAGCTTTTACCCGGCCCTCCTCGACTTTTAATGTGGTCCTGAAGGATTTTTATCTAATTAGGTACGTTCCCTCCCCCCCCCCCCCCCCCCCGCCCTACTGGTCACTGCTAGGCCCTCCACCCTTCACCCTCTGTGCTTGCCCTCCCTTGGCCTTGGCGGCCTCCCTGGCACCCCGATCCTACCCCTGCCGCCGTTCGTTCGTACTCCTTCCCCTCATGCCTGCCATCGATCCATCTCCGTCTTCTTCCGGACGTCGTAGCAGCGTCCCGCGCTCCCTCCTCATATGACCTCTTACTGTAGCACGATCTCTTATATCAATGGACATCATAATACCAAAGTCTCCTATACGCATACTGTGTTGGGGACTATACATTTATAAACTGAACTGAGAGAGTGATTCACAGTACAATCGTAAATCTAGAAAATCTACACATTTCTTAACCTTGTTGAGTGGTTTCCGACTGTGTTTGTCTATTCCTTGTGCAATTTTTGTTTTTACCCGATCATAATGACGAAAATGAAAAAGAAATCGTTCTATTTTCACAAAAAACGAGTTTTCTTCGTGCTGTTGTTGTGTAAGCAAAGTTTGTGCTTAATGAAGTCATTTTTTCAAGTACTTTAGACATAAGCAATTGAAATATAACACTTAGAAGCCAGGAACAAAAATTGTGTTACATAGTGTAATTGATAAATGATGTAATAAATATTGAGTTTCGATTTGCACAGTAATGTGAATAATATATATGTATCATTCACATTACTATGCACATCAAGACTCAATATTTATAACAGCATTTATCAATTATTTGCATTCACGCATTTGCCAAACCCACGCTCACATATTGACTCATCCACTCACGACTTCCAAACACAACAAAATATTTAATGTCGTTGTTGTCTCTCATTTGGAAACATTTGTAAATGAACCATGCAGTCTGCCTGATCATACTTTCATCCATGCCTGCCATGATCTGAACAAACTGTCTTCCCTGATTAAAAATATTCACCTCTTTAAATGTATTTGGACGAAATCTGTTATACATATGACAAACATACAACATGAGCAGCTCCGTTTCTTCAGCGCCTGGGCAGAGAGAGAGAGAGAGAGAGAGAGAGAGAGAGACAGACAGACAGACAGACAGACAGACAGACAGAGACAGACACAGACACAGACAGACAGACAGACAGAGACAGAGAGACAGACAGGCAGGCAAACATAGAGAGACAGAAAGACCGAGACAGACGACAGACAGACAGACCAGACCAGACAGACGACATACAGACAGAGAAACAGAGCTAGAGCTAGAGACAGACATAGAGAGGGAAGAGGGAGACACAGACACAGAGAGAAAGAGGGCGCCGCTCTTTTCTTTGAATACCTACCTAACATCTTACACGATGTGGTATCAAAAGATAAATAGCTGGTTCTATTTAAAGGTACGCCGACGAATCACTCTCGATTCCGTCGTGTTTGGTGGAAAGTTTGTCCAAATGGGCAAACTATGCATGTGAGGCAGAAGGGATAGTCTATGCAAACAGATAGTGCAGTTTACACAACTGCTCCTTATTGGAGTGGTTATATCCCGGAGTAAACCTGGCCCAGTGGTACCATCCTCGCCTGGCGTGCAGAAGAGGCATGTTCCATTGTCCATAGCGCTAGTTTTTTCCCCCCTCACAGAAGTTGACTTTGTCCAATGACTCTTTATAAGGAAGGGTTCATTTCTTTTCCTTTCCTTCATACCCCTTCCCTCAGTGTCACCCCAATGGAGAGGTATGTCATAGAACCCGGTTGGTAGAGAACTTTAGATCGACCAGCGACACTTGGTTCGTAGTGACCCCTTTCGTTTCCGGTTATGCAATCGGGAAATCCTTACGAACCTTTCTTCGTGTTTGCGGTTCTGAAGGGGCAGCGCCTTTAGTTGCTGACGACATTTTGTGCGTCCTTATCCAGGGGAGGTAAATGCCATCGTAACTCACTAATTTGCGGAGGTTATTTTCCTCCAAAACGCACGAGTCTTTAGATTTGGTTCATCGCGGGCTAAAACAGACACTTTTCCCAACGAAAGTTTAGTTGAAGTTTAGTATAGAGCATTGGTCATTTATTCCTTCTCCTTGAAAAAAAAAAACAAAAACAAAAAACAAAACACACACACACACACACACACACACACACAAATGAGAGAGTTTATAGAGCCCCAGCTTGAGTTCATTGCCTACTCTAGCCTACTAACTGGCCCGTTTAGGTCTACGAACTTAGTAGTATAGGGCTCATCTAAACCAAGGGCTGTTCGTGCAGATTCATAAGAATACACCAGATAATTTACATCTTTACTATGCCTATAGGAGATACTTGAAACCTAGACATAATGCAAAACTTATGTTGAAAATCTCAATCGGAACCACAAACTCCTCGGCCATTTTCCATCTGAAAGCAGAAAGCAGCCCAAGAACAGCATTCTTTTTTCGGAACAAAGTATCCTACACCTATTTTAATGATTCAACAACAATAACAAATGGTGAGAGAATACAGTCAAAGCATTTATTCAAGCTTACGCTGTTAGCAATTGACCCGATATATGCAAAAAATACCAGAAACGTACATAAGAATCACGATTCGTCAAAATGATGAAAGTTCCTCACTTTCATTCAGCGAAGTTTACTGCGTAATGCAAATGAAGAGGTCGTGACCTTCTGGAAGCGCAAAAGTTATGAAGTAGACTGCAGGTTTTCCTACGAAAAAAACTACGAACCAAGTTTCTGTGCTTTTAAAAGCTCTCTATTGTGTCAGGCTCGAATTAAACAGGTCCATCAAAGTGGCTCAGTAGTCTAGTGTATTTGACTGTGCGTTTGAAAGCAGCATGTTGGGGTCCTGGGCAGTTTTAGTTAGATTCTGACTACGAACAGCGCCTTGACTGCTCTTTTAGCTGGTAAAATGCGCCATATCAAACAGTCATTATTTTTAATTAACCTTATCAAACGGTAAGGCGTTGCTTCAAGATTCAAAGTCGCAGTTCATTTGCGATTGAATCGTGTTCCAGTCTCAAATAACTAAAGACTTTTTTAAAGTGTTACTTTCACAAGGATTTGCTTCTTAGACAGCGGTTCAGGATCTATCCCATGTCATCTCGCCGGCACATTAAAGTACCCGATACATAATACGACCGGACAAGAACTGCTATTATTATCTTCAACAAATGCATGTGCCTGGTTCTTAAACGCCAAATCAGGCAAAGAGATGGGGAAAATCTCATCGACAAACCGAGGCAATCTGTCGCGTACCCGCCCAGCGTGTTAACACATCCAGTGAACTCCCATGAACTGTTCGTGAACTTGAATCAACTTTTAACTTGAAGTTGTAGCTTGACTTGAACTAGAAGTGAACTTTTGAGCCTCAAAGACGATATTAGTGTTTGGGAAAGCGTCTCATTGCAAACAACAACAACAACAAACAAAGGAAAAATAAACAAATCCTTAGGTCTATAGATAGCTGCAGTAATGAACATAATGTACCCTTTCTTACTGCTGTCCGTGTTCTACTTTAACTGGTTTTTGTTTGTTAGTTTTTCTGCCCAATAAACATACTGTCTATCGCGTAGCCCTGTGCTAACTTGGTGTCCGGTAGTTTCTAGACAATAGTCCTGTCACCCGTGCAAGAAAGCGGCACTAATTGATCGTTGCGTTAACAGAAGGATAGTTTGAAAACAGCGATGTCAGTTTGCAAGTGCAATCGTTCATGTTTACTAAATGGGGCGCCGCTGCATTGTCACAGCCGTCCGAAATAAATATAACGCAACAATAGTATTGATGAACGCTTTCGTCATTGAAAGGTCACCAATGACATTGTCAACACTTTTCTTCGTCCATTGTCCCTTATTGTTCTTGTTCTTCTTTTTTTCTTTCTTCCTTCTTACTTTCTAACTGGCCCTCTTATTTTTATCCTCCCCTTTTCTATCTTCATCTTTGTCATTTTTCACAGCCCCTGATACCTCCTTTACCCCATCCTCTCCCTCTCCCATTTCTTCCTCCTCCATCTTTTCTTCTTCTTGTTCCTCTTCTCCTTCTCGTCCTTGGAACTTCCGCCATTTTATTTTTGCACGTTATCACGTTCTGTTTGCGTCTTTCTGGAATTGTTTGACCAGCACCCGATGGTCGTGAACTTTTTTTTTGTCAGCTTGTCACAGTTCTACAAGAAGGGCTGCATCGCAACACTCACAAAAAAGGACAGCTGAACTGCTAATTTACCTATTAAACTCTCATCATGGGCAGAGATGACATAATCGTACGCTAATATGTATCAATCATTCATAGATCTTTCACACCTTAGTTTGTGAACTCTCATTCTAGACTTTGAGTATCGAAGGTTGGTTGGCGTCTGTCTCTACACCTAGAATAGTTTCGCCTCAAGTCTGTTCTTTTTGTATTTAATCGTTTTTTAATTGCGTTTTTCAGCCAAAGAGCTGCTCAAGGGGCAGGCGGATACAGAATCTAACTCCAGCTGCACGATGCGCCTATTTTCAGTCCTTGGGCGCACCGTCCGACACCTAGACATCTGAGCACAACCCTAGTCGACCGAGGACCCCCGGGGGTTTCAGTACAAATAGTATCCCCACTTTCTGGAAATTTAGTGCTTTAAATTCCCACTGTCGCTGTCTTTCTCCTTTGTTCTTTCTCATTCCTACTCTGTTCTATCAATCTGCTAAACTATCGTCTTCTTCGCTAGACCAGTCTCCTACCTTTTTTCTTGAAAACTCTTCCGGGACAAGACTCCTTATTTGTGTATGAGGTCTGTTAGATCAACTTGGGAATATTGGACGCTTTCTGCCGGGTGGTCACTAGGGATTCCTATGATGTTATTATTTAGCAATGTAGGCATTTTATATGTATGATTGTGTTTTGTTGATAATTTATAATGATGTTTGTATTCTATTTTGTTTTTGTAAACGGGGGTTCGATAAATTAAAGTACAGCCTCAGCGTCCCCTGCGTGGGTTGTCTTTATTGTAAAGTGACTGGCTGGTGGAGAGCTTTCGGTTTTACCACTAGGGCTGTTTCGGCAGATCTTTTATGCGGATCGGGGGTTGTCCGGTCCTGATTTGGCTCGGAAGAGTCCGCTGGACCTAAAGCAATAATAATGTAATGTAATGTAATGTAGTCAACCGAAGATGGGGGACGATGGGGGAGGATGGGGAAAGGGCCCCAGTGCTTGCTGGGTGTATTTTTGTAGCCGGCACTCACCCGTCTAGGACATGCGCGTCAGGATCTTTAAAGTCCGTGCGATGGAATGAGTGCGTGCCCAGGCTAGGCCTCAACTTATACTCTCATAGAGGACATCTCAATAGATGAACGAAGTCAACGCGATAGACTAGTAGGTGCACACGTTTTATTTGGTTATTTTATGTGGAAAACTGTCTCTCGTGAATCACTCTCCTCTCTTACATACACATAACTTCGACTAAAAAAAACTAACCAACGCACAAAACCAGTAAAGCACATACGACACAGTGGAAGAACTAAGTTGATGGGATGATATGTCCACATATTTTATCTTGTCATTTTATGTGGAAATAACCACGCTTTTCTCTGCACCTCGTCATTAGTGAGTGATACCGTTCTCGTCTTTTATGCGTCCACAAGTTTTCTGTTATTTGTAAAGTAATAAATTTTCTTTTATTTGGAAAGCAATCATTTTTTTCCCGTTTAGTTTGCACATTCTTTGTCTGTTTTGTTATGTTTTGAGGGAGAGAAAGAGAGAGACAGAGAGAGAGAGACAGAGAGAGAGACAGAGAGACAGAGAGAGAGAGGCAGACAGACAGAGAGAGACAGAGAAAGAGAGACAGACTGCATGTGTGTGCGTGCGTGTGTGTGTGTGTGTGCGTGCGTGCGTGCGTGTGTGAGATCGCTCTTCATTCACAATAGCTCTCAACAGCACCAAGCCTCCGACTCTTAAGCTAAGTAAAGAACAATCGTCGCTGTCTTTTAAGAGAATTGAAGAGTACCCTTTTCTTTTATTGGAAAGCCATCGGTAGAAAGGATTCCCACAGTACGAGTTTTAAGGGTACATGAAATGCTTTTAAGCTGCGTTAACCATCATTCAGTTGCTGTTTTTGCCATTCCAATGATATTTACGGCACTCTTCTACTTGTTGGTGCGTCTTGTTTGATCCACATGCTTTCACGGACAGGGCTGTATTTTTTTTTTTTTTTAACGTAGTCTGTCATTTGGCTGTATATTTCTCGTGCAGTTGACTGTATATATTTTTCATACATTTCAGGTTTAAAGATCATAATTTAAATCATAAATGTGGTCTGCCCTTTACGTGGTCCATTGTGACGGTTTTGTGTGGTAACGATGATTTGTGCTGATGTTTTTATTGCCCAGTAGTATTTCACGTACGTGTTAACTGTTTATGGAGTGGCTGAGTTGTGTTGTTTAATGAGAATAATGACGTACTTGTGACGTATTTGTTTCGTACTTAGCCTAAATAGTTTAATTGTCATCCTTCTTCCTTTAGCCCATCCCCTTCCCCCCCAAACCCAACTCTCCCCCCCCCCTCTTCCCTGTATCTCTCTCTTTCCTCTCACTCTCCAACATCCGCTTAAAAATGGAACACACACACACACACACACACACACACACACACACACTCACAGCACACCTAAATGTTTCTTGCTTTTTTTTTTGCATCTGTCTTTTTATCTGTCTGTCTGTCTGTCTGTCTCTCTGCCTCTCTCTCTCTCTCTCTCTCTCTCTCTCTCTCTCTCTCTCTCTGTGTATATGTGTGTGCACTCCTCATCCATCCAACTCTCCTTTTACATAATTATACAAAGTAAGCTTCTTTAGAACACGTGACGTCGTCGGTTACCTATCTCATTTTCCAAACTTGAACATGTTTGCACTACTCAAGATAACTGCGTGCTTTAAATTCATTTCGTTCTTTAGGCGTCAAGCAATCAGTAACAATATAGCCTGAACTAAGAGTATTAGCCTGATACAAACATGTTTGTTTCCTCCAAAACGCAAATGTAACATTGGATGATTTTGTATGTGTGTGTTTGGGGGTAGTCTATATCAGATACTTCTGTGTAATAATTTGTTGTGGGGGGGGGGGAGGGGGGAAGGGAGGGGTGTGAATATTATTAGTAAACCTAAACCTTTTCCGGCGCCCCGCCTAAACCTTTCCTGGCGCACTAGCCTAGCTGACGGCGGCAGAAAGAAATGAAATCAACAATCAAGTTTAACTTCCATACCAACCATTGGCAGACTTGGATAACCATCCCAGCGGGGATTGGCACCTAAAGCAACCCTGAACCCCCAAGAGCAAGTATACTGCTAAGATGGGAAGTGGAAAATGGCCACTTTTATCTCGCTGTTCGACCCTGGGTCATCGGTGTGCCAACGCAAACCAGCGTTCGATACGGGGTTACGGCGTTGGACTGACAGAAGGATTATGAAGACGCAGATTTTTTTAGTTTGTAACAAGCTGATAGCATTTTATTGTATGGTATTGTAATAAAGGACTTGCATGGTCTTAGTGTTAGGCCTACTCTGGCTTTTATTCCTACGCTATCATCTTCCACGCACCTATCTTATCACCAAAAAAAAATAATAAAAGAAAAAGCAGCCATTTGTTTTGCAGTTTAATTAATGCCCCAAATTCTTCTGTAACTAGATCGTTTACTGTGAGTGACGTAGGTTTACACTGTAGTAAATAAATGAGTGAGTAAAATTCTGCCCTTTCATGTTGACAAATAAACGAGCTAGCAAATGCTGTGCTTCTATAAGCTGATAAATAAACGAGTGAACAAAATCTGTACTTTTAAGCTGATGAATAAGCGGATAACACCGGTCAACACTGGCACGATCTGGATGAACGTGGAGCTATCTGGAATTTCGGTTGTTCCCTGCTGTTGCAAATTACGTAAATTTAAAATGCGTTAATGTATTTGTTTCTTTTATTTCATTTTTTTGGTTTGTTCCCCAGTGTTTCGATTTTGTCATTGTTTATTAGAGTAACGCTAATCCCCCATCCCCTCTCCCTTTTTCTCATAATTTCTCTTCTCCATTCACCTGCTCGTGCATATTTTTACATTGTTTATGAGATTTCTGTTCAAAGTCTCTTAAAGTTATATATGTATTATCACCTTAGGTTCTGGTACAAAGAAAGAGATCCTAAACACATTATTGTTCTAGATCGAGCATGACCGCGTCGACTGGTTCTAGACACTACTAATAGATCTCCCAGTTTCAAACGCTGTGTGAAGGATGGTCTTATCCAAGGCTTTAGTCCTAGACTTCTGGGTTTGTCTCAGACTGTACGAACCCTTCAACCCTCTGCGCCACTTTCTTTCGCCTTATCATCTTTTATCTGGGCCAGATTTGTGAGGGCGGTTCTCTCTCTTCTCCCCCTTGCAGCAGCTATTCTTGTCTTCGGTTCTGCCTAGGTCTGACGACGAACGTTTTGCTTGCAATCATAATGACAGTGAATGTTTCGAGTCATGATTTGAATGGGAAGATTGACGCTTTGAGTCGTCAGTAGTCACACTAAAACGTTTGATTTTGGTAAATTTGCCCACAGTCACTGCGCATAAACAAAAGTACAAGAGTTGTTACCATTGCTGCGCCGAAAGTCAACATGTGTGAAAAGCAGCGACGAACAATGTTTGCCTTGCACGGTAGCATATCATTTGTCAAGTTCAGAGAAAAAGACGACATTCTATAAAGACTCAAGTGACTGTACCATATCTATTACTTCACAGGTACCACACTCAACAATCCTATCGGGTCTTAGAATTATTTGCCATTTTCTCAAGATCACGTGAGCAAAGAAGCGCGTTTCATTGGTTCCCATGCTGAATGACTCGCAATCAATTCGTCGAAATTAAGGCATGTTCTAAACGTGGAAAATCATCGCAAATCACGCTGCGAACTGAGTTGACTGAGATGGTTCGGTGATAGTCTCACGAAATCAGTGACTCAAGTCATGATTTTCCCTATGATTGCAATCAAAACGTTCGTCGTCAGACCTAAGCTTAAAACGTGAATCGGATAACAAAACCGTAACCGGCGCGACTGTCGTGAAATGGCTTTTGTATGAGCCAAAGTAATAACGCGTCTTGGGGCGTCTTTGAGTTCGAGCCTCATTTTGGGGACGCATTTCGTCTTGCGTTGCTTTTTGTGCTAGTAAGCGCGCTTTGTGTAAGAACAGTAGGCCCTAGTACATGAGTTAATGCACACTCAACCTGCCTTCTGTGTATTGTGTTTCTATAGTCTTCCGGTTCCTTGCTTCTGAAGCAATTGTATATGTATGTGTTTTGTTGATATTTTATAATGATGTTTATATTCTATTTTGTTTTTGTAAACGGGGGTTCGATAAATTAGAGTATAGCCTCAGCGTCCCCTGCGTGAGATGTCTTTATTGTAAAGTGACCGGCTGGTGGATTGCCTTCAATGTTACCATTAGGGTTGTTTCGGCATATCTTTTATGCGGATTAGGGGTGAGTCCTCTTTCAGCGAAGTTGTGGTCTTGATTTTGTGGTCCTGATTCGGCTATTTGCAGTCCGCTGGCCCCTGTAAGCAATGAATAACTAACTAACCTTGTTTCTGAAGTTTGAAAATCTTTGGTAGTGAACAAGGTTTATTAACGGCGAACTTAGCTTTCAAACCCATGCAGTAGTGCAACATTGCTTTA
>CM072526.1:31645783-31748283 GCA_036898135.1 Oncomelania hupensis
AACCTCTGAGCAAAAGGCGCTTACTTTACTCAGGAATGACTTTTAACTATAACTGTAGGCATAACATAAATACATTAATTGTGCATAGACAGCAATGAGCTGTATCAACTCACTATTGTGGATAATTTAGATTTGTCGACTTGACTTGACTTTTAAAACAAACAAACCTAAAGCAATAACAACAACGCACAAGAAACATTCAAAGCTCATCAACTTATCGGGGGAGAGGGGTGGGGGAGGGTAAAGGATATTTTGCTTACTCAGGGTTTAAATTTTGGTTAAACCTAGAATGAAAAAGCGGGAGGATTTGAGGTTTCAGATTTTACTTATTGACCTGAAGCTTTGGGCATTTCCGCATACCAAGGATAGGGGAAAGGGGCGTGTACAAAAGGCAAGGAAGGAAGGAAAAAAAAGAAGGAAGAAAGGAAAACGATTTGTAATCATTGTCGGCTTATGTGTTGTCGCGCTAAGGGGCTTACGATAAATTCACGGAAGGGTTAGAAATTTGTAAATAAAAATCAAAAGGAAAATAAGTGTAAATCTTCTACTTTTACTGTCAGTCTTACCTGCTTATAGTTAAGCTCTATACGTGTAATAATGCTTAGTAGAGACAGGCTTTGATGTAGGCCATTACGAACATAGTATTATTACTAGTGGTACATGGACTAGTAGATAGCAACTTTACAAATTCAATGACTGTACCCTTTTGTTCACAACAAGTAGCTTCTGAGAAAGAGCGCGTGCGTGGATTGTGTGTGTGTGCGCGCGCGTGTGTGTGTGTGTGTGTGTGTGTGTGTGTGTGAGAGAGAAAGAGAGACAGACAGACAGAAAGACCGAATGTTGTAGATGTTGGTGGTGGAGAAGGTGCTTTTGTTGTTGTTGGTTTTTTTTTTCGTTGAGGCGGAGGTTGGGGATGATGATGAGGGGAGGAAGCGGTGGTGGTGGTGGTGGTGGTGGTGGTGGTGAACCTTTATTTCCACAGGTTTGGCGACCTAAATACCATTTAGGTAGCCGATCACTGTGAACTGGCTACCTACTATTTTGAACGGCTACCTATAATGTGAATGTCTACTTAACCATATTTGTGAACTGCTACTTAATTTTGAACCCATTTTTACGACAGGCGACCTAAATGTGAATGGTTACCTGCCTGTGAATGGCGACTTAAGCAGTTCACCACCACGGCTACCTATTACGTGAAATGTTACTTGATGGTGATATGGCTACCTAATATGCTATGTTGTTAAATTGACATGAAACAATTTGTTAAAAAACATTGACCAGCTAATAAATAACCTTACAGCCATTAGTTCATAGTTTTATAGTACAATTCAGTTGTATTCTGGGAGAGCCGACAAATATACAATACATATATAACTCATGGATGATTTGCAGTGTGCAAATTTCAAGGTAAAAGCGCGTTTTAAAGAAAAATAAGCGAATGTAAGTGGTCATAATACCTTTGTAGCCCTTGGTATTGTTTACTTCGACTGTTGAAGTGTTGGCACGTTCGACAGCATTAACGGGAAATGATACAGTGTGACCTTAACAACTCTTCTGTTGATGTGATAGCAATGTTGGTGTTATATGTCCCTTTAAACGTCTAATCCTTTATCTATGCACTTCATAACCTTCAACAACGAATACCAATGGAAGCAGCAGTTAATTTGATTTTTAAAATGAAATGTGTGCATTCGATTTTAGATAAGGTGATGCCGACTGTGCGTTGATTTTTAGGAGCAAAAAAACCCAATAGTTTTCAAGGGATAACCTTTTTTTTTTGGTGCACACACACGGGAACTTATAAGCCTTATAAGTAACAGTTCAACATGACATGTAACTTATAACGATAGAACTGTAACTTATAACTGTGAAATGTTACCTCGAACTCAAAATTCGGAAAGTAATTGGTCAGTCTGTGACGCTGTCGGAGACAGATGCCCTTTTTGGCTACAAACCTGACAAGATTAACCGGAGAGATGTTAGATTTATTAACCATTTCATTATTATTACAAAAATGGTCATAAGTAAATTTAGATACGGTACCCCTTATGACATTAACATTATGTTTGACATCAAAACCGAATATCGAAAGAAATTTTTAATTTGAAAAAAAAAAGTAGAGATTATTTCTATAGGAATAATAACAATATTGATAGTACTGGCAGTATTATAGGGTAATGATAGTGGTAAGAGATAGTGGTGATAGTAGTAGTGGAGGTGGTGTGATGGTGGTGGTGGTGGAGGTGGTACTTGTGGTAATGATAATGGTAGTAATGTAGTGTAATAACAGTGGTAATGATAATAATTTTATTTAATTTGTTTATCTTTTTATTTATTTTTGGGATCTATCTGAAAGGCGCTGTATAATGAACATATATGATACATAGCGCTGTCTAATGCACATCTATGATACATAGCGCTGTATAATGAACATCTATGATACATAGCGCTGTATAATGCACATCTATGATACATAGCGCTGTATAATGAACATTTATGATACATAGCGCTGTATATTGCACATCTATGATACAAAGCGCTGTATAATGCACATCTATGATACATAGCGCTGTATATTGCATATCTATGATACATAGCGCTGTATAATGAACATTTATGATACATAGCGCTGTATAATGCACATCTATGATACATAACGCTATACGCTATTTGCCCATTCCTTTCAAGGATCGACTTTTTGCCCGTAATGCTCCTGTGGGCCGACAGATGACTTAATGGAAAGTCTATAATGTCGTTTAATAGCGTTACAATTACTAACATGGGAGGAAAAAAATTCTTCCGTGTGTTAACATTGTGTATGCGATGCAGCCGGCCAAAGTGATTGGTACACGACGGTGAACTTCAATCGCAAATCTAGAAGATACGGGGTCGTTTAGATACGTAACAATTGCTAATATGCATGTAAAACAAAATTGGATGGGATTTTGGAAGGAAACGCCCACATGTAGTCGTCTTCAGTGAGTTAAAATTGCAAATGAGAAGCAACCTGCCAATGTGACACTGCGTAATGTAGTGTCTTCTGAAGTAATGCCTGTCTGAAAGACATTTAAGCTGTTCCAGTCCATGCAGATTTATGTAGGCACTTACTTTTGGTCTGTGAAGTAAACGAATGTCAAGTCGATCTTTTGTTCCTGCTCTTCGCACAAACCTTCCGTTCCTCCCTCTTCCATCCCCCATTATCTCTTCTTCAATCCCGTTCTACCCCTTCCTCTCTCGCCCTCCCTTCTGGTGGTCTTTTGTTGTTTTTTTCTACCGTCATCTCCCCCTCCCTCCCCCTTCCACCTCTTTTTATTCACACTCTCTCATCCGTCTTCAGCTCCCCACTCACCACATTCCGTCTTACGACACGTGCACTTCACTACCCCGAAACGCTTGAGTGTCCATGTTAACTTTTCTCACATTAATGTCTGTTGCGGTAAATGTAACTTATGCCAAGTAAGTTCTTTGGTTAAAACCAAAAAAATAAATAAATAAATACAGATAGGTCGATAGATCAATAGATTGATAGACAGACAGATAGATAGGTAGATAGAAAAAAAAATAAATACAGATAGGTCGATAGATCAATAGATTGATAGACAGACAGACAGATAGATAGATAGATAGATAGATAGATAGATAGATAGATAGATAGATAGATAGATAGATAGATAGATAGATAGATAGATAGATAGATAGATAGATAGATAGATAGATAGATAGATAGATAGATAGATAGATAGATATATAGATAGATAGATAGATAGATAGATAGATAGATAGATAGACTGATTGATTACGTTGTGTTGAGATTACTTTGTATTGATTTTTTAAAAATATCTCCATACTTGGCATAGTTCTTCCACAGCACTTCCAGTGTGCATGGTGTTTTTTTTTTCCCAAGCTCATCACAAGTACTTAACTTGATAATTGGCTGGGCTGTTTTGGGTGCCGCTGGGGCCACACGGATACAAGGGAAACAGTCCAAAGGGTCATTATAGAAAAATTGTTTCTCATGAGAGAATCTCCTGCTATTCACAGAAATTCGGGGCATGCATGTAACTGTAGTGGCAAAAGAATTTGTTGAATGTATTCAACTTGGGGATAGGGCCCACATGTTATAACATTGACGACATTGGTAGAATGTATGGAATTTCTGTATATCTGATAAAGAATATTGACTCAAATCAATTTATTGTGGTTTATTAGAAAACATTCATTAAACTGTATGAAATTTCATAAATTTGTTATATTCGAGGAAGATGATTAACTTTAAAAAAAAAAAAAAAGGTTTAATATAGCATGACAGTTGGAGATGAGATAAAGTAACCGAATGTATGTAATGTGCTAAAGTTAGGATTGGTGGTGGAAGACGGAATTTGAGTAATTTGGTATCACTGCGGAAGTTAATTACTCAAGATTATTTAGGCTGGTTTTAAAGTCGATGGTAAATCGGTGAATTATGTAGAGACAATTTGGTACACTCGGGAATACCAGGCTATGCTCTTGGTCAAACAACTGACCCGTCCTGGATATTTCGACACTGCTAGGCCTATAGGCAATAGACAGTAACATTTTATCAGTCTACATAGGCCAAGTCTTTGCTCATACAGCTTTGACCAGTCACTGCAAGGCTGTCCACTATCAGTGACCACAGGAATCTTACCTCCCCAAAAATGACCCACTGCACGCTTTCTTTTCTGTCTTTTGCAATGACATTGTATACATTGGGTGTCGGAGAGAGAGGGAGAGAGAGAGAGAGAGGGAGAGAGGGAGAGAGAGAGAGAGAGGGAGAGAGGGAGAGAGAGAGAGAGAGAGAGAGAACGACTGACATTTTATTTGCAACAAGGAAGGAAATTTTAGGCCTTTGGACATATTTTATAATCTTTCATTGCATCATCCATTCTTACATACATACTATTATAAATATCACAATATACTAATTATAGAGATAGCCAGAGAGAGAGAGAGAGAGAGAAAGAGAGAGAGAGAGAGAGAAGGGGGGGGGGGAGTGGGGTGGTAGGGCGGAATGATCTGTTCCCATTTTGATAACCTGGAATTATTGGTAATGATTCACTCAAGACTGGCCTAAATCCTCTGGTCACTGAGTTGACAATGACCTTAACTCTGATTTCAGGTATGTTGTTTGGAAATTTGTGGGAGAGAGAGAAAAGAGAGAGAGCGACACGGCAGGGTTCGACACAACCGACTGTCCTGGACAGGTATTTTTCAGCTGTCAATTAAGTCAGTCGGCGTCAAAGTTCTGGGCTAAACTTAAAACTGAAAACAGACCTCTACGACTTCACAATCGACACAGAAACATGGATGAATCCAAGACATCGCCAAGCAAAGGTGTTTGAATGTGCAATGTGCTCCAATAAAAAAAATGCTGCAATACAATTCGATTGAATATCTTACTGTTTGTGTTTCTTCATCAAAATTGTAAGGAAAGTTCGGACAAGCTTGAAATGTGGTGGGACAGGTTAAAAAAAAGTTGCTCTCGAGCTCTGCTCAGTGATATAAGACAGAGAGAGAGACAGAGAGAGAGAGAGACAGAGAAGACGTCTGGAACACGAACTTGGCTCGCCGCACTATTGAGCTATCCTGTCATTCTGGACGATGAGCAGCCAGAAAATCTATATACCAGTCTCGCTCTAACCAACAGCGCTACAAGCCACCGCCATCAATAACGACCACATCAACAACAAAACACAATACAAGCAGCATCTCATCAACAGCAAACAATTGTCATGTTGTAAGGACTCCCTAAAAGCAGAAAACAATCAGTGCTCTTGTTTTACCTCAAATAGAATCGGGCGATAATTGTAGATTATAGTCACACGACACCGGAGCGTATAGGCGACTACTGGCCACATTATTCTGACACCAGAGAACCAGTTGATGGTAAGGGGAAAATAATATGGTCATACGTTGGCCAATCCGGGATTCGAACCAGGTACCTTTCGGTTACTAGTAAGCCGCTCTTACCAACTGAGCTACCCGGCCCCACGATAATCGGGCGATCGTTGGTTGAATTAACGTCCCCCAACACCTTAGGCATATTGGGGAATCGGGCGATGACCCGGGCTTGTCTTTTAGGCTCAAAGCGGGTCAAGATGGCGTCGGGGATGAGCAACCAATCAGCAGCTGCCTGAGAGTACTCTTTACCTCTTCGTAAAAAAAGAACAGGTCAACCATTTCGATGGCCCGCTTCGCACTTGATTGTGGATAGGACCTGATCACGTGGCGACTTGGCCCGCAGAAATGGGCCGATCTGGAGCATGCAAGATTTATTTTTGTGCGCCCGATTGCTGCGCAGGACAGCCGCATGCGTTGCACGTGATTTACAATTAAATTAGAGAAAATCGTCTGGACGTACTTTCTGGGATTATTTGTATCCTTTCATTTGGATAAACAACACGGCAAAACTATTGATGAATCACGTGGAACACGAGAACCGTGAAGAATGAATCGCCTTGTGCATCAGCATCAATTTCGTAGATTGCATTTTATATGTTATGCTTTTGATGATGATGATGATGATGATGATGATGATGATGATGATGATGATGATGATGACGTGATGATGATGATGAGGTGATGATGATGTTGATGAGATGATGATGATGATGATGATGATGATGATGATGATGATGATGATGATGATGATGATGATGATGATGATGATTTATTGTTGTTATCGACTTTAAAGGCGAATTTCATTATTAGGCCTGCTGTTTGTTGATGAGAAAAAAAAAAGATAGTGAACAGAAATGATTATTAACTTGTTAAACATGTATCAAATGTAATTTTGCCTTTACAAACTTAGCCACACGTGTTTACCAGCACAAAGAACCGCTCAATGGATTGATGATAATTGAGTTTCAGATGCTCACATTAGTTTGCTAAAAACCTTTGTCCACTCAAGACGCATAAAGTTAGCATGCTGAACCACGGAGTCACCCACGCCCCAAGGAGCTGATGATGATAAACTTTCTGAATTACTGAACTATTTTTTTCGTGTTTTTGAACAGTTGCACGTAATAACAGCAAAACATACACGTTAGTGGAACAAAAAACAAACTCTTTAATCTTTCATGGATATGAATAATTCAGATAAACACATCGCGACGGTACTGAATTTTACCGTGCGATTATTGTGTCAAAATACACTAAGACCATTATTTTAAATGAGATTTATTTTGCCATCCTCATAGAGAAACAGAAATGCATCATCAGAATGCAGCTTGAAAAGTCTAGTGTCAATAAGACTCCAAGATCCAGACAAACAAGGAATTAAAAACAAAAACAGACAAAAAGCAAGTCATCAACATATAAAATAACGATTTTCTCAAAACTAGAGTGGTCGGACTTGCTTTATTTTATCTTCACGCCATAGATTTATGCAAAAGGTCTAAGACAAACAAGCCATCTTATAATCTCGTAACATGAATAATGCAGGATAATGGCGAAGAATGGCGTAGAGAAGATAGTACTGTGCCAGGCAATAGTCTACAGGAATTTTTTTAATGGTTTTATTTCATTTCATCGTCCTTATATAGCGCACCCAGCTCAAGATCTGCTTAAGGCGCTGGCAGGTACAGGATCTAACACATGCCGCCCAAGGCGCCGACTTTGTGCGCATAGTCTGACGCCCAGACAACTGAGCGCAATCCTGGGCCATCGTGTAGGGAGGATGTTGGGAGAAAGAACCTAGTACTTTGTGGGTGCATTGGTGAAGCCGGCACTCACCCGTCTAGGACATGAGAGTCAGGATCTTTAAAGCCCGTCCAATGGAACGCGTGCGTGTTCAGACCTCGGTTTAAACTTTAATTCGAAGGAGTATAGAGAGACATTGTCTCAGACGAATTTTTCATTTGTTTCTTCCGGCGCTCCAGGACGTCAACCAGGTTCGAACTGTAGGGGTTGCAATATTATCGCTTGACAATCAATGCGTCAACTGTTTTGGCCGCTAAGTGCACCATTGTGCCAACGGTGTCCCACGGTCATTTTATTATTTTTTGTTCTGGTTCGGTACTCAGGCCTCGGAAGAGTCCGCTGGACCTAAAGCAATAACCATGTAATGTAATGGTACTCAGGCCGTCAATCGGCTTGGAACCACTGTCTATACAAGCTACAATGTTATTTATTTTATTAATTTTTTAAAATCCTTCTTATAATTGTAGCGCGCTTCCAGCTCAAGAGCTGCTCAAGGCGCTGGCCGATAAAGAATCTCACTCAAGCCGCTGGAATCGCCCACAGTTATCGTATAACATTGAATGGTTCGTCGTTGTGCCGAAGCATATACCACTGGACCAACTGCCTTCCCGGATAAACAAAAGAACTCAAAAATCATTCTGGTCTCCAGAGATTGAGGGACTACCTATTCTCTCTCTCTCTCTCTCTCTCTCTCTCTCTCTCTCTCTCTCTCTCTCTCTCTCTCTCTCTCATGGGGAAAATCAATGCCAAACAATAATCAATGTACACAAAATTGTGTTAAAGTACGCAATTCAGATAATTTTATTACACACACACGCACACCCAAACGCACACACACACATACTCCTTTTGGGTCACATGGTTACGCAAATTTCTTTACATAAACCACGAATCTTTTTTTTTAATAAAAAAAACACAAATACATCATGAAGAGATTAAAAACAAACAAACAAACAAACAAACAAACAAACAAACAAACATGCATTCAGAGCTTCTAACTTTCAATTAATTACAATCATTTTCAAGTCAAACTATGCAGTTACACACACACACACACACAAAGACAAAAAAAAGACCGTACATTTGTAGTGAACACCATTATTCCTGCTACGTTTTTCACAAACAAATTCCTAGTAAGGAGGGCTGTGCATAGCTGATACTAGCCTATCTTTCCGATCGCCCCTCCGCTAGTCTCTGCGGCTGTTACATGATTTGAGGTTTACATGTACATGTAGCTAGCGCAATTCCGATTTAGTTGGTTTTTGTTGTTGTTGGCCTTTAAAAAAAAGTGTCTGACAGGTATGAAGAACGGTCTAGAATAGACTGTAAAGCCCTGACGAACAGTTGTACATGAAGAAAACAATAGCAATAACAACAATAACAACAACAACAACAACAACAAAACAAAGTACTCGTTGTTTCCAAATAATATTACGAAATATGATGCGAAAACGCATATTCATCCGGAAAAGGCGGCGTAAAGAGGTTTAAATCGTGGAGCTTTTTCACAGCATTGGCTAGTGGTGCGCGCGCGCGGAATCACTAGGCCTTGCTGTTTAAGCTGACCAGACGGGTAGTGAGACCATAGTAATCCTGGGCTAGTCTCAGCTAAGCTGTGTGACCATGAACAGTGAGAAAGGATGCAAACAAGAAAACCATGGTTTCGGATACGTACATTCGAGGAAGATCTCCTATTTGCACTGCTGGCAAACTCATTTATTCATTTGGGATGGCCTCCTGGCGCCGATTTCCTATGCCGAAAGTCGCGGGTTCGATTCCAGCAGTGCAGGAACGTTTGGATTGAGGTACGACACTATTGAGGTTACCGAGGGTTTTCTCCGGGCACTCCTGTTTCCTCCCTCCCTTCAATAACGGTACTGAATGCAGTCAATCTAAAATTTCAAAAATAACAATTTGATTTTCATGTTCAGTAATAGCGACCTGCTTTTACACCAAATGTTTGAGTGATTGATGTGTGTTTTCTGTTTGTGTTTGAGAGACAGTGAAACATATGAGTGTGTATGTTGGTACAGGTCGCCGAGCTTTGAGCCTGATTGATGATATGGGGTAAAAGATCGTATATAGCATGCAGTATTATTATAATAATAATAATAATAATAATAATAATAATAATAATAATAATAATAATAATAATAATAATAATAATAATAATAATTATTATTATTATTATTGTTGTTGTTATTATTATTATTATTATTATTATTATTATTATTATTATTATTATTATTATTATTATTATTATTATTAATTAATTAACCAATTTATTTTTTAAAATTTATTTTACTGATATAAATAAATGAGATCTACGAATAGATCCACGATAACTCTGTTGGACCTTATTCCAGACTCTTAAGGCTTGAATTCCATTTTCTTTTTTTTCGAAAACCACCTTCCCGACACTGAACGTTAACGTAAACTGCCACTTGCATTGAATGGTTGACAACTGTTTCTAAATCATTTTACCCACATAAATAATGTATATACATAGATCCATTATGGCGAGGGTGTATTGCCACGCGAGGTTATAAACTACTACTGTTAATACATCTCAAAACGCGTTTTTGGGTAAACAATTTTAGGGTCGGATTAAATCGCTCCTTGCTCCCCCGTTGCCAAGTTCCATTGATGCATGATATAAATAATTCAGATAAATAGATTGACGATATACATTATAGCGAGGGTTCATGCTTAACACTAATTGCAGGGCAATATTTAGAACGACCAACAGTCAAAAATAAACATTTCAACAAAAAAATAAACTTTCAAAATGGAAAGAAAAAGAAACACTTTATTTTTTCTTTTTTTTTTTAAATAGAAAATAACAGAATTAGGATAAATCGTCTCTTGCGCTAGTTACACATTGTTACACATTGTTACACATGTATTTTCTCTACCCGAATAATGTATATGAAAACGTTTAGATTAAGAGAGAGAGGGGGAAGAGAGAGAGAGAGAGAGAGAGAGAGAGAGAGAGAGTTCTATAAATATGTGTAGACTACAAGATACATAATTTAACTTAAAAGGAAAACATTTCTTAAAACAAACATGTAAACAAAAATACCCTACCAAATCTCTTTCTTTCTTTAATTTTTTTAATTTAAGTTAAGTTCAAATAAATCAATTTACTTTACTTTAATTTTTTAAAAACCAATGAAATAATAAGTAATAAAATATAATATTTAATTAGCTAATTGTTCTAATTTTATTTTCTTCCAGTATTATATATTTCAAAATGATCATCCATTATGCAGGGTCCAGTCTTATATATTTCAAACTGATCATCCATTATGCAGGGTTCAGTCTTATATATTTCAAAATGATCATCCATTATGCAGGGTTCAGTCTTATATATTTCAAAATGATCATCCATTATGCAGGGTTCAGTCTTATATATTTCAAAATGATCATCCATTATGCAGGGTTCAGTCTTATATATTTCAAAATGATCATCCATTATGCAGGGTTCAGTCTATATATTTCAAAATGATCATCCATTATGCAGGGTTAAGTCTTAAAACCGACAAACAAAGAACGGAAAAAAAAGAAGAATGAAAAGAAAAGAAAGAAAGAAGACCCCTTCGAAAAAAAATGTAAACACACAGCAACGAAAACTACTTGGAAATAGAAAGAAAAAAAGAAAGAAAGAAAGAAAGAAAGAAAGAAAGAAAGACAGAAAGAAAGAAAGAAAGAAACAAACAAAGAAAGAAAGACTAGGAAAGAAACGAAAATAAGAAAACAGAAGAAAACAAAGCAAAGAAGGAAATCTATAATTATATAAACATGACAGAAAAGAAAAAAAGCAATCGAAGGTAAAAAAAACAACTATTTTTTTAAATGCTGATCACAAATTCCTCTCTCTCTCTCTCTCTCTCTCTCTCTCTCTCACCCACACACACACACCCACACACACACACAACATAAAAAATAGCATAACTCCTTGCACTCAAACAATCTACAAAAACGAAAGTGAGTTGCCTACCTTGATCATCTTGGCACTATCGTCAGCGGGTGAGCCGGTGTACATGGCCGTACAGCCTCCGATGAAGACGAAGAGAGCCTGGGCCAGCAATTCAGCTCCTACTGCTCTCCAGAAAGCCACGGATTTGAGTTCCGAAGGATCTAGAACTTTGTAGCCCTTTTTCCCGCCATCGGTTCCAGATCGGATGGCCTCCAATTTGTTGGCAGTGTAAATGTACAGTCCTTCCATGGCTGGGTAAGGGTTGTCGTTGTTTAGAGATGTAGTTGTGTTGGTTCTCGGGTGCGGTTGCGTTTCAACCGATATGGGTTCCACTTGATTATACGACGACATGAGGCTTTTGTAGGTCGCTCTCGCCTTTTTATATGAAACAGATTTAAGGGGTGGTGGGGGGAGGGTGATGTATTTGTGTGAGATAGAGAGAGAGAAAGAGAGAGAGAGGGGGGCGAGAGAGAGGGAGAGAGAGAGAGAGAGGTGTCAGTAGCAACATGGCAACAGCTAGGAAAGGGTTAAGATTGAAACAGTGCATGATTGACAGGGACGGGAATGGGTGAAGCGCTAGAGGGTTTTGGGTGCAAAGACAATGATAGAGAAGGTGGAGGTGGATGGGGGCACGGGGCAGTAAGGTTAGCGCGTGGCAAATGGTGGGCGACGGCCCTGTGCGTTTGTTGTGTAGATTAACGTCCCCGAACACTTTCGCCTATAGGGGACGCCAGGCCTTGGGCTACGACAGTGGCAAAGACGGCAAGGAGAGCAGAGGTGGGATTAGGAGGAGGTGCTAAGGAGCAAAAGGGATTTGGGGTGATGAGACAAGGAAAACGTACGTGATGGTGGTAGCTGAAACAGACGGAGGGGGGAATTGCGACAGATTTTGATAAGAAGACACCAACTGCAGGACATGGAAGGGAGAGGGTGGAGGGAGGGGTACAGGAGCGAGAGAGAGAGAGAGAGAGAGAGAGAGAGAGAGAGAGGGAGAGAGAGAGAGAGAGAGAGAGAGAGAGAGAGAGAGTGTGTGTGTGTGTGTGTGTGTGTGTGTGTGTGGCAGGAGCGGCAATGATTTGATAATGCGAGTGTGAAGGAAATGAGCGAGAGCAGGAGGATTACAATGATGCATTTCTTTTTGTCGACAGGAACAAAACCATGACAGAAAGTGAATAAAGGGGATTGTTTTATGAACAGGTGGTCGTCCCCTATCTGTCTGCAAAAGGAAAAAAAGAAATGGAGAAGGGGGAGGGGGAGCGTTTAGGGTGGGGGGAAGGGAAGGTGAGAGATGAGAAGGCGGGGCGGAAAGCGGTGTCAAACAAGGACTGCCACACGGGCAAAACAAGAGGAAGGCTTTATGTAAATGTAGGATAATCCACTCAATGTTTATGGATTTTCTTCAAAAAGCACAATGTTGAGGGATGAATGGATAGGAACAGAGATAGTTCTTTATTTTTTTTAAAAGCTTTTTGACACGAACCTGAAGAAACTGTGGAATGGAAGAATGGCAGAAGCTGAAATAAAAAACCATGTTGAAAAAACAAGGAAGGGGAGGAGGTGTGGCTGAAAAAAAACGGAAGACTTAACATTAACAGTTAACGTCTACACCCACCATTGGCGATACGACAGACGGGAATAATCACCCCAGGAAAGAGGGTATAGGGTCTAAATCAAGAGACGGGACTACAGATAAAACATCAGAAGGTAAAGGGTCTAAATCAAGAGACGGGACTACAGATAAAACATCAATGGCGACATTATTCTAAGACTAGACATGGGCATTGTACCGTCAAACTTTGTTCTTATCGAGAACAACATCGTGAAAGTGTACCACATCGATTAAAAAGAAAAAAGGTAAACATGTGAACCGCATTTGGAACACTTTCAAAGATATTTAGTTAGTTATTGCTTACAAGATCCAGCAAACAGCTAAGAGCCGAATCAGGACCGCAAAATCAAAATCACAACTTCGCTGAAAGAGGACTCACCTCTGATCTGCATAAAAGATCTGCCGAAACAACCCTAGTGGTAACACTGAAGGTACTCCAGCAGCCAGTCACTTTACAATTAAGACATCCCACGCAGGGGACGCTGAGGCTATACTCTAATTTATCAAATCCCCATTTACAAAAACAAAATAAAATACAAATATCATTATAAAATATCAACGAAACACATACATATAAAATGCCTACATTCCCAAATAATAATATCATTGGAAGCCCCAGTGACCAACTGACAGAAAGCGTCCAATATTCCCAAGCTGATCCAACAGACCTCACACAAATGAAGAGTTTTGTCCCGGAAGAGTTTTTGAAGAAAAAAGTTAAGTGACTGGTCTAGCAAAGAAGAAGATAGTATTGTAGATTGATAGAACAGAGTAGGAATGAGAAAGAACAAAGAAGAAGGACAGCGACAGTGGGAATTTAAAGCGCTAAATTTCCAGAAAAAGGGGGATACTATTTATACTGAAACCTCCGGCACCCCCACGGGGGAACTTTCAGAGATGTGCTGGTTGAATTTGGTATAATGAATGAGAGATTCATATTTTCTGAGTTGCGTGTTCTGTTTGGAAATGACCCTTACATGTACAACGTGCTCAACCCTGTCATATATAATACTTGTTGCAAAATTCTTAAAGGTCAACCACAGTGCTCGGTCAAAAAGTTTCTGCTGAAAGAACTTTACTAAATAATACCAGATGCAAAAAATTCGGTAAGCAAAGCTCTATCGTTTAATAGATATCGATCACTGAAAGTGGGATTTCCTACCTGTAATTAAGGGTAAGCAGGGTGGAGAACAACTGAATCAAGAAATCTCTGAAATCCGGCCGGGCCCAGGGGCCAAACCCCGGTATTCGCCCCCTGGAAGAAAATGAATTTATGCAATTTTGAAAGTAATTTAGGGCCTCTCCTGAAAGCACAAAGCACAAAGTAAACATGAATAGAAACAACAACAACAAAAATAAATGTTTTATGCACATGTTTTTTCAAAAAAGTTAATAATCTTGATTTGTAGGCCTAACAAAGTTTGAGGTCAACCCCTGTTACACACAAACTCCACATTTCCAATTTTACTGGGCACACGTTTGTCTATTTTTTTTAGCTGTAAACAGGCAAGAATTTTTATAATTTTAAAGACATTTAGGGGTACGTTAGTAAAAACACCACATCTTAGGTATTAGTGACTAGTGTATAGATTTAAATAAAATAAAATGCAAAATGAACAGAAATAAATTCTCTTTTGATTATCTACCTTTTTATACTTCTCTTGTCATGTCTTGTTTTTTATTACTCCATGTGTATACAAAAAAAAGTTTTAAAAATCCAAACAAGCCCCCTCCTCTTCTTCACTTTCATGCCAGTCTGAAAGTTCGTATGCATGCACACTACTGACACTAATTGTCTAATGTCAGTACCGATCTCTTCCTCCGACTCCAAGTCCATTTCTCTCACTTTAATGTCTGATAAATGGAAGCCTGTAAACTCCCCTTCATCAGGCGAAGAATCCAAACCATCCATTTTAGACACACACACAAGAAAAAAAATCGAAGAAACTAACGCATCACAGAGAAAACTGGAAATGCAGTCGAATGTTTTCACAACAGAATAAACCGGAAGTCAATTGCCGGAAGTCTCGCAATCTTTCAAACAACGCGAGAATATAACCACATGGTTGATAGGACGCTTTTGGACGTTTTGCCTGTTTAGACCTTTGGCCGCTTTTGGCCGCTATGCCCAGGAAAGGGTAGCCCTTCAGCTTCTCACACTCGGAACTCAATATTTTTTTCTCGGAAATGCAAATGCCTTTTGCGGAAATCCGCGGATCCGCGGAAAATTCTCCACCCTGGGTAAGGGAAGTAATACTCTAAAACGCAGCTATCGCTGATCTTCCCCTCGCAGTGACGTCAGCAGCTGTAGACAATGGCCGATTGCGAAGAAGTTACAAGCGAGACAAGCAGTGTTTCTTCACTCGATCTGTCGTGTTACAGCAGTGCTCTCTTCTGTTAGAAACGAATTCGACCCCCGAGTACTAATTGTAATAATAAACAAATAATTATACGAGCTAGACCCGTGAATACATAACCTCTTCAGGGGCGGATCGTTAGTTTTTTTGGGGGGGTTTCCAAAATTCGTATAAAAAAATAAATAAATAAATAACATAAATAAAATAAATAAATAAATATATATATATATATATATATATATATATATATATATATATATATATATATATATATATATATATATATATTATTTATTTTATGTTTATTTTTTTATAATTGTATTCTCTCTCTCTCTCTTTCTCTCCTTCTTCTTCTTCTTTCTTTTCCTTTTTTTTTTTGGGGCCGGAAATCCCCCCCCCCTCGTCCGCCCCTGCGTTCCCTTTTCTGAAAAGCTCCTCTGACTTTCCTGACACCCGGCAAGTGATAGCAGACGATGGATGTGTAGTAGCCACTGTGACTGTAGATGAAGTTGAAGCAGTACTAGTAGGCCTACTACTAGTAACTTGAATCACTGTTGCTGTTGTTGAGGCTTTGGATCGTTGGAACAGAGATAGGCTTTAATGTCTGTATTGTTTTCATCCCAAAGCTCCGCATAAAAGTGGCACTTGGGGGGTAGCAGTCTTCAGCGAAGTGTTTTGCGCAAATTGCTGACGACGCACAAATCTCACCCACTTATTTTGCACTTCTTCGTTTTTTGGAAACCTATGCAATGATATCCCATCCGCTTGTTTGTTTGTACAACCTCCAACGGCACAATATAGGCCACTGCTCTTCGTTTTCCTGCGTTTTGGTAGAGAAGTTTTTTGTTTGTATGTAGATTATAGTCACCGGACACTTTCGCATATAGGTGACTACTGGACCGATTTATACTGACACCAGTTGTTGGTAAAGGGAAAAATAATATGATCACACGTTGACCAATCCGGGATTCGAACCACCGACCTTTCGGTTACTAGCAAGACGCTCTTACCAACTGAGCTACCCGGCCCCTGGAAAAGAAGGGGCACTATCGGACTCTATATTGTCTCCAGCAGTTGACGTCACGAGCCATGTGGTCACGTGAGCGGGCTTTTCGAAGGTGCAAAAGTTTATTCGAAGTAGATTTTATTAAATATTAAAAAAAGGCAGCATTTTTCGGAAAAAAGTTGTTTGGCATGTGACTTCTTTTATTATGTAGATATTTTGTGCTCAATTTTATATTTCAATGATGTTGACCTTTAATGAATAATGTTTTCAATGTAGATAGATTGATACTCAGTGCTTATAGGGTCCAGTGGACTGCCAATAGCCGAATCAGGACCACGTTTTCAATGTAAATACCACAAAGTATTACCGTACATGTAAGCAATATCTCAAAACTAAAATAATGTGCTGGAAAAAAATAATGCCGTAAAAAAAAATCAGAAAATACTAAATTTAATAATATGTAGACTATTTGTAAAGTATAGTTGTGGATGAATAGGTCATGTGTAAACCACTGTTTTGAAGACATAACTTAAATGTTAGTCCTAGCTAAAGTCAGTATTTTGTAGAATGTAAAGTGAAAGTAGGTGCTTTGTCGTATTCAAGGGAATGGATTTATGTCAATCAATAATAATAATAATAATAATAATAATAATAATAATAATAATAATAATAATAATAATAATAATAATAATAAAATGTTTGGTTGGTTGTTTTATTAACATTTTTTTCATAAAAATGATAAGACGCATGCACGCACACATACAACCTCTCTCTCTCTCTCTCTCTCTCTCTCTCTCTCTCTCTCTCTCCAAAACATACCAAAACACATGATCCAAATAAATTTAGTCCTATTTCATTATGAAATGTTCTGTCGAACTACTTGAACAATATAATTTTATGCATAAACATGTAAATTATTTCATGGAAACCATGCTCTTTATCATCCATTTAAATCTGTTGTTTTTCGTAAATGTCATTCATGTCACACTGCTTTGGTTATATTATGTGACATTTGGCGCTCTGCAATTAATAAGAATGATATTACTGGTCACAGGCGGCGGAAGCAGGGGGGGCAGGGGGGCCATGCCCCCCCCTAGAAAAATGTTGGAGGGGGCAGCCTTATATATTGCCCCCTCCAATAATGAGTAGTTTTTTTTTTCTTTTTGGCCAGGGCATTAAAGGATTTTTTTTTCTTCAAATGGAATCAAGCAATACAAGTGTTTATCATCATAATCATCATCATCACCCTCTGATCAGTAAGAGAAGTTCGTCCCTTCGTCATCATTTCCTGTCGACGCGTCATAATCGTTGGCCTTAGCGTAGATCAACGTGACCGACAGTTTTCGACATCGTGCACGTCACAGTCGCGTTTTGAAAACTTTAATTTGCTGTCAGTTTTTACAGTCTACCGTTTTCAATATCAGCAATTTTCTCGACTACAAGTGAAGAAGTCAGCAAAATGGCAAATGCTTTGACAACTGGTGTTATTGTTCCTCGTCAAGCATCCCGACAGACTCTCCGTGACAACCAACCTGCGGCCACTCCAGAAGAATATTTCAAGATTAGCATTGCCATTCCTTTCTTGGAACACCTGTCAACCGAATTGGACTCGAGGTTAAAAAATGCTGGTCTAGCAGTTGATGGTCTATGTCTGGTGCCAAGCACTTTAATAGACAACCAGGATGGTTTCATGCAGGTTCCAGAAGGGGTGATGCTGGCAATGTTGTGGGAGTCTGACCTACCAGACAACGCTACCATTGATGCAGAATACCAACGGTGGGTTTGCAAATGGCGAAGTGCTGCTGAGAATGCGACAGCTATCATCCCTTCCACGGCATCAGAAGCACTGAAACATTGTGACAGGGATTTTTTTTATCCCAACCTGTTCATCATGCTTTAGAACCTTTGCACCCTACCTGTCACTACTGCCGAGTGTGAGCGTTCAAACAGTCAGTTCCGCAACCTGAAAAACTACCTGCGCTCTACAATGGGGCAACAGAGACTAAATGGACTTGCTTTACTGAAAGTGCACAGGGATGTTGATAATGACTTCAAAGAGGCAGTGAACTGTTTTGCCAGAAGATAAAATTCACAAATGGTACTAATGCCGATGAACCTAGTGCAGCAAGACTGAATTAAGTGAAAGCAGGGCGGTGATGTTCATAAACTACAAGGTAAAGCTTTATACCGTTAACGATCAACAAAAAGTAGTGAATAATAATAGTATACACAACATCTCTGCTGATAAATAAATGTGTATGTGTGGGGTTTTTTTTGTGTGTGGGAGGGGCAGAGGATAATTTTTGTACCCCAGAGTTTGTCAGTTCAATTGTTCAAAAAGCTCAAAGTCCCAGACCATCACAGATGGCTTTTTCGAGGTTCAGATTGCACCAGATTGCACCATTTTGATTCCTTGAAAAAAAAAAATTCCGGGGGAGCATGCCCCCGGACCCCCCTAGAAGGCTCGGCGCTTCGCTGAATCTGTAACCCCCACCCCCACCCTCGACTTTTCCCAGGTCTGGCCCTCATGTCAGTGAATATTGTGTGCCCCCCCCCCCCAATCCTGAGCAGCTTCCGCCGCCTGTGCTGGTGTATAGTTTTACTTGATTTTAAAAAAGCTTTTGATACGCGGGTATTCGTGTCAGGTTTTAAGTCCTGTCAGTGTATTTTATTGTATCTATTCTGTATTGTATTTGATTGCATAAAGCCATGTTTGGTTTTGTGTTAATGTTTCTTACATCTTTTACATTTAAAATATATGTATACATGTATGGTTCTTTAAAAAAATAATTTTGTTTAATTGTATTGGACATGTGTACATGTACGAATTTTATTTTATTGTTTTGGCTGCTTATATTGATTTGGTGTGTGTCTGTGTGTTGGCATGTGTTAGATGTATGTAGTTTAAACCTTTTTTAATAAACGTATTTATTTCTTGTCATATACTCCATGTTTTAGTGTGTTGTACAGTCTCTTATTGTGCGAGTGCTTGTGTGAGAGTATGCTGGGAGCGCTTTGAGCAGACTTTTTAGTTTGGAATTGCTCTTTATAAAATAAATTATTATTATTATTATTATTATTATTATTATTATTATTATTATTGTTACGGTCAATCAATATGATCAGTAAATTATCTGTGTATCTGAAAAATTCTGCAACTGTAATTATTTTCAATCATACATATAATACAAGTGATAGAGAGCAGACAGTGTCAGTTAATGGACATTACTCATCAAAAGGCACTGTAAAATGTAGTGTTCCTTAAGAAAGAGAGAAAGAAATAGTTTACTCTTATATAGCGCACTTACAAGCTCAGAGAGCTTCTCAAAGCGCTGGCCACTACTATCCAGCAATCACAAAATAGTTTGCTGAAGTCAGGAATCGAACCCATGTCGCCCGAGACGCACGTACACAAGTCGAGCGCTCTGACGACTGAGCTATCCCTTAAGGCTCGATTCTGGGCCCTCTTCTATTTTGTATCTATATAAATGATCTACATCTCCAAATATCAGATAATAAGGTAATCTGTGATTTGTTTGCAGATGACAGTACATTACATTGTTGTGAAAAAAGACATTACTCCATACAAACATCTTTACAAAATAGTTAAATAAATGATGTGATACACTGGTGTCTAACAAATTAAATGGCCCTTAATTCTTCATAATAATCACAACAAGACAAAAACATTAATTGCAGCTTTTAAAATTAAATATTACAATAGATAACAACGGTATAAACCAGGTAACAGGCCATGGTGTACTTTTTGCCCGTCAATGCAATGAATTTATTTTTTGGTATTTGATTATGACTAGCATCATTCCACACAGTGGAGGCATAAAGGAGAAAGACATTGTGCTTGGAAGAAAGATTTCCTGGCATATTCAGGAACATAAAAAGCGTAATTTTTAAACCAAGAACGTATTTTGGAAAAGACGTTGACATATTTGATTAATGCGTTTATCCCATTTTAATTCCGAATCAACAGTAACTCCGTTTTGTCTATAGATGTAATCCTCAACAGTCTATGATATGCAGTATGTGACAAGGAGGTGGAGCATAAATAGCAACAGGGGCGCGTGGGGCTGATAGGGTGAAAACTGCCCACTGTGGGTTGCAATTCTCATTACATTTTTAGTTCATTTAAAAAGAACTTTTTAAAAACCTTTTCTACAGAGAAGTAGGAAGAACAGTTTAAAATAGACAATAAAATTATTTTAAATACAGAAGAACCGTCCTACAGTGTTCACAAGCAGTCTCATAGACGCAATGGGCAGAGGAGGTCAAAAGAGCTATGTTGAATAACTTTCCTATCCTATCCTATCCCGTAACTCGAAGGTCGTTGGGGCACCACAGATGATCGTTTAACCAGCGTACTCCATCTTTCTCTGTCCTCAGCAACCCTCATGGCTTCGCTCAGTGTCAAGCAAGTCTATTCTCGAATGTTGTCCTCCCACCTCTTTTTCCGTCTCCCACTTCTTCTGCCTCTTTGCGCCGTGCCTTGCAGGTTGGTCTTTGCAAGGCCTGATGCTCTGGGGACGTAAATAACTTTACGGCTATTCAAATAGAGCGGCATGGCAGCGATGAGTGGAGAGGCAAACGTAGGTCTCGGCGAGTCCCAGCTACGCGGTGTGAACTGCTACGTGTAGACAGGAAGGAAAGGCAGTGCGCAAAACGCATGATAAGGGAGGTAAATTGAAGTGGGAAGGACAGATACAGAGGTTCAGTATACACTACAAACACACAGTCCTACGCATGCAACAGCATGCACCCTCACAGAGAGAAGGGAAGAAGAAGGGGGGGGGGAATGTGGGGGTGGTGAAGGGAACATGGGGAAGGACCAGAGAGAGAGAGAGAGGTGGAGGAGGAGGAGAGATTTGGAGAGGGATGGGGGTGAGAGAGGAGAGTGAGAAAGATGGCGAGAAAGAGACAGACAGACAGACAGGTAGACAGACAGTCGGACGGAAGGAAAGAGGGAACGAACAAAGGGATAAAGAATAAAAATATAAAATACATTTTTTTTAAGCAGGGAAAGAAGGAAGAAAAAAAAACGAACGAAAGAAAGTCCAAAATAAAGGGGCAGAAAACAAAACAAAAAACACTTACACACAAAGAAAGAAACTAAAATAGAAATGGAAGGAGAATAACAACAACAACAACAACAACTACTACTACTACTACTACTACTACTACTACTACTGCTGCTGCTGCTGCTACTACTACTACTACTATTGCATTACTACTGCTGCTGCGCTGTTACTACTACTACTATTACTACTACTATTAATACTGCTACTAACACTACTACTACTATTACTACTGCTACTACTACTACTACATGTACTACTACTACTACAACTACTATTTTTATATAGTGTTTTTTTTTCTACAAGGACTCTTTCAAAGCAAAATTGTCACGCATTCATGCACCAATAATGAAACCATTACGATAAGAATATTAACAATATGGGGCACATCAAAGAGAAAGACACATACACACACACACACTAACACACACAATACGCATACATAAACACACACACACAAACACACACACACACAAATACACACGCTATATACAAGGTGTGGCGGGATATGTGGGTTTGTAAGGGTTATGCGGAACAGACCATTGTTTTGGAAGAAGGTTAATGGGCAAAGGGAGATAATGTTTAAAAGAATGTTAACAAGAAAAGGAAGATAATAATTAGGTTATGATGCTTTAGAAATAAGAGGACAAAGAACATGGCGATAATAAAAGGATTACGACACTGATAAGAAGATCAAGCTGAAGGAAGAAAGAACACAAGATTTAATTGGAAGCAGAGGACAATAAAAGAATTTTAGGAATGAACATGCGATTGATGCAAAAGAACATTGACTGTGATAGTGCACAGAATGCAGGAAGAAATTGGAGGAGGAAAGAAGCTCTAATTGAAAGCTGAGGTTAATAAAATAATTACAAACAAACATTGGGTTGATGCAAACGGACATTAGATTTACCCGAAACGACTGAGAATGAGGCGTAGAAATTGGAGAGAGAAAGAGGGGGAGAGAGAGAGAGAGGGAGAAAGAGAGAGAGAGAGAGAGAGAGAGAGAGAGAGAGAGAGAGAGAGAGAGAGAGAGAGAGAGAGAGAGAGAGAGAGAGAGAGAGAGAGAAAAGGTGAGGTAGGAGGAGGAACGGGAGAAGAGGGCAGGAGGATACTGTTTAGTAGCGGGGACGGAGAAGAAAGACTAACGCGTACGCTGGTGACAGGCAGAAGGAGCGTTACGAGTGACAGGACTGACGCTAGCAAGCCGCGTCACAAATGGTTGCTATTGGTACATTTATTTCCGTACTGTCCAGACGGGGCTCTCGTATGACGCACTCATCGGTCAGTCAGCATCCAAAGCTGCGTAGCTAAAACTCGCCAAAGATCACGTTTGCCTTATCCGCTCCTTTGTGCCGCTGTTTGAAAAAGGCCTACATTTAGGCTATTCAACTGAGCTCTAACGGGAGACAAAACACTGGTGTAACACACAAGGGAGACAAAACATTGGTGTAACACACAATCAAGACACATCATTGGTGTAACACAAGACAAAGCATTGGTGTAACACACAATCGAGACAAATCATTGGTGTAACATACAAGACAAAACATTGGTGTAACAATGGAGACAAAGCATTGGTATAACACAAGACAAAACATTGGTGTAACACACAAGACAAAATATTGGTGTAACACACAATGGGGACAAAACATTGGTGTAACACACAAGACACAACATTGGTGTAACACACAATGGAGACAAAACATTGGTGAAACACACAAGAGAGACAAAACATTGGTGTAACACACAAGGGAGACAAAAAACATGTATGTAACACACAATGGAGACAAAACATTTATGTAACACACAAGAAGTATGTTTCTCTTTTACGGAGATGGGACCGCAGTTTATTGATACTATCTTGAGCAAAATCTGTCTGTCTGTCTGTCTCTCTCTCTCTCTCTCTCTCTCTCTCTCTCTCTCTCTCTCTCTCTCTTTCCTCCCCTACCTCTCTCTCTCTCTCCCCCTCTCTCTCTCTGTCCTCCTCCTCCTCCCCCCCCCTCTCTCTCTCTCTCTCTCTCTCTCTCTCTCGCTAATAAGATTTGCTTTTAATGTTTCTAGCCGTTTATTACAGTAGTAGCGGTGGTATATATAGTTGTAGCAGGAATGGTGGTTGTGCTTTTGGTTTTTTGTATTTGTTGTAATAAACGTGTTTTTTTTTGTGTGTTTTGTTTTTCAATGGTATAGTACATTTTGATGCTATCTTTATCTTATTACAAAAGGTCTGATTGTAAGAATAGGCTTATGCCTAAAATCTTAACCTTTTAAAATAAAGTTCTGAAGTCTGCAGTCTGAAGTCTCTCTCTCTCTCTCTCTCTCTCTCTCTCTCTCTCTCTCTCTCTCTCTCTCTCTCTCTCTCTCTCTCTCTCTCTCTCTCTCTCTCTCTCTCTCTCTTTGGTTTTTCCCTGTGTTCACTCCCCCTTCTTCTGCCCTTCCCTCTTATTAGATGCTATCCTTCACGGAACCACAGACGCATTACCAATAAAAATGTACACTCGGCAAGAATTTGTTGGATCCCCGATAGCGCAGTAGTACGTTGTTGTTGTTGTGTAGAGTTATGTTCCCGGACGCTTTCGCATTATATAAGGGACGCAGATAAGAAGTCATGTTGCACAAGAAGTCATATGTAATCTTTCAGTCATGTAGATGCGGTCCGCTCGAGGCGGTAACAATGATGTTGAAGCAGATGCCCAAGAGGGGGGGGGGGGAAGATATGTCTCTCGAGGAGAAGTGGCGATCAGCCCAAGGACCCTGCGAAGAGGCCGTGTGAAGAAGGGTAGGCAGTCACGAAGAAGAGCTGGCGGCGCAAAGCGCCTGTAGTCCGGAAGCGCCACTCTCCACAGCAGTTCCCGTGATGTCCAGTAGTAGTGAAAATAACAAGGCTGCCAGGGAATGAAACGCGGCAGCAGAGCGTCGAGACACCTTTTGCCGATGAGCAGCCGCCGCCCAGTCCAACGGAGCCCTACAGGTAAGAAGATGAAGATTGAAGGTTGAGGTGGAGTATCGTCATATCGGCATCTACCACAGGTCGCTGTCGCAGCTTCGACTTTTCTGGGCCACCAAGGACTCGACGGCACAGTAACGAGAAAGTAGGCAGCACCTAAAGCGCCTGTGGGTTTGAACGCTCCTAGAGCAGGTCTGCCACCAACCTGCTCGACTCGCTGTAGCAACAACACATGCCAAGAGTTGTCGTCCGTGATGGCGAATAGAGTTATTATCCCTGAGTGTGCCCGCAGAACAGCAGTATAACATTATGGGCAATTTTTAAGCAAAACCTTATTTTAGAAAAATAACTTTAACCAATCATTATTAAGAAAAGCCTGTAGCTTCGGGGTATATGCAAAAGGAGACGTCCGCATCCTGGTAGCTGAAGTGGCAAGTGAAAAGGTGGGTTTTATCGTGATAATTGTTATTAAATAAGAAGACCCTTCGCTAAAACTTTGTGTTCGGATTTAACATTCTGTCCAATATAGAAGCAGGCCATCGGCCGGTCAACTAAAATGCAAAAAAAGCTGAAAATGCTGATTCGGCGGTTTTTCTTTAATGGCTATAAAAACAAAAGTTTTCAACTTATGTTAAAAAATGAACTTTTTTTGGCAATATACATGTTATCCTTTATTAAATTTAGGCAAAACAAAGTTTTTGGGGGGTTTTGAAAAAATACTGTGTTGTTGCTACTTGCTGCCGCGACTGCTGCAGTAGTACGTATCTGATCTGATATATATATATATATATATATATATATATATATATATATATATATATATATATATATATATATATATATATATATATATATATATATATATATATATAAATATATATATATATATATATATATATATATATATATATATATATATATATATATATATATATATATATATATATATATATATATATATATATTGCTTAGCCGGAAGACCTTCTTCGCCTCTACTGTAAAGTTTGTCCGGTATGGACGCTGATCTGGGCAGGTGCTGGGCGCTGCGGATCGGCCTGCTGTGCGCTCAAAACCCGCGAAATCGTTATAGCCGACATTTCCTTACCGAACGTTTAACCGTTTCTGAGATAAATAAATAAACAAAATGTCCACACACTGCAATAGCCTCATTTCGCGCGCGGTTTTGATTCAACCCGTGTCAAGAACGTGCCGTTCCATAATACCGCAAATTTTGTTTTATTTCCATTCAAAACACTTTTGCACTCATGTCACCAATCTTACAAAATTTTGTGTTTAACTAATTAAATTTGATTTATTAAAAATCGAATTGAGGTTTCAGCATGTTTTCCCATATAGACCAAAAAACGGATGATCTTTATACGAAGCCTTGGTAGCTCACTTAGTAAGACATCCGCATACCGTGCAGGCGACCCAAGTTCAAATCTTCCGCGGGCCATATTTTTTTTATGTTATTTTTTTTACACTACAAAATGGATATTTTTCTTTTTAATTTAGGCTTTTTATTTTTTAACTTATTTATTATTATTATTATTATTATTATTATTATTATTATTATTATTATTATTATTATTATTATTATTAATATTATTATTTATTATTATTATTATTATTATTATTATTATTATTATTATTATTTATAAACTACTACTGCTACTACTACTACTACTACTACTACTACTACTACTACTACTACTACTACTACTAATAATAATTATTATTATTATTATTATTATTATTATTATTATTATTATTATATCTGATATCAAATTTATTTTAAAACCTTGGTGTTTTTTATGATTTCTATTTGTATTATTCTATATTCTATATTCATTATTATTATTATTATTATTATTATTATTATTATTATTATTATTATTATTATTATTATTATTATTATTATTGTTATTATTATTACCAAGGATCGGGATGGGGTGGTACGTGTAGGTAAAAGGGGGCTACGGGTAGGTTTAAAGGGGCATGGGTAGGCATAACGGGGATACGGGTATATATAAGGGGGTATGGTGATGGTCGATTCCTTTCATCCATACCTGCGAAACGATCAACGGGGAAGTATCAAGGAGGGTACAGGTAGGTTACAAGGGGGGTACGGAAGGTATCAAGGGGGTATGGGGAGGTATCAAGTGGGTTCGGGGAGGTATCAAGGGGGTATGGTGAGGCATCATGGGGAGGGGGGGACGGGGAAATATCAGGGGGGGGGGTATGGTGAGGTATCAAGGGGGATATGGGGAGGTATCATCGTCCAAATGAAACTCGCAGACAACAGTTGTCTCTCTGTCTACATTTTAAATAGCAACCTGTGTACCCTGGCTTGCCAGGGTACAAAAACCACTAGTCCTATATATGATACTACTGCGCTACCCGTCCGCTATCGGGGATCCACAAAATTATTGCAGAGGGGCCATTCGTATTGGTTAATGCAACCTGTGGCGGAATGATGGGCAAGATCTGTCTCTCCTTCTCTGCTGGCCATGGTTTGCATTGGTGAATTTATGCCATAGATACAGATGACCATTTCAATTCACTGTGTTGTCAACCTCTCAGCGTACCAGCTGCTGGTCTTGTTGACAATGAAGTGACTGATTTTCTGAAGCATAAGAAGACGCCTAAATGAAGCTCTCAGAAAGAAACATCTTCCTATCCTATCCTATCCTATCCTATCCTATCCTATCCTATCCTATCCCGACACTCGGAAGTCGTAGGGGCACCACAGATGATTGTTTAACCAGCGTACTCCATCTTTCCCTGTCCTCAGCAACCCTGATTGTTTCGCTCAGTATCAAACCAGTCCATTCTCGGATGTTGTCCTTCCACCTCTTTTTCGGTCTTCCTCTTCTTCTACCTCCTTGCACTGTGACTTGCAGGATGGTCTTTGCAATATCTGATGATCTGTTGACGTGGCCATACCATCGGAGTTTCCGTTTTTTCACCACTGTGGGCAGGTCATCGCGTTGTTCAAAAGCTTGTGTGATGGTCTGTCGGACTTCGTCGTTGGTCATGTGCTGGGTATAGGAAATGCCCAGAAGTCTTCTGTAGCACCTCATCTCCATGCTTTGTATTCTTCGTTGTAGATCTGCTGTGAGGGTCCATTTTTCGCAAGCATATAGGAAGATGGAGATGACAAGGGAGCGCAGCAACCTTACCTTGAAATGTAGACTGATGGTCCTTCTTTTCAAATTGGCTTTAACCTCGCCAGGGCAGCAGTTGTTTGTGCGCTCCTGGAGAGGACTTCCTGTCGGGATCCATTGTCTGATACAATGGCTCCTAAATATTTGAAGCTATGCACTGTGTTGAGGGATTGGCCTTGGAATTTGATGTCCGTGTTGATGCCATTGGTGTTGTTGGTCATCATTTTGGTCTTCTCTGCACTTATTTCCATTCCATAGGCTCTGGAGGTGGTGTCAAGCCTCTGTACCAGCTGTCCAGGTTCTTGTTCCTCTCCAGCCAATCCATCAATGTCATCCGCAAAACGAAGGTTGGAGATTGCTCTTCCCCCTATGCTGACTGTGCCTTCGTGATCTGCAAAGGCATCTGACATGATGCGCTCTAGGAAGATGTTGAAGAGTGTTGGAGAGAGTAGGCATCCCTGACGCTCACCGATTGTTGTTCTGAACCAGTTTCCAATGGCGCTGTTGTGGAGGACTGCACTGGTAGCCTTGTTATACAGGCTTTTGATGACTTCAATAATTTTAGGGCTGATGTTGTACACTCTCATGGTTGCCCACAAAGCTGCATGCCAGATTTTTGAATAAGGGTTTGTTTAGAAAGCGTTTTCTCCATTCAAACACCTTATCACTGTCTGTTGTGAACAAGCGACCGCCTTATTCCATATCTCCTTCCCGTCTCAGCGCTGTACGGTAAAATAGTCCCTAACAATAATTGAAAAGAACAAGCAGTTGTTTTTTTCCTTTACATCTGTTGGTCATCATCCTGTCCATGTGAATAGAGAGTTTTGTTTTTGACTTTACTGTTTTGATTGTAAAGTATTGTATTGAATGCCGAGAGTGCATGTGTTTTTCAAATGTGATCTTTATTATGTTTACATTTTAATCGACAAAAACGATCATTGTGATGCTTGACTGTGATAGTCTTGTTCTTCTTATATTTTGTTATTTCATGTATTTTAATCCCGTCACATGTGCTCCGTGATTCTCTTTGAAAACAAGGCATGCAACTGCTTCGCTCGTTCAGCAGAGCTGTAATGTGTGTAAGTGAGAGAGAGAGAGAGAGAGAGAGAGAGAGAGAGAGAGAGAGAAAGTGTATGTGTGTGGGTGTGTGTGTGTGTGTGTGTGTGTGTGTGTGTGTGTGCGTGGCTAGGTAGAAACGCCTTTATTCTGACATACACTTGAACCTCTACGTACTTTCTTTTGACGGACCCCGTTATTTTTACGTCAAAACAGTGTTCCGTTAGGGATAGGGCAGTGTTAGGCTTAGGGTAAGGTTAAGGATTGGGGTTATTGTTAGGGTTAGGGTTTGGGTTAGGGTTAAAGGTAGGTTTAGGGTTAGGGATAGCTTTAAAAAATGGACAATTTGTAAAAATGTCAAAGTAACGTATGTAGAGTTTCATGAAAGTCATCCCAACGGCGTTTCTACACGGTTTTGTGTGTGTGTGTGTATGGCTAGGTAAAAACGCCATTAATCTAACATACACTTGAACCTCTACGTACTTTCTGTTGAAGGACCCCGTTATTTTGACGTCAAAACAGTGTTGCGTTATGGTTAGGGCTGTGTTAGGTTTAGGGTTAGGTTAAGGGTTAGGGTTTGGGTTAGAGTTAGAGTTAGGGTTAGGGTTATTTTCAAAAAATGGACAAATTTGTAAAAATGTCAAAGTAACGTATGTAGAGTTTCATGAAAGTCATCACAACGGCGTTTCTACACGGTTGTGTTTGTGTGTGTGTGTGTGTGTGTGTGTGGGTGTGTGTGCGTGTGTGTGTGTGTAGGAGAGAAAAATGGAGATAGTTGGAATAATGTTTACGATGAGTGTGATATGGATGAAAGCGGATTATTATGTATTCTTAATGGGTATTAATTTAAAATGTGATTCTGCGCCTGCTGTACTTCTTTTTGGGGTAATACAGATGTATTACATTGTATTGTATTGTATTCTGCGCTTTATTGTTTATTATAGCAGTTCTTGATACTAAAACGGGTTACTAAAATCATGGACTAAATCAGGAATACAAGAGAAACCTCAATTCAACAGCAGAGGTTGGCGGACAAGACGAACCTAAGCCTTCAGCTAAGCACTTTGTTCGAATCCCTTACAAAGTACACTGCACTATCGTAATACCACTATCAGGATGTAACTCTCCGATGATCATGACGTAGGTCTGCTTCAAGTCAAGAAGCGCTGACGTAGAGAAATGCATAACTATGCGACAAATTAAGGGCAGGAAACTAACAACTGCCTACTTAGGCTTAGTGTTACTGGTAATGGTAAGTATATGCTGCACTCAAATCATCATTCTGGACAGGAAGTTTCAACACCTTGACAAAGGAAAAGTGACAACGTACTGAGAAGGGAGGGGGGAAGGTTCACTTGGTGAAGGAGGGGCCGGGAGGGGGCAGAAATGGGGGAGGGGTAGGGTGAGAAGTGTTGGGATGTGAAGGGTAGGAGAAGAGTTTTAAGATGGAGAAAAAGGAGTCGTTTATAAACCAGTGTGTGAGTGAGTGAATGTGTGTGTGTGTGTGTGTGTGTGTGTGTGTGAGTGAGCGCGCGCGCACGACGTATTTGTCCTAGTGTGTGTGTGTGTGTGTGTGTGTGTGTGTGTGTGTGTGTGTGTGTGTGTGTGTGTGATATGATCGGAGGCAATAGGGGCATTTTCAAATGATTTTTACAAGGTGTATGTCATGTGATGTGGATGAACATGATTAGTTATGTATTCTTAATGTATTCTTAATGTATTCTTAAACATTGTTTGGTTGGTTGTTTTATTAACGTCTTCTTCAATAGTATACATATATTATATATAATATATTAAAAATATACATTGTTTTATACTGTGGTTAAACGGTTATGAGGTAATAAAGATGTATTGTATTGTTTATTCAATCCTTCTTATGTAACGCTTTTTTCAGCTCAAAAGCTGCTTAAGGATGTAACTCTAGTTACCCGAGGCGCACACTTGCAGACAACATACAGACAACTAATCACAATCTTGGGCGACAGGGTACCTAGTGCCTGCTGGGTGTATTTGTGTAGCCGGCCCTCACCCGTCTAAGACATGAGCGTCAGGATCTTTAAAATCCATGCGATGGAATGCGTGCGTGCATGCACTATAGACTTCGGTGTATACTCAACTCTTATCCCAAAGAGTAGGGGCGCAGTGTCTCAGTTTTTTTAATTTAATTTTATTTTATTTTATGTCTTACTTTTTTTTTTAAATTGTATATCTTCTCTTTCTTTTCTATCTATTTTTCTGGTTTTCCAACAGCAGTGTTACACATACAAGTTACATACAAGTTACCTACAAGTTACATACAAGTTACATACAAGTTACCTTCAAGTTACCTACAAGTTACACATACAAGTTACATACTAGTTACACACAAGTTAAACACAAGTTACATACAAGTTACACACAAGATACCTACAAGTTACATACAAGTTACATACAATTTACATACGAGTTACATACAAGTTACATACAAGTTACACACAAGTTACATACATGTTACATACAAGTTACACACAAGTTACATACAAGTTACAAGTACACACAACTTACCTAAAAGTTACCCACAAGTTACATACATGTTACATACAAGTTACACACATGTCACATACAATTTACATACGAGTTACATACAAGTTACATACAAGTTACAAAAACACAAGTTACATGCAAGTTACACACAAGTTACATACATGTTACATACAAGTTACACACAAGTTACATACAAGGTACACAAAAGTTACATACAAGTTACATACAAGTTACAAGTACACACAAGTTACCCACAAGCTACATACAATTACATGCAAGTTACACAAGTTACATACAAGTTACATACAAGTTACACACAAGTTACATACAAGTTACAAGTACATACAGATGACATGTGTAACAAGGTATCACAGTGCACTGAAATCACAGGCGCTTGCAAAATAATACAAAGTATAAAGTATAAACAAAACAACGCTCTTAGCCTCTTTTGAGGCATTAAGACGCAAGTTATAGAATGTTTGCATAAGACATAATCAAAAGTAAAAAGTTCATCAGAAGCATACATGCACTATCCCTATTTACGATAGAATTTCAAAAGAAAGTGTCAATGTTAAAAATTGTAGCCATTCAAAAAAAAAAAAAGAAAAAAAATGAAGGCAATTAAGACCGCAATACTTTAAAACTTTAAAACAAGATAAAACAGTTTAAAAGGTACACAATTTGCGAGCGCGCACACACATACCCACAAATATACACAAAATGAGCGTGCGTTGAAAATCTCCAGTAGAAGAAATTATAGAAAATTTTGAAAGATATGAAAGTTAATATAAAAAAAAGTGAACGAGAGAGAGAGAGAGAGAGAGAGAGAGAGAGAGAGAGAGAGAGAGAGAGAGAGAGAGAGAGACAGAGACAGAGACAGAGACAGAGAAAGAGACAAAGATAGAGACCGACCGCGTCGACAGACAGACAGAAAGATACTCAGACAAACAAAATGAAATCACTGGAAAACTGCTTGAGATTCACGGATACTCTTGCACAGGACTTTTATGAAATGCATGACCCGACCCAGACGCGACGCTGTGGTTCTTTACCAGGTCATGGGGCAAATTTCAGATATCGTGCAGCACTTTCCCAGGACCGAGGGGATGGGGGGTTGGGGGGTGGGGAGGAACCGTAAATCAGGGAGCAACAACACAACCAACTAAACCTAACTCGCAAAAACGGTAGAGATTAAACTTCCATACAATATGTAAACGCAGATCGATAAGAGTTCTCCCCCTTTCCCCTTTCCCTTTTCCCCCTCCCCATTGTCCTCCCTATTTGGTATGAAATTCGATGTCCTCATACAGGTCTCGATGAGACGCAACTTCAATGTGATATTTTATTTTAAAATGCGGGTTTCATTAGATTGCTATAGCCAGACAAAAACGTCATCAACACACAGACAGGGACACAAAATGTAGATTTGGTCAAAAGGTAGGGTGGCTGCACTTTCTTTTAGTTTTGTCATCGCACGGCTGAAAGGTTGGCGCTTTGTGGTAAACCAGACTGTTAGGCAAACTTCACATCGACGAGAATCAAACGAGAGCTTATGCAGATTTAATGCAAAAACCACTATGACCAAGTTCTTATCTAAGTTCTGTTTTTGCACCGGGATACACCAAAGGGAGAAAGACGGGGAGAAAGAAGAAGAAGAAGAAGAAGAAGAAGAAGAAGAAGAAGAAGAAGATGAAGAAGATGAAGAAGGGAGAGCAATAAGAGAGAGAGAGAGAGAGAGAGAGAGAGAGAGAGAGAGTTGTAGTGTATGTTTTAAATTGTAAATGGAATAACATAACTTATAATAAATAGATAAATGAATACTTCAAATAAAAAATCACCTTATGTCAAAAAATGTTGAAATTGGTCAACTTTCAAAGTATCACTGCGCAGAGCAACGATCAGCCGCAGTGAGCTGGTCAGATCGAATAATTGCACCCTGAAAAAACAACAACACATGGCAGTTTCAAAATATTACCAGTCGAATCATATGAATTAATACGTGGAAGATTCATACTCTTATATCATAATATTAATGATTATGTCATCATCATCATCATCATCATCATCATCATCATCATCATCATCATCATCATCATCATCATCATCATCATCATCATCGTCATCATCATTATCATCATCATCATCGTCGTCGTCGTCGTCGTCATAATACAGAATACAGAATTTATTCCACCAAGTGACATAACGCAAGAAATGTTGCTCCATTGTTGGTAAACACACACACACACACAAACACACCCCCCCCCCACACACACACACACATACACAAACACACACCAGGCACCCAATCCATCATCATTCCGGACCCCATTGTAACAACGAGACCAATGACAGAGGTATGAAATTCTTTTTATTCAAAATCTGATACTGGCAAACACGCAAAATATTCCAGATGATGGGGAGCATCACAACCAGATTGACTACATCATGGTCCAGAAACGCTTCAGATCAAGCGTCAACTTTGGCAGGACACGCACTTTTCCAGGAGCAGACATTGGAAGTGACCACGATCTCGTGTTGATGTCCTTCCGGCTCCATTTAAATTCAAGCTATGGTTGAATCGGTGTGTGCACTTTGCTGTGTTTACTCTCTTTAAATGGAGCCCGAATGGTATGGCCGGCCACGTCACCAGAGCATCAGTCCTTGCAAAGACCATCCTGCAAGGCACGGTGCAAGGAGGCAGAAGAAGAGGGAGACAGAAAAAGAGCTGTGAGGACAACATTCGAGAATGGACTGGCTGATACTGAGCGAAGCCCTGAGGATTGATGAGGACAGAGAAAGATGGAGTACGCTGGTTAAACGATCATCTGTTGTGCCCCAACGACTTTAGAGTTACGGGATAGGATATGACAAAATATATTAATTAAATACTTAGACGCTATCGATAAGAATACTTAATTTTTGTCGTCATCTAGCGTTCAGTCCACATAGACGCAAGATGACGGAAATAGGCACGGCCAAAGTCACCACCACCGCCGAAATCAAACATAGTATCACCACATCACGGTGCTCAAAGGAATCCAAGAAGCGACAATGCTGGACCGTCAGCTCACGATCGTAGGCCTTTAACTTCCAGCCTATGGTAGCTTTTGTCCTTTTGCTCTTCCGGAAAGGAGTGGCGCAGTAGTGCGGTGGTTTTGGCCACACCGCTAAACATAGTTTATGTTAACAAACGTCGACCATTGTTAGTACTTGGATGGGTGACCATTGGATATTGAGCGATAACCAGTTTGGAAGCTGATTCAAGGCCTGGAGTGCCGAAAATAAATAAATAAATAAATAAAATAATAATAATAATAATAATAATAATAATAATAATAATAATAATAATAATAATAATAATAATAATAATAATAATTATAAAAATAATAATAATAATAATAATAATAATAATAATAATAATAATAATAATAATAATAATAATAATAATAATAATAATAATAATAATAACAATAATAATAATAATAATAATAATAATAATAATAATAATAATAATAATTATTATTATTATTATTATTATTATTATTATTATTATTATTATTATTATTATTATTATTATTATTATTATTTTACAGTGAACTTCGGATATAGTAAAGTGCCCTGGGACTAAATAAATCTTTAGTATAACCGAATATTTAATATAACCGAAAATCCGTTTACAGTAAAGTTTTTAAAGTTTACTTTACTATAACCGAAACTTCGTTTATAATACAGCTTTAGAGGTTTACTTGACTATAACCGACTTCGTTTATAATAACGATTTTAGAGGGTTAATTTAGCATAACTGAAACTTCGGGTTCGATTGCCGCAAGGGGCGAACGTATGTGACTTAGGTACGAGACTATTGAGGTCACCGAGGGTTTTCTCCGGGCACTCCGGTTTCCTCCCTCCCTTCAATAATGGTACAGGATGCAGTCAATATAAAAATTTCAAAACTAAAAATTCAATTTTCTTCCGTCTTCTAATAGCGATCTCCCTGCCTGTACACCACCTGTTTGAGTGATGTATGTGTATTTGGTGTGTGTGAGGGTAAAATGAGACAGGTGAGCGTGTATGTTGGTATAGATCGCCGCGCTTTGAGCCTTGGGGGAAAGGCGCGTACATAGCATAGCATCCTGTCCTGTCCTGTAACCAACTGCCTTACATAACGTATTTCCAGTTGAACAAAAACTTCCATCTTCTACTTTCTTTATTTTATTTATTTGTTTATTTTGTTGTTGTTGCCAAGGGGTGGGGGTGGGGGATGCTGCAGCACTCCTAGCACCCCCCTCCCTACCTCCTGGATCCGGCCCTGGTGCAAGTAAAGAAGAAGAAAAGCAAACCAAATCAGTGAACAAAATAATGACTTCTCGAATTTCCATCTTTTACCAGGATTTCTGCAGACTGTAATCGTCTGTGTGTCTATTTGTCTGTGTGTTCACGTAACTCAACATAGTTCTAAATTGAGCTGACATTTGGCGCGTTATATACATGTACATTGGAATTGGATCCCATTAATTGATTAGATTCACATAGTTGAACAGTTAAAATAAGACAGTGCAAATCGAACGAATCGCTTTCGTTATTACATATTTTAATTTAGATTAATATTTCCGTGTTGGTTTGTTGTCCCTTGCTGAATTCCACACGAAGCTATGTTTTCCCATTTTAAAAAACACCCCCACCCTCCCCAGCTCCAGCTCCACACCCCCGGACAGCCGTCTATAAGTCGTCGTGGAGACGTTTGTCTTACCAGAGTTGCCAAGAACAAAATTCAAAGTATTTATTTGAGTGGTTGGACAAGCAAGCTCTCTCTCTCTCTCTTCTCTCTCTCTCTCTCTCTCTCTCTCTCTCTCTCTCTCTCTCTCTCTCTCTCTCTCTCTCTCTCTCTTTCTCTCTCTCACATGGCCTTTTCAAAATTTAGATTTTCTTCTTCTTTGTGTTTCCCTTCCCCCCCCCCATCCCCCAATGGGTATTACCTATTGCTATCCTAATTACAGGTAAATAGCAATTACGTTACTTGAGTGAACATTATGAATATGCACTCATCGTCAAGATCTATTGTTTCTGGACACAGCCACATGATAACAAGTGATATTTCACGAAAGTGAAAAGGTCCTTTTAGTCTTTCGTATGAAGCCACCAGAAATCCACGGGAAATAGCTCAAAAAGATACTTTTTTTAATGAACACTTGCAGTAGGTCCATTGTCCCTTATTGGATTCCATTACGCTCACATATTATGTTGATTGATTATTTTTGTTTATTAACTCGATCGGGTATTATAAACTCTTATAATAATAATAATAATAATAATAATAATAATAATAATAATAATAATAATAATAATAATAATAATAATAACTAGCATTTATAAAGCGCCTACCCTAAGGATCTAAGCGCTATACACGCACACTTTCTTACGCAAACACATATACACACTATACATATACTATAATTATAAGACAAGTTACTCTTTCACGCGTACATACTACTGCTGTGTAAATCAATATGACAAAAACATACTAAATTACTACTTAACCCCCCACCCCTCCAAACCCCTTTTACATACTCTTCAAAAATACCTCTCTTATAACCCAGTTTGTGTATATTGATTGAAATGTTTCAGTATTATTTGTTTATGTCCGTGTGTGTAAGTTCGTGTGTGTGTGTGTGAGTGTGTGTGTGTGTGAGAGAGAGAGAGAGGGTAAGAGAAAGAGAGAGAGAGAGTCCATTACCGATAAGAGATAACATGTGAGCCTTCATGTCCTAATTATTTCAAACCAACCCTTTAATCGGAAGGATAAATCATAAAAGTAGATTATGAATTGTACATGTTGTACTATCGTCATTGTGGAAAAACAAAAAGCTCACAAAATTAAAGCAAACAAAGACATGAACAAAACCTAAACAATATGGTGGATTTAAAAAAAAGATGGTTTGTCTTGCAAAGCCATGCAACAGCTTAGGAATAAATCTCTTCTTTACTTCTCATTTGAAAGTGCAGTCCAGTCAAAACGTTGGTTTCCCAGTTCTCAATTGATTCGGATTCATCTCAGTACAAAAGGTATAATTATAATGTGTTCAACTTATAACACCCTTATTTAGTCATAAACGCATTTCATCATGTATAGCGAAAGTGAAGTCTAATTTGCTTTGTAAGTTTCTAAGCTAGGTACTCTTTTTCTGCCAAACAGTTAAATCTCTCCTTCAGTTTTTCACTCTCCTTCATAATCACTGTTACTGTTGATGCGGAAATTCCAAATTGTTCAGCAAGTTCTTTTTTTTTTCCTTTTTTTCATCTTTTCATCTTCAAGTGCGTGAATTAGATCTATTTAGGCTTCAGGGTAAGCGTGACGTGACGATGTTGCATCATTATGAACGTCAGTAACTCTCATGAAACTTTAATACAGTAATCTCCCTTGAAACTTTATTATAAGCGGCAGCAAAACTCGCCAGGGGCCTTAGAAAACACTTTATTATAAGCGGACTTTACTATATTTTTTTATTATATCCGATTTTTAAAAACAGAGACAAAGAAGAGTTTTGGTCGGGACCAAGACTGGACTTTACTAAAACCGAATATTTACTTTATCCGGCCTTTATTATATCCGGAGTTCACTGTATTTATTTTTTTTATTGAGGATTTTTATAGCGCACTTATCTCGCCGTACTTGACCAGACTCTAGGCGCTGGCCAATACAGGATCTAACTCAAACCGCCCGATACGCCCACCCGCAACCTTTGGGCGCATGGTCTGACGCCCGAACAACTGAGCACTATCCTGGCCACAACCAGGGATGGGAGAGAAGGACCAAGTGCATGCTGGATGTGTTCTTGTCACCGGCACTCACCCGTCTAGGACATGAGCGTCAGGATCTTTAAAGTCCGTTATGATGGAATGTATGTGACACACAGACTAGACCTCGGTTTATACTCTCATCCGAAGGAGTAGGAAACGGGAGTAAAGTGTCTTTTCCAGGGACATAACACAATGGCCCGGCCAGGGCTCGATCCGCAAGCCAAAGCACTACCATTAGTCATTAGACCACCGTGGCTCTATAATAATAATAATAATAATAATAATAATAATAATAATAATAATAATAATAATAATAATAATAGTCACGGGGGTTTTATGGGTTGCTGGGCTCTGCACAATGGGATGATATAACCCTCACGCTTTATCCTATGGGAACTGCTAGTTAGTCACCCTGTGGATTACTTTAATAAATTTATTTGTTTGTGTTAAGGCTGGGATACAGAGATAGATAGAAAAAATGGTAAAAGATTACTGTCACACTAGCTTTCACACGGCTATGAATCATATGTAGTCCAGCCACTTGATAACAGTTAAACATCACACATTTATTTCTTCTACTCTATACAAGATCGTCGATGTTCTAATCTACCTTATCAGTTAAATAGTCACTGTGAATACTTAGATCGCTGATAGTCTATGCAGCTAATAGTTCATCCTCGGGCACTGGAGGTTAATGTTCATGAGAAGTGGACTACTGTGGTCCTGTAGCTCTCAGTTTTTGTGCACTATTGGCTGTGTACTTAACTGAGGGTCCCACGGGCTGTGTTGTGGTCTGTTTCCTGACAAGCTGTGTTGTCTTCTTCCTGTTTCCTGACAACTTTGTTGTCTTCTTCTGGTTTCTTCCCTGTGGTTAGACTGGTGGGCTTTCCTCGCGCAATGCTGGGGATGCCTCTGCAGCCAACGTATGCGTCGACGTGGTTTCGTCTGATGCTGAGTTGGGCGCACTACAGAACGCCTGATCGTCTGGAACATATGAGACGAAATTCTGCACAACCTTGAATTATAGGTGTGTGCAGAGCGTCTCACTGAAGGTCGTAATAGCCCTCAGTGATTAGCTCCACATCTACATATATAAGCGATGAACATTCTGCTAAGTCCGTGGTCCACTGGAATCTCCACTCTAATTTACTATACATATATAAATATAAAACATGGCTACGTATACACATCAAGAATTAATAATATTATACACATTCATTTGTACAGTCACTGGTCTGCAAGCACACATATAAGTTAATCAACAGTGGTTCCGTACATAATTCAAGATGACGTTGGCCGGTCGTCTTTTTGCCTCGTGGTCAGCTTCGCCACGTGTTCAGGCAAAGTTGGGCTAACAATTCAATTCTATGCATAGCAAATTCCACAAACATAATTCAACAATAATATAATACATCACGATGAAACAGAAGTATGTTCATTTACCTTCGTGACAATTTCAGGCCAGTGGCTACTTGAGTGAATTCGGATTTTTACAAGTACTGCGTCCTAGTCTTTTCTGGAGAGGTCTACTGCTCCTGTGTAGCTGTTAACTCTTCCTCGGTTTAAACACGACTGCCCGTCTAGCTTTTTATTCGAATTAGTCAAACCTGGTTGAGTCTATTCTAGCTGTGTTCCCATTGGCGGATAATTGACTCGCCTACCGTAATTACGATGATGTCATTGCCTGAGCTAGCGTCAACGGCCACGGTGTGTAAGCGGCAGTATGCTATTGCTACGCTTGATTACTTCCATCGTCTGCTGCTGGCTAACATTAAAATTCTAAGATTACATAGACTAACCAAGCTAAATATTAAAATAAGCAGAGTAAAACTAGTCCTCTTGCGACATTAATAATAATAATAATAATAATAATAGACATGACCCTGAGATATAAGCATGCACCCTCTACTTCTTCGTATGGGTGTATTAACAGAGGTCTAGTCTGTGCACGCACGCATATGCGTCAAACAGACTTTAAAGTAAAGATCCTGACGCTCAAGTCCTAGACGGGTGAGTGCTGGCTACACACATACACGCAGCGCACTAGGTCACTTGTCCCCATATCCCCGATCACCCAGTGTGGTGCTTAATCGTCTGGACGTCAGACGACGCCCTTAAGGCAACCAGTGGGCATCTCGGGTGGCTTGAGTTAGGTCCTGTATCGGCCAGCGCCTTGAGCATCCCTGGAGATAGAAAAGTGCGCTATAGGAACGATAAAATCAATGAGTACATACATCAATCAAATCAAATCAATCAATCTATCAAAGTATTGTCTTTTCACAACAACGTGATATTAAACAATAAATAATTGTAAACCTTAATGTAAACAAACGACAAAACAGTACAATGTACAGCAGTGAGTACAATGGAGATGTCATTATGATTTGCACAATAACATGTACTACACCTTTGCATCTTTACAAAACTATTATTATTATTATTATTATTGTTGTTGTATTGTTGCTGTTGGTGTTATTATTATTATTATTATTATTATTATTATTATTATTATTATTATTATTATTATTATTATTATTATTATTATTATTATTATCTGTGGGTTCGGGCACGGATTAGAAGACCCAACGTTTCCCGACGTGTCGTAAGGGGTGATGTCAGTACGGCATCACTGGGCAAAAGTCTTCTACACAGAAGTCACCGGCCAGAACGGAGGAACCTCATGTTACTACAGGTTCAACGACCACGTGTTCGGGGCCAAGGCGAGCCACACTATATTCGTGGATATCGGCTGTGACCAACAGCCTGGAGAGGATTGGGCCCTGCCAGGTCTTTCTTGCCAAGACACACTGCATGATAAATAAAACCACTTACTCCATATCGGATCGGTCGTCGCCCGGGTCAACATGGACGGCGCCTTCCGTTGACCACCAGGACGGAGGTGATAAGTATGCTACTGATATACAACTTAGCAAGATCCGCACCAGAAATAAAATCGTCACAGGAACATGGAATGTCAGGACCCTAAATGCGGAGGGAAAATTAGAAGAACTGGCCCACGAGATGGACCACTACTGATGGAACGTTTTAGTGATCAGCGAACTGCGCTGGAAAGGCATAGGTGAAACAACGACCGAAAAAGGCCACAAGCTTTATTTCAGCGGTAGAGATGACAGGCACGAACACGGAGTTAGATTCTTGGTCCACAAGAACATTCTAGCCACTGTCATGTTGCTGCCCAGTCTCCAGTAGACAAGCCATTGGACAACACGATGACCTGCTCACAGTGGTGAAAAAACGGAAACTCCGATGGTATGGCCACGTCACCAGATCATCAGGTCTTGCAAAGACCATCCTGCAAGGCACAGTGCAAGGAGGTAGAAGAAGAGGGGTCACCGAAAAAAGGTGGGGGGACAACATTCGAGAATGGACTGGTTTGACACTGAGCGAAACAGTCAGGTTTGCTGAGGACAGAGAAAGATAGGGTACGCTAAACGATCATCTGTGGTGCCCCTACGACCTCCGAGTTCCGGGATAGGATAGGATAGGATCGAAATAAGGTGAAGCATGCCTTTTTGCGAAAAGAGCCATAGTTTGAGGGTCTAACATGCTAACATCTGTGCATCGGTCATTGTAGTAAGCAGCCTAAACCAAAGAAAGTGAAGCTAGCTAACAATACTCTACGTTGTTTGGCCTAGCCCATGCTGACCTACTGTACACAACGATATTGTCTGGGGGAAAGTTTTCAGAAAATGTCTCTGCGACTTTTAAAATGGTGTAAAATAATCATTAGCTTATCAGATAACAAATGAAAGAAGAACTTGCATGACCATCGTTGTGATATTGTTATGGGCCGCTGTGCAGCGCTGTTACGCCGTTCAACGCGCAGGGTATTAAGGAGGCATGTTTATTTTAGTTCTTTGTATTATTATTATTATTATTATTATTATTATTATTATTATTATTATTATTATTATTATTATTATTATTATTATTATTATTATTGTTGTTGTTTTTGTTGTGTCAAAGAGCTTACTTGCGAATTTGAATTCTTGTCACATTAAAATATAATATCATGAGTAATCGTAGCCAAAACTGCCCTGTTCTTGTGTAGTGAAGTGTCGGATAATATGAGGGCGTTGTGGATTAAGTTCGTGTTTGTTTACGCATTAATGTAAAAAAAAATTTTTTTTAAGTATGCATGACAAATCACCAGCTAGCAAGAACTTTCTGGAACTTTTCTTTCAAGGGACTAAATTTCACACATTCCAGCATCACATGTCCTTTTCAAATTCACAGTTAGTTTTGCCCCACAGGAAAAAAGTAAACAAAATAATAATACACCTCTTTGGAAAGTAGGCCTAAAGTTTGGATATAATTATTATACATCAATACATTAATTTGTTTATGTGGCTATTAACAGCAACAAAGTAGAATCTAATTATAGCGCCGCTGCGAAACGAATAGCACAGCACAGTTGTGGGTTTAAAACACCAAGGAAGGGAAACCGACAATTCAAAGCTCGGCGATCACTTTACCATTAGGTTAATGTGACAACCATGCGAATTCCCAGGTAATCTCAATGTCACAGAAAATAAACAAACAATCTTGAGACTCCTTTAAAGTAGCTACTTGTTTAGTAAGTTGTTTAATTAGCTAGATGTTCAGACAGTTATGAGAAAAATAGTTTGTATAACTTTCATTTGGTAGTCAATTAATGTGTTCGTCTATTAATGTGTTCATCTCTCTCTCTCTCTCTCTCTCTCTCTCTCTCTCTCTCTCTCTCTCTCTCTCTCTCTCTCTCTCTCTCTCTCTCTCTCTCTCTCTGATTTATACATACAAGTGTTCAGTAGCAATATATAATTCGAATAAAATTTAATAAAGGCGTTTTCATGCACAAGGTCCTTTCTGGCAATGCACCTTCCTATCTTTCTTCTCTTTTTTCAAAAAAAACTGCCAGATCGTCCACAAAATTAAATGTTCCAATTCCAAGAATTGATCTCTACAAAACTAGTCTAGCTTATTCCGGTTCCATTTTGTGGAATAACTTTCCTGAAGATCTCCGCACTCCAGCATCTAAATTTACATCATTTAGAACACGTCTCCTAAAACACATTAAAAATTAAATACACATTAATTGTTAATGTTGTTGATTGAGATTAACAACATTAATTTGATTTCAATTGTTTGAAAAGGATTTTATCTAATGATGACTTTGTTTATTTGTTATTGTTCCATGATGTGAATGTTATAACCTTGAGTTGTATTTAATAGTTATTGTTAAAGCCCCAAGGGCAAGATGTAAAAAAGCGCATCCAGCGCTTATTCTTTTACCCTTGCAAAATAAAATTGTTATCTTATCTTATCTCTCTCTCTCTCTCTCTCTCTCTCTCTCTCTCTCTCTCTCTCTCTCTGTCCACCTCCTTCCCATCAGCGCTGCGATCATGCCTGTCTGCGTAGAGACCTTAAGTCATTAATACAATACAATACAATACAATACAATACAATACAATACAATACAATACAGTACAATACAATACCATTCAACACATCTGTAGTATCTCAAACATGGAATTTACACAAGCGTACATGTAGATCATTATAAAATAGCTTTAAAAAAGCCCATTTAAAGAAATACGCGTAAAATTAACAAACATTACAACCAACCAGTGATATAAATTCATTAAAGATATTCCAGTTAAAAACACATTCATGCAAGCAGTTATCAACGTGTATTAAAAAAAATTACATCTCATCAATTCAACACAGTCATACTATTACTATCCCAGCTCTCTATCACAAACACATTTCAGTATTTCAACAAGTTACAAAATACATAAAAAGCTACTATTACAGTTTTCAAATCACAATTTATATATTCCATTCATACCAGCCATTACAGCTTATCAGTTTCTCTCTTACATTTCGTTAATTTAGTGTTTTATTAAAACATGTAATAAATTGTAATGGGGTTTATTCATCCATAGTTAGCAGGCAGGTAAACAGTTATATTTGTGTTACGTAGGAGACAGGCACGATAGCTCCGATCGTTTTGTTTTGCAAAGCATGCAATAACAGAGTGTATTTACCTTTGATTTGATTTTGCGTTGTTGTTGTTAGAAGAAGCTTTGTATTGATAATTTTCGTTGGTCGATATTATTGGAGAATTTTCTAGAATTATTTGTTTACTATCGATCGAAGCATGTAGATAAATCTAGTAATAGCTAAGAGATTTTTCTAACCTAAGTAAGGTTATATGACGTAAGACAGCGCATAGTTTCGGTTACGAGTTTTATTGTAATTGGGTGTTATTGCGTCATGCTGGAATGTTCGAATTTTCTCTCGATTATAGTGACACTATATAGGTGGTGCACCGTGTGGGTGTCGGATAGTGCAGTGGTTGGAGCACTCGCTACTGTGTCGAAAGTGAAGCACCGTCCGGTGCGGTTAGCACTTGGATGGGTGACCGCTAAGGTGTGAAGCGACAAACAACAACGCCCCCAGTTGACTCAACTGTGATTGAGTACCTACTCTCTTGAGGGTGGGGAAGGTAAAGCAGCGAGGGAGAGAGTTGGGCATCACCCTCATTACGCTGGCCCAAGATAAGTGTGATCTCCAACATCACGCGTCTCCTACGGCCACAAGGCTATGGGACTACCTTTACCTTTACCTTTTACCGTGTCTGTTTGAGGAGTGAAAACGCGATTGAACGATCTGTTATGCAGATGTTGATGTATGCTGAATAAAGTTGGAAAACTTCATACAACGACTCCTGCCTTGTTGCTGGGTGAACAGGTTGCGTGGATAAACGAATCTGAGTTACACTTATCAAGATTCAAGCATCGGGGCTGAATCAACTATGGAGAAAATAAACACACCGTGTAACAAAGACTATTCTGCAAGGCACAGTGCAAGGAGGTAGAAAAAGAGGGAGACCGAAAAAGAGGTGGGAGGACAACATTCGAGAATGGACTGGTTTGACACTGAGCGAAGCCATCAGGGCTGCTGAGGACAGAGAAAGATGGAGTATGCTGGTTAAACGATCATCTGTGGTGCCCTTACGACCTTCGGGTTACGGGACAGGATAGGATAGGATAGGTAACAATTTGCTTGTTGGTGGGTAAGGAGGTAGGTTTACATGTAAGGTAAAGGTCGGTAAGAGGGCATTTAGTGAGTTATTTGGGTAGTCACTCATAGTCGGTCGGCAACTCCTGTTTTTCATTTAGAATAGCTATAAATCTAGAGTAAAAGGCTTTATTATTAGATTTAAAAATAAAAAAAGAAGACAAAGAAGCAGAAGAAGAAGAAGAAGAAGTAGTAGTAGTAGTAGTAGAAGAAGAAGAAGAAGAAGAAGAAGAAGAAGAAGAAGAAGAAGAAGAAGAAGAAGAAGAAGTAGTAGTAGTAGTAGTAGTAGTAGTAGTAGAAGAAGAAGAAGAAGTAGAAGGAAAAGACGAAGAGGAAGAAGAAGAAAAGAAGATGAAGAAAATAAGAAGAAAATAAGTGTAGTAGTAGTAGTAGTAGTAGTAGTAGTAGTAGTAGTAGTAGTAGTAGTAGTAGTAGTAGTAGTAGTAGAACAAAAATAGAAGAAGAAAAGAAGAAGAAGAAGAAAAGAAGAAAAAAATAAGAAAAAAAGAAGAAGTAAAGAAGAAGAAGAAGAAGAAGAAACAGAAGAAGAAGAAGAAACAGAAGAAGAAGAAGCAGAAGAAAAGAAGAAGAAAAGAAGAAGAAAAGAAGAAAAGAAGAAGAAAAGAAGAAGAAAAAGAAGAAGAAAAAGAAGATAAAAAGAAGAAAAGAAGAAGAAGAAAAGAAGAAGAAGAAGAAAAGAAGAAGAAGAAGAAGAAGAAGAAGAAGAAGAAGAAGAAGAAGAAGAAGAAGAAGAAGAAGAAGAAGAAGAAGAAGAAGAAAAGAAGAAGAAAAGGAGAAGAAAAGAAGAAGTGAAGAAGAAAAGAAGAAGAAAAGAAGAAGAAGAAGAAGAAGAAGAAGAAGAAGAAGAAGAAGAAGAAGAAGAAGAAGAAGAAGAAGAAGAAGAAGAAGAAGAAGAAGAAGAAAAGAAGAAGAAGAAAAAAAAGAAGAAGAAAAGAATAAGAAGAAGGAGAAGGAGGAGGAAGCAAACAAACAAGAACTTTAACAAAGAGAAAGACAGAAAGACAGAAAGACAGAAAGACAGATACATCATTTTCAAATGTACAGAAAAAGCAATATCATAAACTGACGAACCTTTTAATAGTAACATTAAATTGGCCATAAACAAGAACCTGTTCAAGTACTGACATTTTTATTTATTTAATTGTTTTGGTGGGGGGGGATGGAGGGGTGAGGGGGGAATTTAAAAAGGGGAGAGGGTTGAGGAGGGAAAGAAGGCAAGGGTGGTTAGGGTGACACTGTTCAAAATGTGTTACGTCACTATTCTCTACAAGTGCGCTGAGCATGCTACGATAACATGGATAAATAAATCAACGAGATACAAGTGTTCAGTAGCAATATATAATTCGATAGATTATAAATAAGACCACACAATATCGTCATGAAACCAATATACAAGACGACAAAATGACCCTACCTTTGAGAGTGGTGTAACCCTGTGTACATGTATTTGAATTTTATTTGCACGGAGACAGACTTTAGCCTATGGAGATGTGAAACAGCAGTTATTACATAGCATTGTCAGCATCTATGACACTAACACGCCTTGTTATCTAGACCTATACCTTCTATACATTTGCTTCTAGTGCGAGAGAGAGAGAGAGAGAGAGAGAGAGAGAGAGAGAGAGAGAGAGAGAGAGAGAGAGAGAGAGAGAGAGAGAGCGTTTATCTTATGCAATCAGGTTGTGATGTTGATAGCCCACTGCAACAGTGCAAGGTCTCCGTGTCAAAAAGACAGACCTTAAAGTTTAAAAGTAGATGAGTAGTAACCTTTACCGTAATCTCTCTTCGTGCTCTTGGAGTTTTTTTTTTGTTTTTTTTTACCTTCGCGAAATGGCCCGGGTTAGCACGTTCGATGCGCACCTATTCAAATAGAATCGGGCATGACCCGGATGGCCCGAGATAAACTGTTCGGCTCAAAGCGGGCAAAGAAGGCGTCGGGGAGGATCAAACCGATCAGCAAGGATGATATCTGACCGCTTCGTCGAACGAACACGTCGCCCATGTTGATGGCCCGCTTCACACTTGATTACGGGAATGGGTCCATCACGTGGCGGCATATCCAGCTCACGTGGCTGCGTAGCCCGCACAGAAATAGAAAACCTGCACACCCTGTGAGTTATAGCTGAAAGGACCAGGGGTATCAAGAATGTGCGTGCGTGCGTGTGTATGTGTGTGTGTGTCAGTGACAATGAGTTCACTTGCGGAATTTGCATTGTGTCACAATAAAAGATAACATAATGGGTAATCGTGGCTCTAAACCGACCGTTAAGCTTGGAATTTTAGGCGTCTCATTTTTGTTGTGTATAAGCGAACAACGATGCCCACTTTAGCAGAAGTTCTATGTTTAGAATCAACCTTAATGCTATTAATAGGCACATAATGAAATGAGTTTTTCGATTTATATAAGGCCAGTACTTTAGAAAGAAGTCTTTTTTTTTTTCGGCGTAATATATTTTCTTCTGGCGTGGCAACACTCACTGTGAATTTGATAAGGATCTGTGGCGTTCAAATGTGTGATCTGGGCGCACTTTAATCAATGTATTTAGTCGAAAAAGAGGGGTTGGGTGCGGATCCAAGTTCAAAGTCTGTAAAAACGTCTACTTTTTTTCTGGGCCGGGTAGCTCAGTTGGTAAGAGCGTCTTGCTAGTAACCGAAAGGTCGCTGGTTCGAATCCCGGATTGGTCAACGTGTGATCATATTATTTTCCCCTTTACCAACAACTGGCCCGCTGGTGTCAGTATAAATCGGTCCAGTAGTCACCTATATGCGAAAGTGTCGTGTGACTATAATCTACAAACTACAACAACTACGCTGAGCCTGTTCTCTAATTTATCGAACCCCCGTTTACAAAAACAAAATAGAATACAAACATCATTATAAATTATCAACAAAACACATACATATAAAACTACATTACATTACATTATTATTGCTTTAGGTCCAGCGGACTCTTCCGAGCCAAATCAGGACCGGACAACACCCGATCCGCATAAAAGATCTGATGAAACAACCCCAGTGGTAAAACCGAAAGCTCTCCACCAGCCAGTCACTTTACAATAAAGACATCCCACGCAGGGGACGGCTGAGGCTTCACCCCAACTTATCGAACCCCCGTTTACAAAAACAAAATAGAATACAAACATCATTATAAATTATCAACAAAACACATACATATAAAATGCCTATATTGCTAAATAATAACATCGTAGGAAGCCCTAGTGACCACCTGGCAGAAAGCGTCCAATATTCTCAAGCTGATCCAACAGACCTCATACACAAATAAGGAGTCTTGTCCCGGAAGAGTTTTCAAGAAAAAAGGTAGGAGACTGGGCTAGCGAAGAAGACGATAGTATAGCAGATTGATAGAACAGAGCAGGAATGAGAAAGAGCAAATGAGAAAGACAGCGACAGTGGGAATTTAAAGCACTAAATTTCCAGAAAGTGGGCATACTATTTATACTGAAACCCCCGGCACCCCAACGGGGGTATACATATAAAATGCCTACATTGCTAAATAATAACATCATAGGAAGCCCTAGTGACCATCTGGCAGAAAGCGTCCAATATTCCCAAGCTGATCCAACAGACCTCATACACAAATAAGGAGTCTTGTCCCGGAAGAGTTTTCAAGAAAAAAGGTAGATGACTGGTCTAGCGAAGAAGAAGATAGTATAACAGATTGATAGAACAGAGCAGGAATGAGAAAGAGCAAATGAGAAAGACAGCGACAGTGGGAATTTAAAGCACTAAATTTCTAGAAAGTGGGGATACTATTTATACTGAAACCCCCGGCACCTCCAAAGGGGGTAGTCATTATTCAAGCAGGTGGTATAAAAGCAAGTCACAATTAGTAGACCGAAATGGAAATCAAATTTTATTTTTTTAAATGTTAGATAGACTGCATCTAATATCATTATTGAAGAGAGGGAGTAAACCAGAGTACCAGGAGTGCCAGAGTAAGCTTACCAGGAGAAAAATGTCTCGTACCTAAGTCACATAAGTTCGTCCCAGCTTTGAACCCGCGACCTTTGACATAGGAAACAAGCACCTCATCCACTGTGCTAATACAGCCTTTTCATCATCATCATCATCATCATCATCATCATCATCATCATCATCATCATCATCATCATCATCATCATCATCATCATCATCATCATCATCATCAAAATAATAATTAACAATAACAATAATAATAATAATAATAATAATAATAATAATAATAATAATAATAATAATAATAATAATAATAATAATAATAATAATAATAATATCCTTTATCCTACTAGGATACCACCTTTATAATTGTGATTGAGATTCTGTACAAACTGAAATCTACATGCATAATATCAGAAATGTTGACGACGAAGATGTTGTAACTAGAGATAAACAGATAGCATTGAACAAAACTTGACGTTAATTTACAAGCTCTCTAACGAAATGTTCGCAGTTATTAAATTAACATCCTTGAGACGTTCACTCCTGATAGTATCATGCGGAACTCGCTAACAAGAATGTAACTTTGCCCACTAGGAAATCTGACCTGTGTCACTGGACCGCTAAGTAGCCACGCGGAATCATATCACTCTTAGATTTACCCTGCATTTCTCCCCTGACACTCGAAGTTGAGACGTAACAGATAGTTTCCCAGAAGCAGGGCAAGAGACCAAAGACGTCCGAGAAAAGATTCTCGTATTCGCGAGATCGAGATGATTGGTCGGAGATGACGTAGATTCCTTTATATCCTCCGCACACCCTACTTTAACCGGGCAGTCATAAACGAAGCGTAGAACCACGAGGGTCAAAGAGCAAACTGAAGTGAAAAAGATCCTCAGCCATCCCCAACAGAGTGATAGACTAACTAGAGACGGTTTCAAGTTTCCCAGAGAATAGAAGTAAGTTAACACTAGTAGTTTTCTAGCACTTGTACATGTATGTTTAAATATTATATTGATTGTCAATTATTAGTATGTTTATATTATATGTATTTACAGAAACCGATTATTGTTCGATATATCTTAGCCTTAAGATTCAGATATCGTAGTGTGTTTATGCGAAACTCGGCAGATGTCTGATGCTACAGACCCCTTGCAGAGGGCACCACATACCAATATATCTGAAAAGAATATTGTAGCCAGAGTTCTGGGTTTTCCAGCTCAGCTCTGGGACGGTTTGTGGAGTCAACGCCTGACGCTTGCACCCGTTAAAAAGAAGGAGATCAACTAGAATCTACCTCCCCACGTCCGGCCCTGTAGCTACCAGACTCGCCCGATCATCCTGAAAGTGACCAGACTCCCTCTCTCAGAGTGACCACCCGACTCAAGCACTCACAGAAACTGAGAGCTAAGTCCCTCGCAACTGCAACTGATGTCAAAAATACTCGGAACAATATTAGACCATCAAACACATAGAACTACTTAACATATGGTGAAAAAAATCTTGCTACAGGACTGTCCCAGCACACTGAACAATTTATAATTATTAATTGCATTTAATTAAAGTCATGTTAGAATTTGTGTTGAGCATAAAAAAGTTGAAATCACATAAATACGACTGGTGTCATTCTATTTGTATTGTTGTGTGTCCACTAGCTCTTCTTCTCTTGAGACCAAGAGAGACAGTCGTTCGAGTAGCAAAAATCATTTCTTAAAGTGAGCTAATGATACTTTGAAACCCGAGAACAAATATAAATTTGTATGTGACCAAGCACCGTGATTCAGTCTCTCACATCGCTTAGGAATCTTGGTAAAGAACGACTGATAGAGATAGCTAAATGCCTCATCTATCTACAGATCTTAATCCCTTTGTAAGATTATCGTATCTTCTCCAGGATATCATCACACTACAACAGACCATATTTTAAACATTTTGGCAAATACTCACAATTTATTTTAAAGTGTTCCATTTTAGTTCAATTCCGGTTTAACAAGCCCATATTAGTCGCATGTTCTACCCCCTTTTGTTGTTTTCTTTCGCTGGTTTTCTAAATCTGCGGGCTAATCAGCCTTGGTAGATATGCACTACAGGGGCGAGTACATGAATGCCCATGATTCAGGAGATCTTTTGATGGAAGTAACATACATCTCTCGCTTGAAAGTTTTAATCTTTTTAAAAATAAAAAAAAGAGAGAGAGATACTTATAACGTGCACTACCGTTTGCGCTGTTGACCAAGACTTTTTTTCTGTGCTGACTTATATTAATAATAATAATAATAATAATAATAATAATAATAATAATAATAATAATAATAATAATAATAATAATAATAATAATAATAATAATAATAATAATAATAATAATAATAACAATAATAATAGCGTTTGAAAAGCGCGATACCTTAACATTGTAAACTCAAGGCGCTCTCTCGCATGTACAAGCTTCTAAACATTTACCAACGCACAAAAAGTATATACATGAAAAAGCGGGGCTGGGGTGCAGCGGGGAGTAGAGGGGAGAGGGAATGGGACAGAAGAGAAAAAAAAATGAATATCGTCTTTAGGGTTAGGCCAACTGGACGTAGAATGTTTTCAGTGCAGTTTTGAAGCATGGAAGAGAAGTACATTGGCGCAGGGAATAGAGAAGCGAGGTCCAAACTGAAAGGGTTTGACATTTAAAGGAGCGAAAACCAGCAGTGTTCAGTTTGGTTCGTGGAATACACAGACGTTTCCTTCCATTGGATCGCAGCGAACGTGAGGGTTTGTATACAGTCAAGAGGTCAGAAAGATGGATAGGAAAGGTGCCTCCAAAGAAACGAAAAGCCAGAGCAACTATCTTAATCTATCTCATTATACTATATTATTTCTTTTCCCAGGACGTTCAATCTGGTCCTGGTCCTGATTTGGTTCAAAAGAGTCCGTTGGACCTAAAACCACAACAATGTAATGTAATGTAAGATAGGACGTTCCCTATAGCTATTTAAAAAAAAACCAACAACCACGGTTCTTCGGCTTGTCAGTGGTCAGAGAGAAACTTACGACGGCTTGAGGTGTCAGAAGAGGATTAGATGTATATGACTCAGTGATTAGATTTAATATGGTAGGCTATCTGTTACAACAGGCCCGTAAGAAGAAGCTAAACACCAGGCCATTACTAATGCATTTCAACTGAGTTTTTGTTTACTTATCCATCTAGCCCGAACTAAACAGTGCCCGCAAACCCGTACATTGATGATGATGATGATGATGATGATGATGATGATGATGACAATGATGATGATGATGACGATGATGATGTTGATGACGACAACGAAGAAGAATAGGAAGAAGAATAGGAAGGAGAAGAAGAAGAAGAAGAAGAAGAAGAAGAAGAAGAAGAAGAAGAAGAAGAAGATGATGATGATGATGATGATGATGATGATGATGATGATGATGATGATGATGATGATGACGAAGAAGAAGAAGAAAAAGAAGAAGATGATGATATGACGATGATGATGATGATGATGATGATGATGATGATGATGATGATGATGATGATGATGACGACGATGACGATGATGGTGATGATGTGGTCTTATATAGAGACGCCATCAGTAGACATGCTTTACGCGTGTAAAAAATAATACACGCGTCTCAAAATTGCGCAAAAACTACTAAAATATCCAAAAGTAATAATAATAATAATAATAATAATAATAATAATAATAATAATAATAATAATAATAATAATAAAACTAACAACAACAACAACAATAATAATAATAATAATAATAATAATAATAATAATAATAATAATAATAATAATAATAATAATAATGGATGGTATATACGTTCATTCGGCACAACATAATTATATACATAAGATCAAATATAGCACCCCAAAGCATAATCATTTCATTTTTACCATCATAATTATAACACCGACCATAATAAGTAGGTTAAGAAAGTAAAACTACATACTGTACAAACCTCTTATGTCATGGGCATGTGCAGCACCATTCCGTGAGAGAGAAAAAAAAGTCTAATTACGTAGCCACGTCAGCAGCAACTACAATAGCGAGGAGGAAAAGGTAGATCTAGTAGGTGTCGAGGTTCACTATTTTAAACGTGTTGTTATTGTAAGAAATAGAAGTGGGCGGCAATAAAAGGGGTTAAACAACATTCTCTTGTTTTCAAAAGTCATCATGCCCAGGGCAAATTGAACTTACGCAATGAAGATGCTTGTCTGCCAATTCAAATAAGCTATAATAATAGGACGTTGTCCCTTACCTTAATCCTTTCTGAAAATGGGGTCATGGTGCAACTATCGATCTGCTAACAAAATGAGACAATGGGTGTACTATTATTAAACTTAACTTAACAGTCAATAGACTGCGCTTATTTATTACTTTGGATGGGTGCATGTTGAATTGTTTGAATCGCCTTCTTTCGGGAGAAATCTTCTAGGTCTCACAGATTGGAAAAAATGCGGTGACCAGCCATTTTCGCTGAGACGAGTTTGCGACCTTGAAATAGTGCATGGAGAAGAGAGAGAAGTTGAAGTTGAGGTCGAAACCTTTAATAGGATAATAGCATTACGTCATATGGACCTGTTTTACATCTAGTCCTTAGAGAAAGGGAGAGAGAGTGAATGAATGGACCTTAGAGTTTAACGTCTACAACCACCATTAGCGATATGGCAGACGGGATAACCATCCCGGGGAACAAGGAGTAGGGACGTAAATCAACAAGAGAAGGCCTGGCCTAGTCTCGGTTACGCTGTGCTAACAGTACCGCGATCTTCGCCATCAGCCTGGACACGCAGCAGTCATTATACACTAGACAATGGTCAGTAATGGGGATAAAAGATCAATTGACACATCCACGGCATGGTGGCGAGGATGATCACACTCAGTTCCTCGCAGGGGAGTGTTAACCGAAGGCACTGATGCAGAGTTCTATAGAGCACCAAGGTTTGCGTTAAGACATGGATTGACCAGCGCCCTGAGTATCTCTTGAGCTAGGAAAATGGAAACTCCGATGGTATGGCCACGTCACCAGATCATCAGGTCTTGCAAAGACCATCCTGCAAGGCACAGTGCAAGGAGGTAGAAGAAGAGGGAGACCGAAAAAGAGGTGGGAGGACAACATTCGAGAATGGACTGGTTTGACACTGAGCGAAACAATCAGGGTTGCTGAGGACAGTGAAAGATGGAGTACGCTGGTTAAACGATCATCTGTGGTGCCCCTACGACCTCCGTGTTATGGGATAGGATAGGATAGGACAATGCTATATAAGAAGTACGTTATAAATACAATACAATAAGTAATTCCTTCTCCCTCGCTGCGATACCTTTCTAGGTTTTAAAGAGTCAGCCGTCCAAACACGGCTTGAGGCGAGAGTGGAGAGAGGGCCTATCCTATCCCTTTCCTATCCTATCCTATCCCGTAACTCAGAGGTCGTGGGGGCACCACAGATGATCTTGTATTAGCGTACTCCATCTTTCTCTGTCCTCAGCAACCCTCATGGCTTCACTCAGTGTCAAACCAGTCCATTCTCGAATGTTGTCCTCCCACTTCTTTTTCGGTCTCCCTCTTCTTCTACCTCCTTGCACTGTGCCTTGCAGGATGGTCTTTGCAAGGCCTGATGACCTGGTGACGTGGCCATACCATCGGAGTTTCCGTTTCTTCACCACTGTGAGCAGGTCATCGTGTTGTCCAATGGCTTGTGTAATGGTCTGTGGGACTTCGTCGTTGGTGATGTGCTGGGTATAGGAAATGCCCAGAAGTCTTCTGTAGCACCTCATCTCCATGCTTTGTATTCTTCGTTGTAGATCTGCTGTGAGGGTCCATGTTTCGCAAGCGTATAGGAAGATGGATATGACAAGGGAGCGCAGCAGTCTTACCTTGGAATGTAGACTGATGGTCCTGTCTTTCCAAATGGGCTTCAACCTTGCCAAGGCAGCAGTTGTTTGAGCGATCCTGGAGAGGACTTCCTGTCGGGACCCATGGTTTGATACAAGGGCTCCTAAATATTTGAAGCTATGCACTGTGTTGAGGGGTTGGCCTTGGACTTTGATGTTTCTTGACCATGATGTAGTCCATCTGTTTGTGATGCTCCCCACCGAGACTTTGCCATGTCCATCATCTGGATTTTGTGTGGAGGCCAAGCGTGTTTGCCAGTATCAGGTTGTTGATTGTTGTATTTGGCAAACACCAAGAGTATCAGACCCCTGTCATTTGTCTCGTTGTTGCAGTTGAGTCCACATGTGTCTCTCCAGTTGTGCTGCGCATCTTGGCCAACCTTGGCATTCCAGTCGCCTTGCATTATGATTATAGCCTTCTTCAGCACTTGGTCAAGGACAGCCTGTAGATTTTCATAGAAATCCTTCACTTCGCTGTCGTCATAGTCTGATGTTGGGGCATAAGCCTGGGTGATGGTGATGTTGAAAGGGGCTGCTCTCAGACGGACGGTAATGAGTCGATTGAAAACAGGGCGGCAACCCATGAGGACCAGGGAACCTTAGTGACGGGTGCGCTGATTCGTGTTGTTGGACAGTTTCAGGTCACGTGGGCATTTAACCAAGTAGAACGGATCCGCGATAGCAAACAAAAGTGGATCATTGATCGCGCCGCGGTAATTAACACACAGCCATTTGTATTATATAATAAATAGGGAAGAGTGAGGTCAGACTGTTTCTTTGGTGAAACGAATGGGTTACTGTCAAACCGCGTCAGAACGCACATGTAATCTTCCTTTAAAATCCAAACGGTATAGGCCTAAGATAGGCAAAAGTTCTGCATATAATAAAACAGGCCTAATCAATGTCTTCAAAATGATAGGACTGTAGTTTTCCATATTAATGAAGATTTTATAGGTTCGTTGTTGCACGGTTTAGGACTAAACAGTTTGAGAGGCCGATTTGTTTCGCCAAAGACTGATTATGATCTCACCCTTCTGTCTATGACACATGGGCTGTACGCCACTATGATCTCACCCTTCTGTCTATGACACATGGGCTGTACGCCACTATGATCTCATCCTTCTGTCTGTGACACATGGGCTGTACGCCACTATGATCTCACCCTTCTGTCTATGACACATGGGCCAGTGATCTTTTACAATTTTTCTATCTATCTCTGGACCCCAGCCTAAACACAGACTGAGCTAAACAAATAAATGTGTTAAGTGAAGTCAAAGGGAGATTCACTAGCGATCCCCATAGACTAAAACGAGTGGGTAATAGCAGTCCATTGTGCAGAGCCCAGCAACAATAAAAACCCACGTCACAGCCACTATGATCTCACCCTTCTGTCTATGACACATGGGATGTACGCCACTATGATCCCACTCTTCTGTCTATGACACATAGGCTGTACGCCACTATGATCTCACCCGTCTGTTTATGACACATTGGCTGTACGCCACTATGATTTCACCATTTTGTCTATGACACATGGGCTGTACGCCACTATGGTCCCACCCTTCTGTCTATGACACATGGGCTGTACTCCACTATGATTTCACCATTCTGTCTATGACATGTGAGCTGTACGCCACTATGATCCCACTCTTCTGTCTATGACACATGGGCTGTACGCCACTACGATCCCACCCTTCTCTCTCTCTCTCTCTCTCTCTCTCTCTCTCTCTCTCTCTCTCTCTCTCTCTCTCTGTGAAAGTGCGCCTCTGTTGGCCTCTCTCTGTGTATATATCTCTCTCTGTGTGAAAGTGCGCTTCTGTTGGCCTGTCTCTCTGTGTGAAAGTGCGCATCTGTTGGCCTGTCTCTTTGCATATCTCTCTCTCTGTGAAAGTGCGCGTCTGTTGGCCTGTCTCTCTGTATATCTCTCTGTGCGAAAGTGCGCGTCTGTTGGCCTGTCTCTCTGTATATCTCTCTGTGTGAAAGTGCGCGTCTGTTGGCCTGTCTCTCTTTATATCTCTCTGTGTGTGAAAGTGCGCGTCTGTTGGCCTGTCTCTCTGTATATCTCTCAGTGTGTGAAAGTGCGTGTCTGTTGGCCTGTCTCTCTGTATATCTCTCAGTCAGTCTGCTTATCTTTCTACGTTTGTGCAAACGGTCGTGGGCGTCCGTCGAAGTAGTAGTAATTTTTATTTTTAACTGTCAAAGTCATGAACTATTTAGGCAGTAAAAGCCTTTACAATGCCCATAAGATAATAGCATATTTGTCATCTATAATTAAAAAGCAAGGAAATATACTATATAACATATATTCAGAAAAAAAAACCTCAGCACTAAAAACAATGAGACTTAAACAATGAAGACTTTTTTTTACAACACATCCCAAAACACATCCATTTACCCACACCCACACAGAGTTGTGATGGAGCACATTGCAATTTATCATGTACATTTAATGATTTATATAGTTTATTTCCCGATGAATACACGGACACACAGCTATACAAAACAACTCCAGGAAGAGAGGAGAGAAAGGGAAAGAGAGAAGAAGAGGAAGGGAAGAAGAAGAAGAAGAGAGACAGACAGACAGACAGACAGACAGGCAGAGCTGAATAAAAGATGAAGGTATTGTTGAGCGCACGAGTAATACGTTACTAAGAACTGCGTTGAACACTCTCAAGAAAAACGCTGTAGGTGACCTTTTTATAAGCGAGTCCTACGGTTTTAACCCTCGCTGTAATGTACAATGGGAGCAATGGGGAAAGGGTGAGTGAGACAAGAAGGAACGGGGTGAGTGTCAAGGGATAATAAAAATAAAGAAGGAAATTTTTTAAATTAAAAAATCACACCGTAATTCAATACAAAAATTCCGCACACTCACCTGAAACGTAAAACCAGCGTTAGAAGTTATGAAACACAGCGTTCTCTTGTTATCGATGATGGGTTGGTGCACGTCCAGTCGAATCGTGACCCCAAACAAATGAAAATCAATTTGTCTTCAGTGGTTTATTTTCAACATACGCACACACGCAAATCACAGAGGTAAAAATACGATGTCCATGTAAATGTAGCATCTTTCGAGATTGTTTATATGATAGATAATATAATTATGGCACAGCGTTTCTACAACTTTTTGTGTGTTCAGTTCCACTGTTATAGCATCAAATCGTCAAGCACATCAAGTCAAAAAAAACAAGTGGACTTTGATTGACAGCGTTTCTAAAACTTTTTTGTGTTCAGTTCCAATGCCACAGCATCAAATCGTCAAGCACATCAAGTTAAAAAAAAAGTGGACTTTGATTTACACATAACCGTTTTCACCAAATAAGCCTAAACCACACAAGACTACTTTAATAAAGTATGCAGTCTGTTCACTTCCACTTCCTACGAGTATGTTTGTATGGAGTGGACGTTCTTTTGAAAGCAGATTTGTCAAAATGAAAACTTGTGCACATTACTAGAAACGGCTTCGCTGCTTATTCCGATTCCTAAAATCTCTCTGGCAGTTTTCTGTCTTGGCAATTTATAATCTTTATTTTACTGAAAGGTGGGAGTGGCAACAGCGTGCTGAAACAGAATGGTCCAATTGAAAACTGATGCCTAATACTATTGACACTCAAACGGATGTTCATGTCATTTTAAAGTATATTTATAATCGTGCGAACTGGGACTTATTTCAACGTTTATTAATGTCTTACAATACATATTTTGTACATGATGATGACATAAATAATATGAATTCAAATTTCATTAACAACATTCATTTAGCTGCTAAATATTCCATATTTCAAAACGATCAGATAAGAAGAAAACTCGAAATGGTAATGTATGGTGGAATGAGGTTTGTGAAGGAGCAGTAAAACGTAAAACAAATTATAAAAGTTGGTTAAAATCAAGATCAGATTACAATTTTAATGATTTAAAAACGCAAAAATAACATGTAACAAAATAATAGTTGCTTTAAAAAAAGACATTTTTGATCCACGTTTTGTTTTTACGAAATATTTAGTTCGCAAGATTCTTTAAAGACTTGGAAAAAGGTTGCTGAAATTAAAAATGTCTTTAAGTTACCAGTCCTATTAAATTAGATACTAAACATGTTCTTTCTCCCAATGAGAAAGCAGAAACATTTGTAACGTGTTTTTTTTCAAATGAAAGTTATTCTACAAGTCTGTCAAGTAATATTTTAAATAATAGAAAAATTAAAGATGGTACAAAAGAATATGAAGATCCTTGTTTAGACAATCCTTTTTTTTATTTATTTATTAATTCAAATATATTTCTAGCAAAACTTAAATATGCTTTATAGTTTCTAGGTTCAAAAACGTCTGCTGGATGACTTGACGGCATGTCGTATACGTTATTGAATCATCTTCCTGATGAGTGGATTCATACTCTGCTTGTAATTATTCAAACATGCTGGAAAAAGAGGAGTTTTGCCAGATATATGGAAGTCCTCTCACATTTTGAAGGCTGTTAAGCCTATAGCTGAAACATCTAGCTACAGACCTATCTCATTAACTTCTAATGTAAGTGACTTAATGGAGAAGGTTATATTGGAAAGATTGATCTATTTTTGTCATAAATATAATATCATCCCAAATAACCAAGCAGAATTTAAAAAAAAAAGACAGATCGACAGTAGTAGTTAAATTAAGCACTCACATCAAGAGACAATTTGCAAAATGAAAAGGTATTTTGGCTACATTTTTTGACATTCAAAAAGCGTACGACAGAGTATGGCACTCTCGGTTATTGTATAAGTTGAATAAGGTAGGATTGTCTGGATATGTTTATATTATAATTAAAGTAGAACTTTTATTAACGGTTGTACAATTAGTGTTAAAGTTGGAAATTCATATTCTATTCATCGGACTATAGATATGGAAATTCCACAAGGTTTAATAATTTCATTGCTTCTCTTTAATATCTTAATTTATGATTTACCCAGAGTTGTAAGCAAACCAATATCGATTGTTCAATCCGCTGATGATATTACCATTTGGATGAATGTATCTTTAAGACGGAAAACGTCTCAATATGAAATCAAACATGTTGCAAAGTTATACCAATTAGAAATAAATAATATCATTTGTTTTATGAACCAAAATGGTTTGGAACTGTCCAATGAAAAAAACAAAACTAGTATGATTTTATTTAATAATGGTCATGAACCTAGACAACTGCGTAAAATTTACATCGAGAATGAGAAATTAAAATATGTAAAAGAAGTTAAATTTCTAGGTGTATATTTTACCCCTAAATTAATTTGGAAAAAACAATAGCAATAATATAATATGCATCTTTTGTCTTCTAACTTTTAGTCTTGAACTTGGCTCTGGCATACGGTGGCAATGGTGTAATCATCACTTCTTCCAAGGACGCTTGCGGGCTCGTTAGGCTGTCCAAGCAATCATATACCTTACTCTTTTTAATGATTTTCCTGCAACATGCGCATTCAGCTTGATTACCGAGTGGAAAATCGCGTTTTAGCAATGCATCATCATCATCATCATCATCATCATCATCATCATCATCATCATCATCATCATCATCATCATCATCATCATCATCATCATTATTATTATCATCATCATGAATGGCAGGCATACTCTTATTTAGCTCTCCTGTCAGAGAAAAAAAAAACTGCTCAATGCCAAGAAGTGTATTTCAAGGCCTACGTGCAACTATGTTGATATTGTTGTCTCCAAAATAACTGTTTCGCAGTACTCTACAGTACTGGTTTCAGTTGTACTGCGAAATTGTGGTGTACGATGTCATATTCAATAAAAGAAGTATGAGCTATTCCGAACACTAGTCACGATCTTGCTCGCCCTTATAAATGTGCAAAAACAACAACAACAACAACAACAACAACAACAACAATAATAATAATAATAATAATAATAATAATAATAATAATAATAATAATAATAATAATAATAATAATAATTTTAAAGGTCCTGACGCTCATGTCCTAGGATGGATGAGTCTCAGCTACATAAAACCCACTTATCAGGCAATAGAGCATATCCCCTACCCCCTACCCCCTCCGCCCCTATACTCCCCCTTCTCATTCAGGTCGTTCACAAGCAGCAAGTTAGCGCCTATTGCGGTTTGGAGTTATAGCCTGTGTGGCCAGCGCATTGAGCAGCTCTTTGAGCTGGGTAAAGATATGTAGCCGAGCGGAAGTACTTGACTCCCGTCTCTCGGCCACCACCTTAAGAACACAGCCCAACGCGAGCTGTTATTTTCATTTTATCCCTCAAAACAGGGACATAAAAATATTTGCCCTGCAAGGCGGTGAAGCGTGATTTTGTAGTAAACCGGATTGCATGCCGGCTACTAGTGCCACGACACTTCTCTGCAAAGTCGCTGCCACCGACTTGCATAAAATGCCTGCCGAGAATGTAGTCTCGCTCATCACCAAAAGCAAACGGCGAATGGTCAGCCTGGGAGAACAAATGTCGTGTCGCCTTGTCCCGCATAACCCAATGGCCACACCAAAGGATTCTGCACAGCAGGAGCCACCCAAGGCTAGTCTACTCCAAAAATGTAAGGTAGACAACTTCTCTCCCAAGCTGGAACCAGTCGCCTCCCATTCCGCCACAGATAGAACAACAATTCAATAATACATTAACAATAACAAAAATTACGTCACCACGATGATCTCACTCGATATACAAAAGTTGTGTTTGAGGCTCAAGGCGTCTGAACACTCTCATTACATACGAAGTTTAAAGGAAGAATGACGTTGCCATGATTATAACACTCCATTTGCATAAATTTAGCTTTACATTGGCGGCATAGGCAACGTCTAAGTACATAACAAATTTGAACCAAATCCTCCCAGTGAGAGAAGATGAGATTAGAAAATCCACAATAAAACACATTATGACGTTAACCATCATGACGTCGTCAGGTATGCATACATTTGTGTCATCCGAAATGGATTTCTCTGTTCTAATAATATACCAAGTTTCAATGAAATACATCCATTAGTTTCAGAGAAAAGTGCGCACGTTGCTCTGACGGGCAGAGCCCAAAACAATAGTTCCGCACCTATCGCTCGGGACATAAAGTAAGTAGATTTCACTGCTCCGAATAAGGGAGAGACTAACCTAGAACACTGACGCGTTAAACAGGGTGACTCTGAAAGTCTTGTGCTACTGATGCTAGGAAAATCTTTGCACTGCACGCAGCATACATAGACAGCGAGATGACAATAACTGTCGTGATTGCTGCCTTGCGGTGATAGTGATGCGGTGTGAAGTTCTGAGAAGGCCGGCGTAACGTGCCAAACTGCCCCCCTCATTAGCAGTTTTACTCCTGGGAGTAGTTTCAGTCATTAAATCAGATTAAATCATTCTGTTTCAAATCAACTCCCGGGAGTTAATCGAGGAATGAAGTTTACATAGGTGAGGAACTGGACTGACTCTCTATGTGTACTAGAAGAGTCCCCAAGGATTTACTTTGGCATTGGAAAATTGTGTACCAGAAAAACTACAAGAAGTTAACTAGGCCAGTGCCAAAACAGCCCCATTTTCAGTGGCGAGTAAATCTGACACAGTACCAAATGCACCCTACGAGAGGTATTCTTGGATAATTTTAATTAATACAAACAACTCTTGGGGAGTCACACTGGCAGGTGGTGGGGTCAGGTACAAACTGGCCCCCTATCTGGTTAGCAATGGTTATAGGTTATCAAGAGGGAAGTTAATACAGGAAATGTCCAGAACAGTCTCTAAACAAACATATTTATAAAACACTAAAGGGGAGTTAAACTGTGTCACGAGAGGCTAGTTCATGTGTAGGCTACATCTTAGCTAAGGTAGGCAGTGACCTCATCACGCTGACCTATATCCATCCCACCTCCCCCTCCCCCCCCCTGCTAGAGGGCGCTAAAGGTATCACGAGATTTCGCGGGTTTAAGTTGACCACAGGGTTAAGGTAGTCAGTCTTAGTTAAAACCTCACCCGAGACGTACACTTGGAAAGATCTCTCAACAGACTACGCAGGTGACGGGTGAAATTCATTGATCGCAGTATAGCCATAGTCTGACATTGTCAAAAAGGTAAATGATCAATCTTTTGTTTCACCGCGATTCATTGATACTATTGTTGGATTATGCTTGTGAAGTCTAGTCATGTTTTATAATTGTGAATGTTTGTAAAACTTTGCTTGACGACGTGGCTGACCATGCGACCGGTTTTCGAAACCATTAGGTAGCCCCTACTGTTGAACTGTTTTTCTCCTATGTGTATTATGGCAGACCAGTGGCTGTACCGGAAAATGTGTATATTATGAATTATTTCTCCCTGTGTTTAGTTTAGCCATGATATGTATATGTATAGGAAGTATGTTGGAGATTCCAGTGGACCACGGACGTAGAAGATTGTTCGTCTCTTGTTTGTATAAGTGGACGCGATCACTGAGGGCTGTTTCTGCCATCAGTGAGACGCTCTGCACACCGTTTGTAAACAAGGCGTTGCAGAAACTCGTCTTATGTTTTGCAGACGAGCAGGCTTGGTCCAATGCAGGAGATAGACCACGGAGAGTCAACCCTGACATTCGGCCTGCAAGTGGAGCATCGAGCACTGAGCTCCGACAGCCAAATAGTCAACACACAAGAAGAGGAGACACCAGCCCCACACCTAAACGATACAGCTAAGTGCTCAAGAAAACTTGCACAAACACTGATTTAGAAGGACTGTGCGGTAGTCCACTCTCCTGAAAAAGAACATTAGGCCAACCAGAACAAATAGCCCAATGATGAGACAGTATCAAATATAGAGAACAGTAGCAGCATAGACCCATCAAGAAGCGAACTACTCGAAGTGAATTTGGACTGTTAAGCTAATCCTAGCTATATTACGTTTTGGACATTTAAGATAGTATAGTGTTTAGAGAATTATGTATAGAGTAGAGGAAATAAAACGTTTCTTCTTATCTCTGTAATCCCATCCTACCACAGACCGGGCCAAACATATAAATGTATTAAGATTAGTCATAAGGCGATTAAACTAGCCGATCCCCGCAGACGAAAGACGAGTGGATAATAGCATTCCATTGTGCAGAGCCCAGCAACACTAGACCCACCGTCACAAACTGGAACAGGTCCAGATCAGCCACTACGGCGATAAACTTTAAAACAATATAGCCCTTGACCCAGGGATTTATAGAACTGTCCCCCCAAAAACTTATAAAACACAAAAGGGGAGCTATACTTGGAAAGGTTCAGAACAGCTCGCCCTCGTTTTAAACATAACAATTGACCCCACTACATGAAAGTTAAACTGGGACAAGTCCAGGTCAGCTTAAAGTCCCACACTAAATACACAAAAGGGGAGTTAAACTGAGACATGTCAAGAAATAGATACTCGGTGCTTATAGGGTCCAACGGAAGACATGTCAAGAACAACCCTTGCCCCACAAAATACAAAATACAAAAGGTGAGTTAGTCTGGTACAGGTCCAGAACAGCCCTCTTAAAAAAACAAAAAACTATCAACCTACAGTTTAACTAGAACAGGTCTAGAACAGCCCCCATCCCTCAACACACTCATAAAACACAGAATAGGAGTTAAACTGAAACATGTAAAAAAAATCCCTTCCAACACACTCATAAAAAACAAAAGAACATAGAACAGGCCCAAGGAGTTAAGCTGAACAGCTACCCTTCCCACCCACCAACCCACTCACTCCCACCCCAAAACACATAAAACACGGAAAGGGTTTTAAACTGGATCGTGGAACAGGTCCGCGACACAACACCCCCCCCCCCCTCCCCAAGAACACTTAAAATCACAACAGAGAAGTTAAACAGTGTCAGATCCACAACAGTACCCCTAACAGAACTATTAACCACTACAGGGGAGCTAAACTGGGGCAGATCCAGAACACCTCCCAACCTCCAACTATAGGGGAGTTTAACTGGGACAGGTCCAGAAAAGCCTCCTCCTTATAAACATTACTTTTAAGCCCAATACAGGAGAGTTAAACTGGGACAGGCCCAGATCAGTCCCCAATCACACTTAAAGCCCCGAAACACTAAATACACAAAAAGGGAGTTACTGAGACACGCCCCTCCCCCACAACACACAAAATGTGAGTTAGACTAGAACATCCCCCTTAAACGAAACTATCAACCTACAAGGAGTTAAACCCCAACTTAACTATTAACCACTACACCCTTCACCAGGGGAGTTAAAGTGGGACAGGTCCCGGTCCTTCTCCTCCACCCAGCTCACTCATTAAAAAACGAAGGAGGGTTTAACTGGAACAGGTACAGAATAGCCCACACCCCCAGCACACTCATAAAACACAGAAATGGAGTTAAACCGGAACATGTCCTAAACACGCTCATAAAAAAACCGAAGGGCAGTTTATTATTATAATTGATGATTTTTATAGCGCACTTATCTCGCCGTACTCTAGGCGATGGCCGATACAGGATCTAACTCAAACCGCCCGAGACGCCCACCCGCAGCCTTTGGGCGCATGGTCTGACGCCCGGACAACTGAGCACTATCCTGGCCAGCCAGGGATGGGGAGAAGGACCAAGTGCATGCTGGGTGTGTTCTTGTCACTTGTCACCGGCACTCACCCGTACAGGACATGAGCGTCAGGATCTTTAAAGTCCGTTATGATGGAATGTATGCGACACACAGACTAGACCTCGGTTTATACTCTCATCCGAAGGAGTAGGAAACGGGAGTAAAGTGTCTTTCCCAGGGACACAACACAATGGCCCGGACAGGGCTCGAACCCGGGACTTTCAGATCCGCAATCCAAAGCACTACCATTAGACCACCGTGCCTCTCAACTTTAACTGGGACAGGTCCAGAGCAGCCTCCATCCCAACACACTCGTAAAACACAGAAGGAGAGTTAAACTGGAACAGGTCCAAAACAGACCACCTCCCCTCCCTCTTACCACTAAACACACTCATAAAATACAGAAGAACACAACAGTGAACCACAGAGGCTACAGCCAAACTCATTTCCTCTCATGTTCTGTCACGTTTAGACTACTGTAACCTTTTTTTGGCTGGAATTCCTTCCTCTTCTTTTCATCTACTCCAACGTGTTCGGAACTCAGCTGCTCGTCTGGTTCTCAACATGAAAAAATCTGATCATATTATACCCATCCTACATTCTCTTCACTGGCTTCCTGTAACTCAGAGGATTAACTTCAAAATCTGTACATTCTATTACAAGTGCGTCCATGGATTAGCCCCTTCTTACCTCACCCACAACATTCACTTCTACAGGCCATCTAGAAATCTTCATTCTTCCTCTGACACCCGCATGCAATAACTATCCCGCAACAAACTCTCTTCTGTCGACCCTTCCAATGCTTGGTCCTTCAACTTGGAACTCTCTCTCTCTCTCTCTCTCTCTCTCTCTCTCTCTCTCTCTCTCTCTCTCTCTCTCTCTCTCTTCGCAGCTCTCCTAACATAGCCATTTTTATGTCCAACTTAAAAACTCATCTCTTCCTTAAAAATGTCTGATCTGTTCTCCCATCATCATCATCGTTCCTTTTTTCTGATTCAGACCACCGCCGTCACACGCTTGCCCCCAGCACCAACCCCCTCACTCCTTACCTGCTCTCCTCCTCGCCCAGTAAACCTGGTCTTTTATATTTTACTTGTAAATATTATTTTTCAAGTTTATATTATGTCTTTGTATGTCTTGTTTTTATGTCACTTCTTTTCGTATGTATTTCGATGTTAATGTTAAATATAAATGCGTGAGAACTGTGCTTAGAACTGATGATTAGGAAAAAACGCAATATAAATACCCCTTTTATGATAATGATTATGATTATGATTATGATTATGATTATGATGATTATTATTATTATTATTATTATTATTATTATTATTATTATTATTATTATTATTATTATTATTATTATTATTATTATTATTAGTTAAAGCAAGCACACTTATAAAAAACAAAAAGGGAAGTTAAAGTGGGATTAGTCCAGAACAGTAATCCTAAACATTAACTATTAACTAACTATTAACCACAGCAAGCGACGTATCCGAAACAGCTCCAACCCACCGCCCCATGTCCCAAACTACCGGGGAGTTTAACTGGGACAGGTTCTTTAACCATAACTATTAAGCCCAATACAGGAGAGTTGCCCATGTCAATCCACAAGCACTGTTCTGGACATGTCCCAGTTAAACTCCCCTATAGTTGGGGGTTGAGGGGTGTTGTGGATCTGTCCCAGTTTAGCTCCCCTGTAGTGGGTTTTTTCTGAACAGCCGCTCCCCCTTTCCCCCCCACCCCCCCCCCCCCCCCCGCATTCTCATATGCACATATAAAATACTACATATTAGTTAAACTGTGACAGGGCCAGAACAGCCAACCCAACCTCACACACACCGTTAAAACAATACAGGGGAGTTAAAGTGGGACAAATTCGGAAAAGAACCACACGTACACAACTATAAAACATGGCAAGAACATTCCCTCTCCCCTCCCCCCCCCCACACTCTTCTATAAAACATTACAGAGGGGTTCAACTGGGACAGGTTTAAAATATCCTCCCTACACACCTATAAAACATTAAAGGGAGTTAAACTGGGACAGGTTCAGAACCGGTCCCCGCTCTCACACAAACACACACACACACACACACACACACACACACACACACACACACACACACACACACACACACACACACACACACCCCTATAAACCAATACAGTGGACTTTAAGCTGGGACTTTTTCTGAACTCACACACATTCCTTTATAAAACACTATAGACTTGTCTTCGGTGTTCCTCAGGGGTCAGTTGTAGGACCTGTTCAATTCACCCTTTACACATTTCTTTCGTCTCAGATCTTCCAAAATCATGACACTTTCCATAATTTCTACGCAGATGATACACAGCTCAAAAACAGTGACACTCCTCAAAATCTTCTATCTATTCTGACCAAAACGTCTGACTGCTTTTAAAACATTTTTAACTGGATGACAAGCTCCTGCTCAATGCTAACAAAACTGAAGTTATACTCACGGGTACCAAACACAACCTGTCTTCTTCCCCTGTAGACACTGTCACTCTTGGTCAAACCATTATATTCCTATTTCGTATTCTGTCAAAACACTTTGGCGTCATCCTTTACAACACCCTCTCCATGTCAGAATTAATCCACAAAACCTGTCAAACATGCAACTTTCAGCTCCGCAGAATAGGCCTTGCCCGCAAGCATCTGACCACTGACGCTACAGCCAAACTTATTTCCTCTCTAGTCCTGTCACGCTTAGACTACCGTAAATCTCCTCTGGCTGGACTTCCTTCCTCTTCTTTTCATTTGCTCCAACGTGTTCAGAAGTCATTGTGGTACCCCGTGTTTGTGTTTGGAGGCGGTTCTGCATCTGGCCCTCTTTAACTCCGGCCCTCTTTAACTCCCTTGTTGTGTGTTATGGTGGTGGTGGGAGGGAAGGGAGAGGGGTGGCCGTTTTGGAACTGGCCCAGTTAAACTCCCGTGTTACGTTTTCTAAGAAAGTCAAGGGTTGTCCTGGACTTACCCCCGTTGGGGTGCCGGGGGTTTCAGTATAAATAGTATCCCCACTTTCTGGAAATTTAGTGCTTTAAATTCCCACTGTTGATGTCTTTCTCATTTGCTCTCTTTCTCATTTGCTCTTTCTCATTCCCACTCTGTTCTATCAATCTGCTATACTATCTTCTTCTTCGCTAGACCAGTCTCCTACCTTTTTTCTTGAAAACTGTTCCGGGAAAAGACTCCTTATTTGTGTATGAGGTCTGTTGGATCAGCTTGGGAATATTGGACGCTTTCTGCCAGGTGGTCACTAGGGCTTCCTCTGATGTTATTATTTAGCAATGTAGCCATTTTATATGTATGTGTTTTGTTGATAATTTATAATGATTTTTGTATTCTATTTTGTTTTTGTAAACGGGGGTTCGATAAATTAGAGTACAGCCTCAGCGTCCCCTGCGTGGGATGTCTTTATTGTAAAGTGACTGGCTGGTTGAGAGCTTTCAGTTTTACCACTGGGGTTGTTTCAGCAGATCTTTTATGCGGATCAGGGGTTGTCCGGTCCTGATATGGCTCGGAAGAGTCCGCTGGACCTAAAGCAATAATCATGTAATGTAATGTAATGTCCTGGACTTGTCCCAGTTTAACTCCCCTGTTTAGCTTTTGTGAATTTAGTGTGCTTGGGGATGACCTGGAACTGTCCCAGTTTAACTCTCCTGTCGTGTTTTATAGGGACTGTGGACCTATCCCAGTCTGTTTTATAGGTGTTTGGGGGTATTTTCTGGACTTGTACAGTTTTACTCCCCTGTAGTGTGTTGGGGTGTGAGCTTTTATATCCCTGTCCCTGTTAAACTCCCTTTTTGTGCTTTTGAGGTGCGTGGAGGAGGCTATTTTAAACCTGTCCCAGTTTAACTCCTCTGTAATGTTTCATTGAGGTGTGCGTGTAGGGGAGGGGGGCAAGTTCAGTGCCTGCCCCAGTTTAACTTCACGCCATAGATGATGGAATGTAACAAGATGGCAAGATGGTAGAGCAAAGATGATGGCAAGATGGTAGAGCAAAGATGATGGCAAGATGGTAGAGCAAAGATGATGGCAAGATGGTAGAGCAAAGATGATGGCAAGATGGTAGAGCAAAGATGATGGCAAGGGAGGCAGCTCCCTATCGTATGTAATGTTTATTTTAAGTTTGATCAAAATCCGTTCAGTGATTCTCCAGACACGGCGTCTAACGGACCGACAAAAAGACAATTTGCTCGTTCTGATTCCCGAAAAAAACCAGCCCATGCACAGGGCGCTAGATTACCGTACTATACTAAATAGTCAATAGCTTTCATTTCTGTTCGATAGTCAAACGTTTGTCTTGTAGACTTTCTAACTAAAGGGTTTTTGTGTCCCACGCTGGGCCAGCTCTCTGCACATGTAGCCTACTACGACCTTAACTTTCTTGATTTGGCAAATGTGGCAATGTAACGGTTTTGACTTAAAATAAACTAGAAAACCGTCGCCTCTATCGTGGCCGTTCACGTTACCGAACTGAACGAAAACTCGTAAGGAATGTTGTGATGACAAGACGCGGCGTGAGGGTTTTATACTGATTTTAGTGAAAGTGTCATTTACTTTGAGTTGAGAGTTGGGAAGAGAATTGAGAAGAGAGGAGAGAGAGTGAGAGAGAGAAAGAGATAAAGAGACACACACACATACACACACACACACACACACACACACACACACAGATAGAGACAGCGACACCGACAGATTATTAAAAAAAAAACTGAACGAAAACTACACTTCTTGCATTTATAGTTCATCTTTTTCGCGTATATCATTCCAAACAACAAACCATCCAAACAAGACGTGTTAGAAATAATACTAAAATTGCACAATGGACAAATGAAATACTAAAGCGGTATCAAACATCTTATTTATATTCAGGCTATATCAACTATTTAAGACCCATAATTATGGCCATATATTCCAACGGATTGCACCATGTAGCAAACGCATAATATACGAACACTTCATAATAATTAAGGTTAATAAACAGAGAAATAATACAAGTCCCTTCTGCAATGTAACAACTTGAAAGGTGGTGTAGCTCTTTAAGCCAGAGATGCGCTATAAATAGAAACAACGGTCAGTTGTCAAATCAATCATAAGACGCGGGACATTGTATTCGTAAAAAAAAAAAGAATACATTGGAAAAGTGACCTCCTCTCATACAAAACAAAAACAATAACAATGAAAGGAATAACAATCTGTGATGACGATGAGGATGGTGATGAGGATAGTGATGATGATGATGCTGATGATGATGATGATGATGATGATGATGATGATGATGATGATGATGATGATGATGATAATGATACCGACGATGACGTTGAGGATAATGATGCTGATTTTATTACATTACATGATTATTGCTTTAGGTCCAGCGGACTCTTCCGAGCCAAATCAGAACCAGTAGAGCCGAATCAGGACCACAAAATCAAAACTATAACTTCGCTGAAAGAGGACTCGCCCCTGATCCGCATAAAAGATCTGCCGAAACAACCCTATTGGTAACACTGAAGGCACTCCACCAGCCAGTCACTTTACAATAAAGATATCCCACGCAAGGGGACGCTGAGGCTCTACTCTAATTTATCGAGCCCCCGTTCACAAAAACAAAATAGAATATAAACATTATAAAATATCAACAAAACACATACATATAAAATGCCTACATTGCCAAATAATAACATCATAGGAAGCCCCAGTGACAATTTGGCACAAACCGTCCAATATTTCCAAGGTGATCCAACAGACCTCAAACACAAATGAGGAGTTTTGTCCCAGAAGAGTTTTCAAGAAAAAAGGTAGGCGACTGGTCTAGCGAAGAAAAGATAGTAGAGTAGATTGATAGAACAGAGTAGGAATGAAAAAGAACAAAGGAGAAAGACAGAGGGAATTTAAAGCACTGAATTTGCAGAAAGTAAGGACATTATTTATACTGAAACCCCCGGCACCCCCACGGGGAATGATGCTCATGCTGCAGTGAAAAAGAGCAGGCGTTATTTAAACATTTTCTGTCGGTTGCCCGATATAATAAAGTTTGTAACTTGTTAATTAATCAGTAGTGGAAAACATCGAGTACCGTTATTTACAATATTCATTATTATTAATTGTTAATAAAGCCATTATTTACAAGAACATTCCTCATTATTAAGTAATAATAAATCAATAATAGAACACAGTGTGTTTACAACAATTTTTACATTATACATTTTAAGATCGATTCATTGTGCTCACACCAGAACATGGCATTCCAATTCTGTGTTTGCGATGTTCAACATGTAATTATCTACAATGTATTTATATTTTGATTTGATTTTGACACTTTATTTTCCTTTTTATCAAGAAATTCTGGGCCGCCTCCCTTGGGGAAGGCGTAGTCGCACCCTAAACCCAACCTACCTAATACTAGTTGTGTTCTTTGAAATTTTGCTGGGGGAGGGGGAGGATGGGAGGAGAGGAGCAGGGGGACCAACCGGAGTACCCGGAGAAAACCCCCGAGACGTTCCCCGAGTCGAAAATAAATAATAGGAAAAAGATAACTCCCAGATGCTGGATCGATCCCACACCTGTAAGGCGGCATTGGTTTCTGGCCTGTGGACAAGGCAAGTTAGTCCCGCCTTAGAACAACCGCGGCCACAACGCTCACTGAACGAATGACCCTTGATGTTCAACGTCCACACGCCCACCATTGGCGATTACATTACATTACATTACATTACATTATTATTCCTTTAGGTCCAGCGGACTCTTCCGAGCCAAATCAGGACCGGACAACCCCAGATCCGCATAAAAGATCTGCTGAAACAACCCTAGTGGTAAAACCGAAAGCTCTCCACCAGCCAGTCACTTTACAATAAAGACATCCCACGCAGGGGACGGCTGAGGCTTCACCCCAACTTATCGAACCCCCGTTTACAAAAACAAAATAGAATACAAACATCATTATAAATTATCAACAAAACACATAGATATAAAATGCCTACATTGCTAAATAATAACATCATAGGAAGCCCTAGTGACCACCTGGCAGAAAGCGTCCAATATTCCCAAGCTGATCCAACAGACCTCATACACAAACAAGGAGTCTTGTCCCAGAAGAGTTTTCAAGAAAAAGGGTAGGAGACTGGTCAAGACGATAGTATAGCAGATTGATAGAAAAGAGCAGGAATGAGAAAGAGCAAATGAGAAAGACAGCGACAGTGGGAATTTAAAGCACTAAATTTCCAGAAAGTGGGGATACTATTTATACTGAAACCCCCGGCACTCCAACGGGGGTACCATTGGCGACTGGGCAAACGGGGATAACCATCTCAGAGAACAGAGAGGGTGAGGACCTGAATCAACACTGAACCACCAGGCCAATCATACTGCTAAGCTGAACAACAAAATACGGGGACTTGTATCTTGCCCATCACGGCAATCCAATCGGGTTCATCAGTGTGCCAAAAAAACGCTCTACCACTGAGCTACCGCGGTGGGTCTATTTATTTATTGAAAAAGAAAAAAAACTACAAACATTATTCAATAGAAGAACGCGTTGTGCAGCGTTATTTATATGTATTGTAATAGAAAAAAATTACTGTACAAAAGACCAAAGACACAGGGAAATTGGGAAATTGTATTATTTCATCGTCTTAGAAAATAATGGGACTGTTAATTGCAACTTCTGCACAGATATATTATTTAACAAGTAGTCTCCCCCACCCCTTCCCTACTCTTCCAATTCTTACTCTTTTAACCCCTTTCCCCCAAAACAATAACATAAAAAATCAATAGTTAAATAAATAAACAAGGTAACAGTTGTTTTCAAAATCCAGCCTGTCTCATTTGTGGCGCAGGCAAGTATAATATTATATATTTGCTTGAAACACACTACACGCATCATGGTCATATTGCATATTAAAACATCTGTCCACATTTTGTACTACAACCAACAAGGACAATGTGCTTCACAACAAACTGTTTTTAGCAAAGACCAATTTTTGCTTTACATAGGCCAATAAAATCAACACACATCTTGCATTACCCAAAAAGTAACTTTTAACACCCAACATGCGTTCGCGGCGAACATCTAAACCATATTTTTCGAGCCAACTATAATTCCATACTAAATACATTTTTATATCAACAAAATTGTCCAAACCATTTTTTGTAACCACCAAAATCATATCAAAAAGGCGGTTTCATACAAATCTCACTCAAAGAAAATTTTACAATGAAGACGTGTTTACATCAAACTCATTTTAATAAAACAACATTATTATTAAATGATACTAGGCTACTAATTCTGTTATAACAAAATAGTCCAGGCACGTACCAAAAACATGTGTTTCATTTTTGAAATATTTTCAAAGCAAATTTATTTCAAAAGTCGTAAGCAAAATGACTAGGAAAATAAAATAAAATTATTGTTTGCCAATTACAAGTCTAAATCGTGCGCATGATATATTGAAGGTCTCGGCATAATTTGGAGTCCTACGTCGTCTTCTTTCTCGGATGAGAGTATACACCGAGGTCAAGTCTGCATTCCACCGCACGGACCTTAAAAGGTCTGACGCCCGAAACACCAATACATGCCCATCATAGCTCCCCGTTCCCCTAACCCTCCTGTTCTGGCTGGCGCTCGGCGTTGCCCGAATTTCTTCTGCACGAGTGAATGACAAATGCAATCCAAAAATCAAAATCAAATTATTTTTTTTACAAACGTTCACTTATCGAGGTCACCTCTAAGAAAGAGCCATTTTGTCCGAAGGCCAGCCCCGAGTTGTATAGAACAAAAGCGCCACAAAACGTTTCGATTGCTCGCTACGAACTATTTTTGCCTCTAGGCAACATTTTGCCATAAGCGAGCGCTTTTAAAATGGCGCAGCACATGTTGACTGCACAACAGCCAATCAAAGTGATGTTGGCTGAAAGTGAACGTTACTGTCAATCGCACTGATGACACAACAATACTATCAAATTTAAATACCAATTCATACCGATTGCACATAAACATAATTATTCCGTCAAATAACAAGTACACAAATTTTACTAGACTGTACATACAAAAAGTCCTCCCTTGCTATTTCACCGTTGAACACTTCGCCATTCGCAAATCGAAAGACCACCACTCTGGCCACCATCTTTTCTTTTCGGAAACAACCTATCGAGACCGCTACAGAGCCCCACAGAGCCCTCAAGAGAGTTCTCCGCGGGTATAGGGTTGCGCAGACTTTCCACCAAAATAGTTACGTAGCGTTCCTTAGCTCTCTGCTTAGGCAACTTGGGGCAGGTCTCCATCTACATTCTGTGGCGCGGTGATGAAGGGTTTCCATACAATAAATAACTAAACATGACATCTGTTCTCTGATCACATACATACACAAGCTTGACATCAGGGGCTTAATGCATAATCCTAAACCAATTGTCCTAGGCAAAAATAGCTGCCCACTTCAACACATGTCGTCAAGGTTTGGTCTTAGGCATTTGCAGTCTCAATCGATGTATCGCAATACTAGAACTTTGTAATAAGTCAAACGTTATCATGATTCAGACAATTGCAAGCCCGTATATAGATTAAAGTACCATAGAGAGGCGAGGTCGGTTTCTCTAAGAGGTGGGGGGAAATATCTTAAATCCGTTCGCATGTGTTTATTGCTGTTTTATTATCTATTCAATATTGATCTGTATGTTTAGCCTATACTGTAATGTCCTAACAATTATTTTTGTTTCTTGTTAAGCTTGCGCGCGTGTGTATGTGAATGCGTGTGAGCATTTACAGCAAACCGGCAGTTTGAATTTGCGCTTTATGAAATTAATTATGTTCTCAAAAATGGGAGAATAGTTGCCAGTCTTAAACCGCGATTTAAGTGGCGTAGTTCCGCTCTTGAAAACACAAGACTGTTGGCGAAATGTTGTGAATAAATGGACTGTCTACATGTTTTCTTTGCATATGGTCCGGTTTTCCGCCCAAGAAAGAAAGCCCAATTGATCTGGCTTGTTCTTTCAATGCACGCCAAAACTCACCATTGGTATTCGCGTTTTCTGCGTTACAAATACAAAACAATAGTACAAGTATAGGCCTTCAATTCCAAAACATCTCATTTGAGTTGATCTGTTCTATCTTCCAACAGGGACTAATGCAAAAACACGAGAAAGCGCATAACGATTCCAGTGCCACGGCGGACAAAATAGTTTGGCAAGGTAAGAGAAGGTTTATTCCATAGTTATTGACTGGAGAACACCTTTGCTCCCATTAAGAGTTTTCTCATGAGGTCAGGACTGGTATCCTGTAAGTATTTCATTTGACCTCATCACAACCTTTTTAAAGGCATTTTTCTTGTCAGTCTTTATAAGGTTGTCCCTCCACGGTCTGGAATGATACGTAGTTCATTGTCAGTTAGTATATTCTAGTAGAAGAAAGGAAGAAAAATAGTGGAACGCTGGGTGCAACCCAACAGACACCATCCTAACATCAATAGTTGGTAGCCAACGCGTCATCCGTGTGCTCGAAGACCCGGATGGGAATGTCATGCTTGCGCCGCGAGCATCGCCCGAAGAGCTGCCAGCACTCTGTCCGAAACTGTTTGTTGCACAGGCCGTAGATGATGGGGTTGGCGGCGTTGCTGAGGAAGGAGGAGCGGATAAAGATGCTGATGAGGACCACTTGGGCGTCGCTCAGCCCCAGGAAGAACGCCGTCCCTTTACAGGCACGGACCAGGACGACGACGAAGAAAGGAAGGAAGCTGAGGATGAAGACGATGGAGATGGCGAACAGCATCCTGGTGGTCCTGGCAGGACGGTACGCCATCTTCTTACTCAGACGTTCCAAGATCAGCGCGCCGGACAGTTGGATAGCGGAAGCGTCCGAGCGGAGTCGGTCAGGCGTGGAGGTCACGGGGGAGGGGAGCCTAGACGAAGGAGTGTGTCCCCCTGGCATGCCAAAGGAGCTCCTGGACGACCCCGCTGGTAGCAGGAAAGAGTTCTTTGTCGGGTTTCTGATGTCAGGCACAACTAACAGCGAATCTGATATCGTTTTCTTGGCGCGCTCTTTCTGGATCACGCCTCTGTTGACAGCAGTTCTGTTATCGTCACCGTCGTCGTCGTCCTCATCGTCGATGTTATTGTCGCGTCGCTTTACCAGGTTTTTGCGTTGTTGCGGAGTTAGAGCGAAAGACTCGGACATAGTTTTCTTTAACTTTGTTATGCGAGAACCTGTTTTGGGTGAACTGTTCAATTCTGTAATCTTAACTACTTTTTCCCCGTCTTTGCTCTTCACAACATTCCTTCCTATGTCATAAGTCATGACGTCATCGTTCCTCGCCTCAGCGACAGTTCTCGTGACGTCGTTCGTGACATCATCCATATACGCGACGTCATCCTGGCTTTCTGCGACACGAGGGGTGGATCTCAATACAATTGGGTTGTGCCGCCACTGGATCTCTGTCTGTGAAGCGAAATGGATTCCTTGCTCGAAGTCTGCAGTATCACCTTCGCTCGCTTGAGAGTAGGAAAGCGTCGGCGAACTGACCATAGAGAGCACGGCACTTTCGGGACTTGTCGGCATGTTTGCGGGGGCAGAATCGTCTAGTAAAGGGTAGCGAGAGCTCTTGCTGCTGAGGCGAGGCGAGTTGGCGCTTTTCTTGCGACCGAAGGGGAATCTGTCTTCTTTCAGCTTTTTACCTCCTGCCTCCTGGGCTTTGCTCGCAAGCTGCCAAGCTTTCTCGTCAAACACGTAGCCTATAGTCACGGCTTGGCCGTTAATATTGCTGGGTGGTATTTCAAACACATTGCCACTGTCCAGTTCGTTTCCTTTGGATTTGGATTTTTCCCGCCAAGAGCTCCAGCCTTTTCGATCTTTCTTGGAAGCCTTCACCTTCTTCTCCGAAAACCGAAATCCTAGAAAACTGGCAGACTTTTTCGTAGAAGAATGCGGAATGTCTTCTAAAGCTTGTTGGCTGCTAACATTTTCGCAGGTCGACTCTGCTAGTGGCGAGTCTTGTCCTATGCCTGAATCGTCAAATTTGGATTTCTTAGTTTGATATGGGACATTTTCTAGTTTTCCTTCAAGGTGGATTTCAAGTGTAGGAAGCGGTACAGCTCTCCCTAGAGAATTGCTCTTCCACTGTTGACCGGATGACGATGGGGGGTTTGGCTGCGTCTCCAGGGACTTATGATCTCCAGCAGCGGGTTCAGAATTCTGTCGGGATGTTTTCCGCCTCGGGAGCTCCCCTCCTTTCTTGGATTTTCTCTGCTGAATGGGAGAAGCGCGTTGGGAGTTAGGGGAAGGGGTTCGTTTCCCGTCGGACCGTTTTTCCAAAAACACATCGTCGAGGGAGAAGATGGACACCTTGGGAGAAGCTGTGTTCTCGTTATTTTCGAAGCTGTGCTTGTTGGAAGGAACTTTGAGCGACTTGCTTTTAAAATCTTTCTTTTTTGACAGCCTGCCTCTCAAGTTCGTGGCTTTTTGCTCCGGAGGAACTAGCCCGGTCATGCTGGTGTCGTTGGGATCAGGTGAAGTTGGAGTGGGGCTGTTGCAATCGGCTGACATCGCTTTTCCCAATGATAGAAGACGAAAAGGGGCTGGGGCCTGCGATGGTGGGGACGTAGGGGAAGACGATTTATGAGAAAGCTTCGAAGACTTCCGCTCAGGGGTTGGTGACTTCTTCGACAAATTAGACCCCTTCCTTTCAGGCGGCGCTAACGAATCGTCATATTCCACACAATTCAATACTGCGTTGGAGTCCAGTGAAACTTCGGGAACACTTCTATTGCTGTTCCCTATGCTAACAGTTCGTGTAACCTGTCCAGATGACTTTTGATCTACGACTATTTGACCATGGCATTCCGAGCCATCTGGTGGTGCCTGGGTTGTCGCCGAGTCGGCTTTCAGCTGGGAAGAAAGCACCTGGTCTTCCGGAGTCTGGGAACTCGCCTCTTTCACGTTCTCGTCTTCTTCTATGACCTGTAAGTTGAGACCACCGTTACTATAACGCGAAAATGACGGCGACAGTAAAAAGCTATTAGAAAAGAATACAAGAAGAAATGGATTTCCCAGCACCTTAGCACACAGAGCAGCAAGTAGGAAAGAAATTGGATGAATGAATTATTATAGAAAGATGGCTGTAACACACATTACTTCCTGTCATTTGTTACACTCATGGCCTAGACGGCAAAAATAGCAGTAAGCCTCCATCCAGCATGCATTATAGGTCTTCTTCCCCTATCCCCCTCTCTCCTCTTTTGATAAGAAGGCAGCCGGAATTTCGCTCACACGTAAGACGAAGAAAAATCCAAACTTAGGAAAACAAAACCCTACCTCTAATCGTTGAAAAGATAGCTGTCGGACAATTTCAACGTTCGCCACGACACAGTCTTCGTCCGCCAGTGTCTCCGCCTCCTCGCAGATCATGTGGATTCGAACCCCGCTCTTCTTCTTCACGTTGTTCTGACCTTGGTGAGTATGGTGGTTGGGGTCACCCCCGCCACCGCTGACGTTGTCGTTGTTGTTGTTGTGGGCGAGTGGTATCATTTCCTAAAAAAAATCATCATCATCATCATCATCATCATCATCATCATCATCATCATCATCATCATCATCATCATCATCATCATCAATCATCATCATTATTATTATCATCATCATCAATCATCTTCATCCACCTCCTCCTCATCCTACTCCTTTGGTCCATTATGTGTACAGACCTTAAATTTTAAAAAATGAAAATTATGAAACATCCCCCGCCTCATTCTTCCTCCTCCTCATTCTCATCCTCTCCTGATCATACACTCGTCATCATCAGGCTACCAAATCAAAGGTTCCATCACCTTGCTTGCCTCACTGACACTCAACATTTGCACACCTACTGCACCTTCGTATGCCAGACCTCTACGATACAGTTAGCTTAGTGGTGTACGCTGTGTACTCCCGTGTCAGGGAAAACATGGCATCATGTACAAGCAGTGGTTCAAAGCTTAGTGGTGTAGGCTGTGTACTCCGTGTCAGGGAAAACATGGCATCAGCAGTGGTTCAAACGTCGTTAACGGCCGGCAGTTTAACCAAAATGAAAAAAAAAATCCACACTCTGAGACCCTGCGCTCCTATTCCGTTTGGATGAGAGTATAAACCGAGGTCTAGTCTGTGCACGCGCGCAATCCATGGCATGGACTAAAGATCCTGACGCTCATGTCCTAAACGGGTGAATGCCGGCTACGCACATTCACCCAGCACGCCCTAGGTCCATTCTCCCCTCTCCTGTCGCCCCGGATTGTGCTCAGTTGTCTGGGAGTTAAACCATGCGCCCAAAGGATGCAAGTGGGCGCCTCGGGCGGCGTTAGGCAGATCCTGTATCGGCCAGCGCCTTGAACGGCTCTTGAGCTGGAAAAGCGCTATATAAAAGTAAATGGTTGGTTGGTTGGTCAATTCAATTCAATTCAATTCAATTCAATTACGATTAGTAAGTTTCGTATAGCATTTACAAGATTTCGCTTGGGGCTAAATGGTTTGAAAGTAAACCAACGTTATACTGTGGTTAACCCTTTGTGTACTTTTTGTGATGAAGTTGAAGATGAGACGCATTTTCTTTTCAGTTGCAAGATGTATGATGATTTGAGGACTAAATATTTGTCTAAATATTTAACTGTAATGAGGAACTGCCCATCTGTGGTAAAATATTTGGTATCAAATGAAAATTCTGATATTACAAGAGACGTGGCAATGTATATATTCTATTCGATGAAGAAAAGAGAACAGTATTATAACGCTTCGGTAATATTGTAGGACAGTCCGATTATTATATACTCAAATATATAACTCTTCATTGTTTATGCATTTTTGTTTATGCATTTTTGATATTTCTGTTTTGTTTTAGTATAGGTTGCATGTGATTAACCCCGTGTCTACAGGCCGGTGGCCTTATCTTGACGCAAATAAATTGAATTGAATTGAATTGAATTGAATACTGGTGAAATAATAGTTGTATGTAAATATTCAATATGCGTTATGTCAATTTGAATCAAATCTTTTGTAAAGGTTCCTATTGTTTTAAAGAGTGCACCTTTGAGCTAGTTTAGGAAAATCTAGATCATCATGTATGAACAGTTCGTCAGTACTGTTGTTAACTGCCTTATTTTGCTCTTATTCTGTAGATGGCACATGATACCTTTCGCCATTCATCCAGGAGAATAACTCCTGCAAGTCTATAGGCCTCTGTGGTTTTTGTAGGAATTGGGACTGCGAAGATTTTGCTTTGGTCTTGATTTTTCATAATCGGAAGCGCTTTTCGGAGTTAGCGTCGCAGGCTTCGAAGACGGTTTGAGCAATTTTGCACTAGTACCTGCCGACGGCGACTTCAGAGTTTTTACGTATGTCGGATTGCTCGTGTTACCCGGTACCGCATGCGTCGTCTGCTTCGATTCCGCAACTTATCTATTTTTTCGTCTTGCTCGCGGATGAGGTTTTCCAACACGGTTATTCGAGAGCAAAGCGATGTTACGAGATACTTTATCTCCAAAATCACACTCTCTGTGGTGCTGGTAGTAGTGATTGTTGTGCTGTTGGAGGTGAGTGCATCTCTTGTCCTTGACTCCGTGTTGATGCCAGTGTCCTGGTGTCCAACGGCTTCCAATCTCTCCTCAGACGGCATTAAAATGGAGGCCGTATCAGTTCTCTCGTCTTTCTTCTTGATCATTTTCATCTTCTTGTGTCCGCTTCTTGTCTTGGCCATCTTCCCTGTAAGAGGTTTAAACGCCACCAGTAAAACAAATCTCTGGCTAGAGTTGGTAGCTTGTTTCAGCCTCCATATTGGCGTGGGAATCATAAAAGTTAATAATTAAATAAATAAATAAATAAATAAATAAATAAATAAATAAATAAATAAATAAATACAGCACTGAAGTATTGCTATGTAATGCTTGCAAGAGCGGGGGTGAGGAAAGGACACGTACACTCATAGAAGAAAGCAGGAACATAGTGAAATTACTGAGCTTGCAAATAGGGAATGTTTATTTTAATTATTATTCCCACACAGTTCTCATAATTTTAATTATTATTCCCATACAGTGAAGGAACTCGCCCCAAAATTTTTTTTTTTTAAAAAGGACCCTGGCTCAAAGGGAAGCAACCGCTGTCAAATACGTCAACATTGTGAGCATCTCAATGACCAGTTATCTTTTCACTACGAAAGAAACAATAACAATACGAGTATTATTGTGATGTTTACTCTTTGTTGATTGTTTGTTATTGTCTACCACCACGTTATTTTTTGTAAAATATAATAAAGTTGTCTTGTCTTGTCTTGCCTCATCTCTCCTTCTATCTATCTATCTATCTATCTATCTATCTATCTATCTATCTATCTATCTATCTATCTAATCTAATCTAATCTAATCTAATCTAATCTAATCTAATCTAATCTAATCTAATCTAATCTAATCTAATCTAATCTAATCTAATCTAATCTAATCTAATCTAATCTAATCTAATCTAATCTAATCTAATCTAATCTAATCTAATCTAATCTAATCTAATCTAATCTAATCTAATCTAATCTAATCTAATCTAATCTAATCTAATCTAATCTAATCTAATCTAATCTAATCTAATCTATCTATCTATCTATCTATCTATCTGTCTGTCTGTCTGTCTGTCTGTCTATTTAATCCAATAGCTAGTAATCTCAGGATAGCGCCTGCACTTGTAGTAAACCTCAGCCAAACTGATCGTCTTGGGCAGAGAATAATGAGTTCACCAAACTATTTGTGCACACTGTCCTATGGGTTCGGACAATGAATAGAATAAATCCATCGTTTCGGCGACTAGCAGGGGTGATGTCAGAACGGCCTCTTTAATGGGCGAAAGTCTTCTACAAAGAAGTCACCAGCCAGGACGGAGGAACCTCACGTTGCTATAGGTTCAACGACCACGTGCTCGTGGCCAAGGTGAGACACATTGTACTTACGGCGGCGGCCAACAGCCTGGAGAGGATTGGGCCCCGCCAGGTCTTTCTTGCTCAAAATACATCGTATGATGAAAAGAACCACTCGCTCCATATCAGATCGGTCGTCGCCCGGTCACCAAGGACCGCGCCTTCCGTTTGCCACCAGGACGGAGGTGATAAATGTGTTACTGATGGACAACTTAGCAAGATCCGCACGAGAGACATCATCGTCATAGGAACCTGGAATGTCAGGACCCTACTGAGGAAAAATGTAGAAGAACTGGCCCACGTGCTGGACCACTATCGACGGAACATTCTAGGTATCAGCAATCCGCGCTGGAAAGGACTAGGAGAAACAACGACCGACAAAGGCCACAAGCTTTATTTCAGCGGGAGAGATGACAGGCACGAACACGACGTTGGATTCTTGGTCTACAAAGACATTCTGGCCACTGTCATGGGTTGCCGCCCATTCTCCTGTAGACTCATTACCATCCGTCTGCGAGCAGCCCCTTTCAACATCACCATCATCCAGGCCTATGCCCCAACATTAGACTATGAGGACAGCAAAGTCGAAGAATTCTATGAACATCTGCAGGCTGTCCTTTACCTTTATCAAGTGCCGAAGATGGACATAGTCAGAGTGAAAGGCTTCTGGAATGCCAAGGCTGGCCAAGATGCGTACCACAACTGGGGAGACACATGTGGACCCACACTGCAACAACGAAACAAATTATATAGCTCTGAGACTCTTGGAGTTTGCCAGATACAACAATCTGAGACTGGCAAATACTCTTGATCTCCACAAAAAATCCAGACGATGGACCTGGCACAGTCCCAGCGGGGAACATCACAACCAGATTGACTACATCATGGTCAAGAAATGCTTCAGATCAAGCATCAACATTGGTAGGACACGCACTTTTCCATGAGCAGAAATCGTAAGTGACCACGATATCATGATGATGTCTTTCCGGGTCCACTTGAAGAGAGTAAACAAAGTAAAGTGCACCAGACTGAAGTTCTACCTGGACAAACTGCAAGACCCGATGGCGGGATGTCAACACCATGACCACCACCTTCAACTCAGATGTGACAGATGCCGCCACTGAGATCCTTGGCAAGCACCGCTCAAAGAAAAAACCGTAGATCAAACCGGAACTTTTGGACCTGTGTGACAAACGAAGAGAGAAGAAAAAGAAAAAAAACACCTCATAGGGAGCTGAGACCTACCGAAAAATCAACAATGACATCCGAAAAGGGATGCACACAGCAAAGGAGAACTGGATAGAAGAACAATGCAAGAAAATAGAGAACAGTCTGAACAAGAACAGCAGCAAGAAGGCTGTGAAGCGGCAACAGCCCAGGTCTCAACGATCCAAAGCAAGTCTGGCATATGCCTTACAGAACAACAAGAAGTCTTAGATAGATAGAAAGAACACTGCTAAGATCTTTACAACCACAAACCAAACGGAGACACATCAATTCTAGCAGGTTCCCAGAACAGATAAGAAAAAGAAATCCTCCCAATTCTCGGAGAAGAAGTTGAGGCAGCAGTGCAATCGCTGAAGAAGGGGAAGTCAGCGGGAATGGACAACAAGATGAGACGCAATGATTTACGCCCTCACCATTATCTGTAACAAGATCTGGCATAGTGGGGAGTGGTCTACACCATAGACCCAGTCGCTTGCCATCACTCTAAATGGTAATCTTCAGGAGTGTGAAAATTACCGCACCATCAGCCATCCCAGCAAGGTCCTCCTGAAAATAATACTCAACAGGTTGAAACCCCAAGCTGAAAAAAATCATAGCTGAAGAACAAGCAGGATTCATGGCAGGGCTAAGTACCACTGAACAGATTTTCAACCTCAGAATTTGCTAGAAATACCTTCAGCTCCAACATATATATCATGTGTGTGTATTACCTCATAAAAGCCTTTGCACGTGTCTGGCATGCAGCTCTGCGGGCAATTATGAGAGTGTATAACATCAGCCCTAATATTATTAAAACCTTGTATGACATGTCTACCAGTGCAGTCCTCCACAACAGCGCCATAGGAACTGGTTCAGAACAACAATCGACGTGCGTCAAGGATGCCTACTCTCTCCAACTCTTCAACATCTTCCGAAAGCGCATCATGTCAGATGCCCTTGCATATAACGAAGACACAGTCAGCATAGGGCGTAGAGCAATCTCCAACCTCCGTTTTGTGGATGACATTGATGGATTGGCTGGAGAGAAACAAGAACTTGGACAGCTGGTACAGAGGCTTGACACCACCTCCAGAGCCTATGGAATGGAAATAAGTGCAGAGAAGACCAAAATGATGACCAACAACCAATGGCATCAACAAGGACATCAAAGTCCAAGGCCAATCCCTCAATACAGTGCATAGCTTCAAATATTTAGGAGCCATTGTATCAGACAATGGGTCCCGACAGGAAGTCCTCTACAATAGGGAAACAGAAAAAGAGGTGGGAGGACAACAATCGAGAATGGACTGGTTTGACACTGAGCGAAGCCATGAGGGTTGCTGAGGACAGAGAAAGATGGAGTACGCTGGTTAAACGATATCTGTGATATCCCAACGACTTTCGGGAGTTACGGGATAGGATAGGATAGGATAGGATAGGATAGGATAGGATAGGATAGGATAGGATAGGATAGGATAGGATAGGATAGGATAGGATAGTTACATGTACGGAATATATACAAACGAAGCCACAAACACATAAACACAGCAAAAGCATTTAGGTGATGCTAATTTGCCGAATGGGCCACTCCCCACAATACTTCCCAATGGCTGTCAGTACCTTTAAACCCTTTCTTTGAGCTGGAATTTTTACTACGTAAATATAATCAATTGTAATCACTTCTTGTCTCTGATGCAAACACAAGTCCTCAGCAGGTCTGGGAGTTACAACATGGGCAATGTAAAACTAGTGCAATTTTAGCCACTTGCCTGGGAAGGGAAGAGGAGTTTGGAGGTCCTCATGCCTGTGTACTTGGCTCTCCTTCTTCGGTTCTGCTGTTTTTTCAGCTGAACTAGCCTGAAAACAATACCACATAACATTGTTAAAGTTAAATATTTCCACGATCGTCGTCATTGTCATCATAGTCATTATCATCGTCATCACCGTCGTCGTCGTCATCAACATCATTATCATCATATATCACCTTCATAATAATGATCAATGTAGTGATTTGTTTTCTCATCTTACAACTCATCATCATCATCATCATCATCATCATCATCATCATCATCATCATCATCATCATCATCATCATCATCATCATCATCAGTGGGTGGTAGAACGCTCATTTGGCATTTTGCTCGAGAATGATTCCTTAAACTGTGTTCCGCTTGCACTGTGTCACAAGAGCAGAAAGTCAAAGAACCCGGTCATTCAGTAGTAAGCGCGAGCAAAGTCAATAAAATGCACTATGTCGATCTGGTACCGGTGATATCAACAGTGCGGGGGTGCAGAAAGTTGACTTCCTGGATAATTGCATTTGGTTCTTGGCTTTGGCCAGGACCTGGCGCAACTCTCTGAGGTGTTTAGTGCGCCATGTAGGGAATACAAATCAACTTTACTTTCACCTGGCGACTCTCTTGGCAGCAGAACGTGACTACATCACAATGATCACCCACCACAACCAACAATCACATTAACTTGAAAAGTACAGTAAAGCCCCGGTACTACCATCACCACTAGCGCGCGCAAACACACGCGCAAACACACACGCACACACACACACACACACACGCACACACACACACATACACTCACACACACACACACACACACACACACACACCTCAACCACCACTACCACCTCACACACACCACATCAGTAACCTATCGCCACCATCGCCCAGGTAACTCACCTGACAGCGATGCGTGAATACAAGACGGTGATCATCACCACCAACACCAGGTAGCAGGAGAAATAGAGCGAGTAAAACACCAGGGGCCACCAGGTATCGATAAACTGATTGGACACTAAGCAAGTGACCCCCAAGAGGTCAGTTCCGGCCACCGGGATGGAGAAAGAGCCGTAGAGGATCAGTGACGGCCACGACAGGCCAGCGGCCAGGGCCACGGCGCATGCGCAGGTTAACTTGGCTCGCTTTGCCGTGAAGAAATACTGAAGTGGTCTGCACACTTTGTACCACCTGCACAAAAACATGACATTATTAGCGTAAACATTACAACGCAATAGAACACAACGCAATGTAATGCAATACAATACAATACAGTACATTACCATACAAGTCAAGTCAAATAATTTTATTGCCAAGATAAAACACTAGGAATATGCCTCAGAATCGAGATAACACGCACACACACGCACACGCACACACACACACACACCCACACCCACACACCCACCCACCCACCCACACACATACACACACACACACACACACACACACACACACACACACACGTACCATGCGAAGACAGGCAGTGGGCTACAGTACAGTTGTTGACAATTAATAATCACAGAACTAAGCTTATATACTACTATAATCCGCAATTTGCTTTCTGCGCTAGCTATCGATGTTTCACTAAGTTTTCCTCATCAGCTTATCTTGTCTTCTGCGTGTCCACTTAAAAAGTATGACAAATTAACACCGATACAGAAACAGTCTGTTGGCGGTATGGGAGGCGACTGATCACGCTTGAAAGAGATTGTCTCCCTTGAGGCTGCCCTTTTATGAGTTAGTCCAGACAGCTTCTATATAGTAGAAGCTGTCTGGTTAGTCTGACCTTGGGCGGCTTCTGCTGTGCAGAATCATTTGGTGTGGACCTTGGATTATGCAGGACAAGTCGACACGACATAATATATGTTCTCCCCGCCTGCGATAATTTTTTTCTCAACATCACGTCTGAGGGATGCCGTAAATAGAACGACTTCAGACCTAAATCGTATAGAGTTGTTACCTCCCTTTTCATGCTCTTCAGTGTCTTCACACGCCAAAGTTTAGTTTGCTCATATTATTTCTTCTCGAAAGTTGATAGATGTACATTTTCTGAATAGGCCTACCTTCATCACTTCAGTCAGCTTTGTAATATGAGCTTATGCATTGTAAATTGCTTTGTTAAATTGCTAAATATTGTGAATTGCGTCGTTTTTTTCTTATTTCTCATATGCAGAAGACTAGTTCACCGAGTGGGAAAAATACCGAAATTGTCGTTCGTTTTCTTATTTTTCATATGAAGAAGAGTAGTTCACTGAGTAAACCTACATCTATATTGCAACATATAATGTAAATTATCTAGCCCAAAGTTGAACGTGCACATTCATATAATCATAATACTAAGTTAATTATAATAATATTAATAGGCTTAGGCTAAGGTAAAGTATTGTTATTATTTATTAGTATTAATTTAATATCATTTGTTTCTTCAATAATGTAATAGTGTAAGTACTAAAGTAGAGTAGTACTAGTAGGCCTACTCATTACTGATACAGTGATAGTCTATTATTCTATTGTTAGTACTAGTCTTTGTTGTCAGCATGACGTTGTCATCGCGTTGTTAGCTAGAGTCAATGCTAAAGTAGAGATCTAGTATTAATAGGCCTACTCAATACTGGTAGTCTATTATTGTATTCCTTGTACTAGAATTTGTTGTCAGTCAGACATTGTCCTTGTGTTGTTAGAGCTGTACTGTTTGAATCTTTGATTTAGGTAGTTTGATTGTTGTCAGCTGGTTCTTTATTAATTTATTTATTTAACTCTTTTAACTTTAACCTGTAAGGGGTACTATATCATATGCGCAATATTGTCAAGGCTTTATTAAATTGTATTGTGTGAATTTGTAAGCGCCATGAGCATATGTAGTATCTAGGCATACCCATTTATACTAATGCTTTTTTAAATCTATTGCTAGTACTACTAAGTATTTGTTATCAGCAAGACATTGTGTTATTAGTTAGCACTGTATTTGATGTTAGTTTGTAATCTATTGCTAGTACTAAGACAGTATTTGTTATCAGCAAGACATTGTGTTATTAGTTAGCACTGTGTTTGATGTTAGTTTGTAATCTATTGCTAGTACTAAGACAGTATTTGTTATCAGCAAGACATTGTGTTATTAGTTAGCACTGTGTTTGATGTTAGTTTGTAATCTATTGCTAGTACTAAGACAGTATTTGTTATCAGCAAGACATTGTGTTATTAGTTAGCACTGTGTTTGATGTTAGTTTATAATCTATTGCTAGTATTAAGTATCTGTTGTCAGCAAGTCATTGTGTCATTAGTTAACACTTGTTTGATGTTAGTTTTGATGGTTGTCACCTGGTCCTTCATTAATTTATATATTTACCTCCTAACATTATATTGTAAGTAGTACTATTGTAACGAGCGGAAGTATCTGACTCCCATCTCTCGGCCACCACCTTGAGAACACGGCTCAACCCGAGCTGATATTTTCATGTTATCCCTCATACGAGGGACATATAAATATTTGCTCTGCAAGGCGGTGAAGCATGGTTGGTAGTAAACCGGGTTGCCGGCTACTAGTGCCACGACACTTCGCTGCAAAACCGCTGCCACCGACTTGCATAAAATGCCTGCCGACAATGTAGTCCCGCTCACCACCAAAAGCAGAAGACGAACGGTCAGCCGGGGAGAACAAATGTCATGTCGCCTTGTCCTGCATAACCCAATGGCATTCCCAAAGGATTCTGCACAGCAGGAGCCAACCAAGGTTAGTCTAACCAAGAAATTCAAGGTAGACAATTTCTAAAGCCTCAACCAGTCGCCTCCCTTTCCGCTATTTTACTAATTTTCAAGCGCATCCTTTTCATTTTAATGAAAACTGATACCAGCTTTTTGACTCATTTAAGGGTTCTATTATAGGTCTGGCAGATAATGAAAACCTGGTTTAAAAAAAGAATTCACGAAACAATAAAATTAAAATCATCTATAGTCAACAGTGAAAGCAAATACATTAAACAAAACTAAAATCTACAATGTTTTCTACCCTTAAACAAGAATTAAAATAGATACAATACAACTTTATTCACCTCAAAATTAGCAATTACAGTGGCAACATTAGCAAATTCACGTTATATACACACAGAACAATCACATCCAACAATAGAAGCAGGATTAAAATGGACGCATTAAATTAAGTGATGAGGTAGAGGTTTATTACAAACTACCCCAAAGCTTACAGTTTGCATAACAATCAGAAACTCTCTCCTGCACCCACACGCCTGACTCTTGCAATGACACATAAGATTCACAAAAGAAATGTTGGCTCACATACAAATAATGATACATAAACGCCTAATAATAATAATAATAATAATAATAATAATAATAATAATAATAATAATAATAATAATAATAATAATAATAATGAGAGATCTATCTATCTATCTATCTATCTATCTATCTATCTATCTATCTATCTATCTATCTATCTATCTATCTATCTATCTATCTATCTATCTATCTATCTATCGATCTATCTATCTATCTATAATATTTGTACACATACAATGATACAAATGTACAAACACATTTAACAGAAAATCTATTATCTAAGCTTGTTTTAGTAAACTTTGTCGTGTGAAGACACTGAAGAGCACCAAAGGTAACAACTCTCTACGGTTTAGGTCTGAAGTCGTTCCATTTACGGCATCTCTCAGACGTGATATGGGGGAAAAAGATCACTCCCCGCCTGACCATTAGTCTTCTGCTTTTAGTGGTGAGCAGGACTATATTGTCGGTTGGCATTTTATGCAGGATTGTGACAGTGACCTGCAGGAAGTGTCGTGGCACAAGTAGCCGGCAATCCGGTTTACTATCAACACACTTCCCCGCTTTTCAATGCAAATATTTTTACGTCCCTCTTACGAGAGAGAATGAAAATTAACAGTTCAGGTTGGGCCGTGTTCTCCAGAGCGTGACCGATAGTTGGGAGTCAATTATTCCGCTTGGCTTCACAAGCAACTACTTCAACATTATTAGATTGGAGATTTTATTTCGCCAAAGTGACATCTTTACAAAAGCACCTGGAACATACTGTGATGGAAAAACATTCAGGTAAACAAACTATCACTCTTACCGACTTACAATATTTCTCACCATACCCCGCACTCTCAACACACAACACAACGTATATCCACACTTAAACGTGAATGATATATCCTCTACACACAACAAAACCTACATCCACACTCAAAAATGAATGATATATCCTCCACACACAACACAACCTACATGCACACTCAAACATGAATGATACACCCTCCACAAAAGCACAAGAACAAGAACCTGAACAGCTGGTACAGAGGCTTGACACCACCTCCAAAGCCTATGGAATGGAAATAAGTGCAGAGAAGATCAAAATGATGACCAACAACACCAATGGCATCAACACGGACATCAAAGTCCAAGGCCAACCCCTCAACACAGTGCATAGCTTCAAATATTTAGGAGCCATTGTATCAAACAATTGGTCCCGACAGGAAGTCCTCTCCAGGATCGCACAAACAACTGTTGCCCTGGCGAGGTTGAAGCCAATTTCGAAAGACAGGACCATCAGTCTACATTCCAAGTTAAGACTGCTGCGCTCTCTTGTCATCTCCATTTTCCTATATGCTTGCGAGACATGAGCCCTCACAGCAGATCTACAACGAAGAATACAAAGCATGGAGATGAGGTGCTACAGAAGACTTCTATGCATTTTTTATACCCAACACATCACCAACGATGAAGTCCGACAGACCATCACACAAGCCATTGGACAACACGACGACCTGCTCACAGTGGTGAAAAAACAGAAACTCTGATGGTATGGCCACGTCACCAGATCATCAGGCCTTGCAAAGACCACCCTGCAAGGCACAGTGCAAGGAGGTAGAAGAAGAGGGAGACCGAAAAAGAGGTGGGAGGACAACATTCGAGAATGGACTGGTTTGATACTGAGCGAAACAATCAGGGTTGCTGAGGACAGGGAAAGATGGAGTATGCTGGTTAAACGATCATCTGTGGTGCCCCTACGACCTCCGAGTTATGGCATAGGATAAGATAGGATAGCACATCCACACTCAAACATGAATGATACATCCTCAACGAAAACACAACCTACAACCTCACTCAAACATGAATGATACATCCTCAACGAAAACACAACCTACAACCTCACTCAAACATGAATGATACATCCTCCACACACACCCACAACACTAACGATGGAAGGTGTCCATTAAAATAGTTGATCCACATAAAACAACATTGGATTAAAGAATAATTTCATTTAGGATAGTTATCAGATATTACAATTTAAAATGTCATTCAAATATTAAGACGAAGAGTAAACACACGGTGGATGTGTGAGGTGGTGAATACGTGCGTTGCACCTCTTATAGGCCTACAATCGAGCAGACCTTCAATCTCGCCTCTGGCATCTTTGTAAACCTCCATCCTTCTCTGCTGACTTCTGTGTACAGCAACGGTAACCAGGATGAGCGAACACGCCGTGTTAGGAGCGTAGGCAAGACATCTGAATACCCATCACTACTACACCTACACCTCCACCTCCATTTCACACACTCGTCTCTCTCCTTCTCTGTCACTCCCGCAGCCAAAACTCTCCCTCCCACCGCAATACTCACCTGTCCAAAGCTATAGCCACGAGGATCAAGGAACACGCCCCGTTGAGGGTATACGTAAGAAATCTGGACACTTTGCACCACTCCGGAGCATTGAAGGTGACGATCCGCACCAACAACACCACTTCCGTCGGCATACAAATGAGGCAGTTTAAGAGGTCAAGGGCGGCCAGGGAGAAGATGAAGGTCTTGGTCACCGTGCTCTGCCAGCGAAACCCGTACACGTAGCACACGATGGAGTTGCCGACTGCACCTGAAACAAAATATTTGTTGCTGCGATATCACCATCGCCATCAGCATCAGTAGCCCCGTAGTCGTCGTGGTCGTCGACATCACCATCACCATCATCAGCAGAAGCTGCATACTCATCGACAACTAAGCTTCATCATGAATCATCATCATCATCATCATCATTATCATCATCATCATCCATACATCCATCCACACATCAATCAATCAGCATCAATCATCATCATCGATATCGTCGTGGTGAAAATCAAATGATGTGACGGGATAAATATGTAGGCATTTAACAGTAAACCAAACAACCTACCAACTTAATAAGTAACTCGGTAATTAAACGAATTTATTAATTAAGTAACTCGGTAACTAACTAACTAACTTATTAAGTAACTCGGTAACTAAACTAACTAACTAATTAACTTACTAACTAGCCTAATAACAATGAAACACAAGTATACAGAATAATATTCGTTACAGCTTGCTTAATGCTAACAATCCAGTCTATTAGTTTCCGCTAAAAAGAAATAAACCAATGACGTCTTCGAAGGTTTGAGCTAGGGTTAGAGTGAAGCAAATCCTACGTTCAATACAACAAACAATAAAACGAACAAACCGACAGCTTGCAGGCCTAACATGCACATTCCTAGAAGAAGAATAGAAAAGCATAATATGTGCACATGTTGTGGTAGCTTAACCAAATGCATTCTTTCCAAAAGTGCAATGTGATAAGCCCAAGACTATTTTGGTCTACAGGTAAGTTTATCGACACCTTTCGCGACTTACCTAAGGTCATCATCAGGACAGTATACAAAATGGCCGGCGCTAGTTTGACGGATTCCGATGCTTCGGAGGACGACAAAATATCTTCAAACGACCCTGTGGTGTTGTCAGAGCTGGTGGTACTGTATGGTCCAGTGCTGGTGTCCAGTTCTTCAGACGCCATTGTATATTCTTCTGCAAAACGAATATGAACAATTATTAATGCTGTATTCTAAACCTCCACCACATTCTCTTTGTCAGTGTGTTCTGCGTTTTAATGCTTTACTGTCCCTTTTTATTCTGAGCCGCCTCCCCTGGGGAAGGTGTAGTCGCAGCCTGTGGCGCGCCCAAACTCAACCTACCTAACATTAGTTGTGTCTTTTTTCAAATTTTGCTGGGAGAGCAAACCGGAGTACCCGGAGAAAACCCCAGAGACGTTGCCCGAGTCGAAAGTAATAATATTTGGAGAAACATAACGCCCAGATGCTGGGTCGATCCCCCACCTGTCAGGCGCCATTGGTTTCTGGCCTGCGGACAAGGCAAGTTAGTGCCGCCTTAGCCCACTTGGCCACAACGCTCGCTGTGTTTTGTTCTTTCTGATATCTCTCTCCCTCTCTCTCTTTCTCTCTCTCTCTCTCTCTCTCTCTCTCTCTCTCTCTGTGTTTCACGCACACATGCAAACATAATACATTTATACAATTATTTAAACCTGCGACATGTTACATATATAAAAGTTGCTCATAGTGGTCGGCCGTAACTTCGGCTCTGGGTAATTTAATACTGTAGTATATTATGTTCATTTTATAAGGCTGGAGAAGAACAAGAACTTGAACAGCTGGTACAGAGGCATACACAACCTTCAGAGCCTTGGGAATGGATATAAGTGCAGAGAAGACCAAAATGATGAAAAACAACACCAATGGCGTCAACACGGACATCAAATCCCCCCCCCTCCCCCCACACACACACGGTGCATAGCTTCAAATATTTAGGAGCCACTGTATCAGACAATGGGTCCCGAAATGAAATCCTCTCCATGATCGCACAAATAACTGCGGCCCTGACTAGGTTGAAGCCCATTTGGAAAGAAAGAACCATCAGTCTACATTCCAAGGTAAAACTGCTGCGCTCCTTTGTCATCTCCATCTTCCTTGCAAAGCAGATCTACAACGAAGAATACAAAGCATGGCAATGAGGTGAAACAGAAGACTTCTGGGCATTTCCTATACCCAACACTTCACCAACGACGAGGTCCGACAGACCATCACACAAGCCATTGAACAACAAGAGGAAATGCTTACAGTGGTGAAGAAACGGAAACTCCGATGGTATGGCCACATCACCAGAGCATCAGGCCTTGCAAAGACTATCTACAAGGTACGGTGCAAGGAGGCAGAAGACGAGGAAGACAGAAAAAATAGATGGGAGGACAACATTCGAGAATGGACTGGCTTGACACTGCGCGAAGCCATGAGGGATGCTGAGGACAGAGAAAGATGGAGTACGCTGGTTAAACGATCATCTTTGGTGCCCCATCGACTTTCGAGTTACGGGATAGGATAGGATAGGACATTATGTTCATACCATCAAATAATGAATGGAAGGTAAACTCAATTTTATGTGCATGATATGAATTTTTCTGTGAACCAAATGAAATATACTGTACATTTGTTATATGGGCGTGCGTGCTTTAGTAGTAAGCAAAAGAACTGGAAGAGATTGTGTGTGATAACGATTATACGTATTTTTCTATTTGCTTTAAAAGTGTTTCCTGCTCTTTTTTCCTGTTCGCTGAGACGCAGTGTGCTGTATGACTTGTCCATTGTGTGTGATAACGATTATATGTATTTTTTCTATTTGCTTTAAAAGTGTTTCCTGCTCTTTTTTCCTATTCGCTAAGACGCAGTGTGCTGTATGATTTTTCCATTGTGGGTGATAAAGATCTGTTGACTTGACTTGACTTGTCTTAACTTTACTTACTAGTTCAACTATAACAACTTCAAAGCAAGAACGTTACCATATCTAAACGTCATCTAAACATTATAATATTAGAGGAATATAATACAAGAGGACGTTTATTCCATAAAGACGATGCTCTGAAGCCATAACTAGTCTTGTACAGATCAATTATTGGTTTTAGGTAAGAGGGGCGTTAAGAGACTGGGAGAGGAAATTATTGGATGATTTAGTTTAAAATCGGATTAGATAGTTTGGTGCAATTTTGTTGTGAACTTTTAACATAAGCAGGTACTTGTGGGTTCGGGCACCGAATAGAATAGACCCAACGTTTCCCGGCGTGCGGTAAGAGGCGACTAACAGGGGTGATGTCAGAACGGCATCAATGGGCGAAAGTCTTCTACAAAGAATTAAGTCACAGGCCAGGACGGAGGAACCTCACGTTACTACAGGTTCAAAGATCACGTGCTCGGGGCCAAGGCGAGCCATACTGTAATCGTGGATTTCGGCTGTGGCCAACAACCTAGAGGGGATTGGGCCACTGAGCAGATTTTCAACCTCAGAATACAACTTCTATATCATGTGTTTGTACACTTCGAGAAAGCGTTTGACCGAGTCTGGCATGCAGCTCTGTGGGTAACCAAGAGAATGTACAACATCAGCCATAAAATGATTGAAGTCATCAAAAGCCTCTATGATAAGGCTACCAGTGCAGTCCTCCACAATAGCGCCATCGGGAACTGGTTCAGAACAACAATTGGTGTGCTTCAAGGATGTCTAATCTCTCCAACGCTCTTCAGCATCTTCCTAGAGCGCTTCATGTCAGATGCCCTTGCAGATCACGGAGGCACAGTCAGCATATGAGGTAGAGCAATCTCCAACCTTCGTTTTGCGGATAACATTGATGGATTGGCTGGAGAGGAACAGGAACTTGTATAGAGGCTATGGAATGGAAATAAGTGCAGAGAAGACAAAACTATAGACCAGCAACACAAATGGCATCAACATGGACATTAAAGTCCAAGGCCAATCCCTCAACACAGTGCATAGCTTCAAATATTTAGGAGCCACTGTATCAGAAAATGGGTCTTGACAGGAAATCCTCTCCAGGACCGCAAAAACAACTGCTGTCCCGACAAGGTTGATGCCCCTTTGCAAAGACAGGACCACCAATCTACATTCAAAGTTAAGGCTGGATAGGATAGGATATTTGATTATGACTAGCAGCACTCCACACAGTAAAAGCATAATTAATATGCAAAAGACGGTCAACTTGGGGTATTCAGGCACAAAAAATCGTAGTTTTGAAAGCAAAAACGTATTTTGGGAAAGACTTTTATATATTTTGATTAATCGCTGGACCTAAAGCAATAACCATGTAATGTAATGCAATTTCATTAAAGTGTTTTTCCCATTTTATTCCGAATCAACAGTAAGTCCAAGTACACGATAGTCTGTTACTTGGTTGACACAATTGTTATCTATTATAATATTTAATTTTAAAGGCTGAAGTTGATGTTTTTGTCTTCTTGTGGTTCGGATGAAGGACCAGCTATCACACAGTTGTGACAGGTGCCACCACTGAGATCTTTGGCAAGCACCGCCCAAAGAAGAAACCGTTGATAACTCCTGAACTTTTGGACCTGTGTGACAAACGAAGAGAGATGAAAAAGAAAAAAACCACTTCAAAAACGCATCTTCCTGGAGCGCATCATGTCAGATGCCCTTGCATATCACGAAGGCACAGTCAGGATATGGCATAGAGCAATCTCCATCCTCCGTTTTGCGGATGACGATGGATTGGCTGGAGAAAAACAAGAACTTGAACAGCTGGTACTGAGCCATTGTATCAGAGAATGGGTCCCGACAGGAAATCCTCTCCAGGATTGCGCAAAGAACTGCTGCCCTGGCAAGTTTGAAGCCCATTCGGAAAAACAGGGTCCTCAGTCTACACTCCAAGGTAAGGCTGCTACGCTCCCTTGTCATTTCCATCTTCCTATAAGCTGGCGAAACATGGACCCTCACAGCAGATTTACAACGAAGAATACAAAACATGGAGATTAGGTACTACAGAAGCCTTATGAGAATTATCACCAACGACGAAGTCCGACAGACCATCACACAAGCCATTGGACAACACGATGACATGCTCACGGTCATGTGAGGTGAAGAAACGAGAACTCCGATGGTATGGTCACGTCAATTGAGCATCAGGCCTTGCAAAGACTTTCCTGCAAGGCACGATGCAAGGACGCAGAAAAAGAGGGAGACATAAAAAAGGTGGGAGGAGAACATTCGAGAATGGACTGGCTTGACACTGGGCGAAAACCTAAGAGGGTTGCTGAGGATAGAGAACGATGTGGTACGCTGGTTAAACGACCATCTGTGGTGCCCCAACGACTTTCGAATTACGGGATAGGATAGGATAGTATCACACCAATTAAAGTAGGTTGTAAAGATGTCTGTATGGACGTAATGTCTTTCCCACAACAATGTAATGTACTGTCATCTGCAAACAAATCACAGGTTACATTATTATCTGATATTTGGAGTTGGAGAGCGTTTATATAGATAAAAAATAGAAGGGGGCCCAGAATCGAGAGAGAGATAGAGAGGAGAGAGGAGGGAGAGAGAGAGAGAGAGAGAGAGAGAGAGAGAGAGAGAGAGAGAGAGAGAGAGAGAGAGGAGAGAGAGAGATGGAGAGAAACATATAGACGCAGATACAGAGAGACAGAGACAAAGGGACAAAGTTAGACATCAATACAAGTGAGAGCTTGTTACTTTTTAACTTCACCGTTACTTTTTTCTCTCCTAATATGTGACCTCCCACGTGTATTATCTAAAAATACACACGTTGTGCAATATGCAGACGATATCGCTATCTGGATTAATACAACACTTAGAAAACGAACCAACAAAAGAACAGTGTTGTACATACAAAAGCTGTATCAGCTTGAATTAAACAACCTAAATTTGTTTATGCAAGAAAATGGTTTGCAACTGTCTGGTGAAAAAACGAGTTTAATGTTATTCAATAATGGTATGAACCCAAAACAATTACCAGTCCTTATATTAGAAAATCAAGTGTTATCCTATAAGCAAAATATTAAATTTCTTAGGTGTACATTTTACTCCCATGTTAAAATGGAATTCTCATATTGAGTATTTAATTAAAAAAGCAATGCAGAGGTTGAACTTATTAAAGATTTTAAGTTTTCAACCATTTAGCCAAGACACTAAAACTTTGTTGCATTTAGCGACGTCCCTTGTTAGGTCAAAATTGTTATATGGCCAAGAAATTTATTTTTCAGCCCCTACTTATCTCTTAAACAGGCTTCAAAGTATTGACAGTAAGTCCATTAAAGTGGCCCTGGGTGTTCCAGTGCACACACACACATTAAATGTGTATAAGGAGTGTGGTTTACTGTCATTGTCAGAACAACGCAAATTAGCAACTGCAAAATATTTGATACGAGGTTTGTCTGTGGAGAACTCAGTAAAAGAGGAAATTATAAACTTTTCGAAAACACAATATCCAAAAGTAACACAGAATATTTCTTATATTCAAACAACACAAGACTATACACAGGACATTATGATGGAATGTAATATTAATATTGCAAACATTCCGATAATGCCTGTTTCTCCAAGAATTCCACCTTGGGAACACTTAAAAGCAGAATTTGATTTAGATTACACCGAGTTAAAGAAAAATGAAAATGATAATATGCTTAAATCTGAGTTTCAAGAGCATATTTCAAACCATTACTCGCAACATTTAAAAGTGTTCACAGACGGTAGTATACTCGAGTCATCAGCATGTGGTGCAGGGTTTAGTATACCCGCACTAAAAATCAACCGTTCTTATTGTTTGGGTAATAATTTATCAATATTCACATGTGAACTTGTTGCTATATTAATGGCTACAGAATACATTTTATCTATTCCTAAACAAATACTTCAAGTAGCAATTTGTGTTGATTCTAAGGCTGTGCTCCTTGCCTTAAGAAATTGGAAAAGCAAAAATCGTACAGATTTATTGTTTGAAATACGATTTCTTATACATTGTTTACGTATGAGAGGTACCAGTGTGACTTTTTGTTGGGTACCATCTCATGTAGGTATTTATGGTAATGAGCTCTCGGATGCGTTGGCTAAGTCGGGAGCGGACAATTCTGACGCTGTCATGCTCAAGGTTGACTTAGCTGCATGCGAATATTTTGCCCTTTTGGAAAAAGTAGCTTACAGAAATGTTAAACTAGGAAGTGCTGTAAAAGGACCTAGAAGTGTGTCAAGGCTGGTTTATAAATTACGATTGAATTCATGGAGTACGAAATATGTGAAAGATATTACATGTATATGTTCAGAAAACATTACAGTCCAACATCTGATTGTTGCTTGCCCAGTGCTGCAATCAATGTACAAAGACAATGATGTAAACATAACAACTTGTGACATTCGAGAAGTTGTGCGAAGTCCTATTATTTACGATATCGTAAACGTCATCATGAAATCGTCCTTATCAACAGTGTTGTAACTGATATCACTACAGTTGTTTGTTTTATTGTTTTGTAATTAAATTAATTGTCTAATATCACTGTCGTGAAGAGACAATAAATTCAACCATTGAAATTGAAATTGAAACAAGTGAGAGCGAGAGAGAGAGAGAGAGAGAGAGAGAGAGAGAGAGAGAGAGAGAGAGATTTCAGATTTCAGATTTTGATTTTAATGCATTTCACGGCCTTGGGCCCATATGCATACCAAGGAACAGAGGGGAAGGGAGGTCATTCCTTCACCAACTCTCGAGCAATGGTATTTTCTCAATACCACAAATTCAAAATAGAATTCAAGCTATGTCAACACCAAACTGGAGAAAAATTCTTGTAAACATAATATAGTGTAGGATACAAAAGGATTAAGCTATAATAATTTTTTTTAAACACACTTAAATAATACATATATAAATGACAATAATTATTACATGATCCCATAAAAACATTGATAACGATAACAACTGTATGATACAATAGGGAAAAAAACCAAACAAGTGATGTTATTAATAACTGTATGAAAATGATTTGTTACATGTTTCAGTCTTTATTTGCCATATATTATTTAGGGATTGACGTCTGTAGAATATATGAAAGTATTATATAGAAGAAGGCAAATTATTGATAGTTAATCAGCATTCGTTACATAATAGAGGTTCATGAAATCAACGTTTGGTCGACAAGTTTCTTCCTTCTTCCTACAGCATAATGGATGTATTTGCTAAGAGAACGATATCTGTCAGAGTCATAATTTACAAGCAATTGTGTAACAGACATGAGGTTATTTATAAATCTGCTGGGCAGATCGTTGTACAATGGACAAACAAAAACAAAATGATGTTCATCTTCCAGTTGACTCTTACAGTAATCACACATTTTATTTAATACATTTTCACTATACCTGTGCATATTGTTGTTAATCGGTAGAACTCCAAATCTAAACTGTGTTAAGGCTACGCGAAAACAATAAATATCAATATCTATAATGTACGACTCTTGGTTACATTCTGTTTTAAATGAACGAAACAATGCATATCTGTCTTTCTCATTGATTACTGCTTCCCATTCTTGTCTAAACATATCTTGTAATCTTTCCTTAAACATTCTGAGAAAGGCATTTACGTTACCAACCCCCTGTTGCAACCATACGAAATAAAACCCACTAGTTGACAAAATGTTACGAATATCAGAAGCCCATGTCTGTTTACCATTTGTGTCCAAATTAACTAACATTTCATAAGCTTGCTTTGGTAATCTGTCTTGACCCATTTCTAAAAGTCTAAGCCAATATCTAAGGCTACGGATACAGGAGTTAATGTATAATGGGAATCGACCAAGTTCGCTGTAAACCATTTTGTTTGGGGTGCGAGATGGAACTCCTAGATAATGTTTACAAGCCATAAGATGGACTTTCTCTAACGTATCTAATCTATGAGTACCCCAAATCTCTGATGAATATAATAATATCGATTGAACTTTAGCATCAAATATTTTAAAGAATGTGTCTTTGGTAATTTCTTTCATCTTTTGAAATAAGCGGCATAAACCAAATACAGCTTTTTTTCCTTTGTTAACTAAGTGGTTAGTGCCAGTTTTATAGCTTAACATAGTAGTAAATACAAAACCGAGGTAACAATAATCGTTGACTACTTCTAATTTAATTCCATCAAAATGCCAATGTTCACTTCTTCCAAGGTACCCACCTTTACGAAACACTATTATCTTAGTTTTATCTATGTTAACTTCTAATTTCAGTCTGTCGCAACTTTCTTTCAAACAATTCAGTTGATGTTGTAAGCCACATGGTGTAGATGAAATTAGAGTAATATCATCAGCAAAAAGTAAAATGAATAGTTCCATCAGCCCAGGTAATAGTTGGATCCCATGACGCCCTGAATCATTAACATGCTGTGCTAGCTGGTTAATAAAAAGAGAAAAAAGAGTAGGGCTTAAAACACAACCCTGGCGCACACCTTTTGGACAATCAAAAATATCTGAGAATTCACCCTTAACTCTGACACAAGATTTCAGCTGTCCATACATTGATTTCAAAATGCAAAAGAATTTACCACTGATACCCTGGCTTTGTAAGGTCTCTAGTAACTTAGCATGATTTACATTGTCAAATGCTTTTTTAAAATCAACAAAAGCAACATAAAGTTTCTTTCCCCGTTTACTAAAACACTTTTGTGCAATGGCATGTAGTGTAAAAATGTGATCAATGGTAGAATAGTTTTGACGAAAACCAGCTTGATTCTCAACAATTTTATTTTCTGATTCAAGCCATTTATATAGTCGTTGATTCAAAATAGATGTAAAACATTTACTGATACTGCTTAATAAGGAAATACCTCTGTAATTGTTTGGGTTATCATGTGGACCCTTTTTGTGTATTGGAACAATCATCGCTTTTGCCCACTGAGACGGATATTGACCCGTATTGTAAATTGCATTAAACAAATCAGTTAAAAAAGTGACAGTAATTTTATTTCCCGCCTTAAGCATTTCAGACAAAATATTATCCAAATCCCCTGATTTTCCTACTTTTAACCTCTTAATGGCTCTGGCTACTTCTTCTTCTGTGAATGTACTGTTTAAAGTGTGTTCCGGATTGTCATCAAGGGGTATATGCTGTTCATCAAGTGGTGTGTGCTGTTCATCAGTTTGAA
>CM072526.1:31750783-31848705 GCA_036898135.1 Oncomelania hupensis
CGATCCTTGGTACTACTACTACTACTACTACTACTACTACTACTACTACTACTACTACTACTACTACTACCAGCAAAAACAACAACAACAAAAAAAACAACCTAATGTTAGGTAGGTTGGGTTTGGGCGCGCCACAGGCTGCGACTACGCCTTCCCCACGGGAGGCGACCCAGAATTTTTGGATAAAAATGGACAATAAAGTATGAAAAAAATTCAATATATATATAGAATGTCATTACATAAAAATATTTAAATAAAATAAAATAAAACAAAATACATACAAATCGGCTCAGTGCGTAAGCAAATTATAACTAAACTAGTGGTTTTGTACCCTGGCAAGCCAGGGTACACAGTTTGCTGTTTAAAATGTAGACAGAGAGACAACTGTTGTCTGCGAGTTTCATTTGGACGATGATACCTCCCCATATCCCCCTTCATACCTCCCCATACCCCCCCCCTGATATCTCCCCGTCCCCCCCATGATGCCTCACCATACCCCCAGGGGCCCTTGATACCTCCCCGAACCCACTTGATACCTCCCCATACCCCCTTGATACCATCCGTACCCCCCTTGTAACCTACCTGTACCCTCCTTGATACTTCCCCGTTGATCGTTTCGCAGGTATGGATGAAAGGAATCGACCGTTTATCAGTTTATAGTCCCCTCTCTTCCCGTAAGGATTTTCAGAGAGGAGACTCCTGGGGAATGGAAGCGCGCGGAATGAGGCTATTGCAGTTTGTGGACATTTTGTTTATTTATTTATCTCAGAAACGGTTAAACGTTCGGTAAGGAAATGTCGGCTATAACGATTTGGCTGGTTTTGAGCACACAGCAGGCCGATCAGCAGCGCTCTGCACCTGCCCAGATCAGCGTCCATAGGAGACAAACTTTATAGTAGAGGCGAAGAAGGACTTCCGGCTAAGCAATTTATATATATAGATAAATACTTTACACCAAACCATTCACCAAACAGAGTGCTGCGTCCACTCTTAAAAGCAATAATGTCCCATAGAGTATGAAAGGTCTCTGATACAAGGCTACTTTTCAAAGAAGTTGCAATACTGTTTGTTGTGTCCCCACCAAAGCAAAGTTCAAAATAGCATTGAATAATTCTTCCGCTGTTTCCTTTCGTCTGCACATCCCAATTTATTTATTTATTTTATTTATTTAATCGTTCTTATATAGCGCTTTTTCAGCTCAAGAGCTGCTCAAGGCGCTGGTCGATACAGGATCTAACTCAAGCCGCCCGAGGCGCCAAATTGCAGCCTTTGGGCGCACCGTAATAACGCTCCAGACAACTGAGCACAATCCTGGGCAGCCAGGGATGGGGGAGAAGGACCTAGTTGCATGCTGGGTGTGTTCTTGTCACCGGCACTCACCCGTTTAGGACATGAGCGTCAGGATCGTTAAAGTCCGTTATGGTGGAATGTATGCGACACAGACTAGACCTCGGTTTATACTCTCATCCGAAGGAGTAGGAAAACGGAAGTAAAGTGTCTTTCCCAAGGACACAACACAATGCCCCGGCCTGTGCTCGCATCCCAACCAACGCCTTTTAAAACCCTCCCTCCCCTATCCCAATCGCCACCATTCCCGCCTTCCTCTCTCAATTAGCTTACAACAATAAGAAGAAGAAAACGACGACGACGACGACGAACAAAAGACGAATAAGAAGAGGAAGGTCCAGTAGTTGACGACGACGACGATGATTATAATGATGATGATAATGGTGGTGGTGGTTATATAGTGCTTTTACTAAACAAGTCAATCAGTTCAAATCACACCAAACAAGCAATCTAGAATGAATGAACATTGAAATTTAACGTCTACACCCACCATTGGCGATATGGTAAACGGAAACCATCCCAGGAAACATGGGGTAAAACCTAAATCAACACTGAACCACCAGAGCAATCATACTGTTAAAATGGACAGTGAAAATGACCACTTTTTTAATTTTGCCCACCACGTGATTCGAACCTGTGATATCGGTGTGCCAGTCGGTGTGCCAGTCGGACACTCTAACCACTGAGTTAGGGCTGTGGTTTGCAATCTAGGACAAGTAACAGACAAATACACGAGTTGCTAATATATCGGAACACACCTCAACACTCCTATTTTTTATCACAGTAACTGGAAATGGAGAAGAAGAAAGAATGGAAACAACCCCTTTTTTTCTGGCCTTTACTTTCAGTACAAACTCTTAATCACAAATGTTGTCACTACTATGAAGAAAACGTAATTATGGAGCAGAGATGTACAAGTAACCGTCACTGTAATTCCCGTCTATCTTGCACAGTCAGCATCACCTTCGGCTTGGAAAGTTTGCCAACGCTATTCAACACTGAAGAGAAAATCTTTTGTAGGCACTCAATCGCCAGTTGTTATAATTACTGGGATCAATCTCCTAAAACTTGTTTTAGTAAGAAAAATAACAGTCGGATCTGCCTCTCTCCGTTATAACACTGGCATTATCAAAGCATAAATATTAGCTATTGTCCAGTATTAATGAATAATACAGATAGATAAACAAAAACGCTGCACACTCCCCGATGTCGCAACATATAGTCATCAACGGCTCCTGCGGCTAACCCGACCACTAACACGGGAATCCAGATATAGATTCAGAAGGACCAGTAAGACCACAATGATTACCAACAACAACTGTAAATTAGGACATTTTCTCAATCCATGGCAGACCTATAGATGCATGGATGACGCTAAATATTATTGCAGACCACGGCATGACTCCTCTAGGTCTAATGATCTGCAGCCTATCCTTGGTGCCTTCATATAAAACTCGTTCACACGTGTATCCTAGCGTGCTGGATCTGTAGTCTATATTGTAGCGCGCGTTTTCTGGATTTTGATGGCTTACTGCACAAGCTCCGGAAGCGGCGGAAGGATACAGTCAACATACCGGAAGGAGAGACGTGAACAGGAGCGACTATAAACCACAATCTGTCGGTTTTGTAATTGTCTTTAACAGTTAGAACTACTGCTAAATGTCGATTAGACCATAGTTGTCAGTCTTAACTGAGGTTATATTTAGAGGCGTACCATAAAATCATAATGAATCTTAATTAACATAAAAGCAGGGAGTAGGGACAACATCTTTAGATTATGTAAATGCACACAAAGATCGATGATCGTCACATAAATCTATATTCAAATATCGCCGATACTCATATATAGTAACCGATATTGTAACCGATACCAAATCCCTTTGTCTTTCGATATATCACAGCCTTGCATTTTTATGTTCCCTAAAAAAAATAACCCCCTTTGGGGCACCTGGATTTTCTGTATAAATAGTATCCTTGCTTTGTGGAGATTTAATGTTTTAATTACCAATGTTTCTGTTATTCTCATTTGTTCTTTTCTCGTTTCTAATATGTTCTATCAACCTATTATCTTCTTTGCTAGACCAGTCACCTACCATATTTCTTGAAAACTCTCCCAAAACTCCTCTTTTGTGTATGGGGTATGCTGGGTCAGGTTGGGGATATTGTAATCTTCCTGCCAAATGGTCACTTGGGCTTTCTATGGTATGATTTAGCAATGTAGGCATTTTATATGTAGGCTTATGTGTTTTGTTATTATTTTATAACGATCTTTATATTCTAATTGTTTTTGTAATCGGGGGCTCGATAAATTAGAGTACAGCCTCAGCATACCTTGCATGGGATACCTTTATTGTAAATTGACCGGATGATATAGTGCTTTCAGTGTTACTATTAGGGTTGTTTCAGCAGATCTTTTATACTGATCAGGAGTGAGCCCTCTTTCAACCAAGTTGTGGTCCTGGTTCGGTTCTTTGCAGATCGCTGGACCCTAAAAACAATGACTAACTAACTAACCTAAAAAAATACAAAGGCGTCTATAAACATTTAAACAATACTTTGAAGTCGTGAACATTTTCTCCATGAAGTATTAGCAAGTTAATCAATGCACGGACTATTGAGGTCTGATGCTTGGAGTGGTATTAAACAGTAGTTCTAGACAATACCGGTTGTCTCAGTTCAAAAGACGTTGTAAGTGATGGTTGGCTACCAGGTTTAATCCCAGACTTGTTGCCTCAGTCTATGCATGGCTGTGTTGATGATCCCTAACATCAAGTTGTCTGTGAACATTGTACCATTTTGGTTTCCAGCTTTACACAATTAATGCAGACTTTGGGAAGTTGCGAATATTAAAATTATTTGAAGAAATATTACGAAACAAGTAAACATGGTTTATTATTTACATTTATTTGTACCATATCACACAATTTTTTCTTTAACTCTTTCCCTGCCAGGCATGTTTCCACGTTTGTGCCAGACATTTCTCTGGCACCGGAAAGAAAGTTCAGTACCTTAGGCATTTAAGCTACTGTTCTTTCAATAATAGTTGTTAAATAGACATATTTCATATCAAATTAAAGGTAAAAGAGTGAAGAATAAGAAAGAAAAAAAAAACACAAAAATGTTCATTTGATTATGTTATTGAAATATGTGTTTTGAAAGCATGTTGATCTTTTTGAAATGATAAAATAAAATAAAAATATTTCTACATACCACAGTGATAAAACAAATCTGGAGGAATAATTCCAATCACTGAATCAGCTTCACACACCAGAAAGAAAATTTATTTAGGATCAAAATACACTTTACAGTTTGAAATTATATTGATTATTAGCACAGAGTTTGACACACTGTCGATTGTGCCCATCACTATGCTTAGTAAAATGCACAATAAACACTCTAAAAACGAATCAATTTGAAGAAAAAACGCGCCTGTCGATCGGGAACGAAAGTAGAAAGAGTTATCTCTCTTTGGTTAAAATAAAACTTGGATTGGACTGCGAAAAAAAACCTGAACGAAACGGAATACTGAAATCGACGATATATCGTCGATTGGCACAAACATGGCGGCTCAGATCGACGATATATCGTCGATTGGCAGGGAAAGAGTGTCATGAACTGGCTAGTTTTAACTCTGCCTATTACTATTCAGCCTTGTGTAGTAATTGTAACAGTAGAGAGTCAGTACATTACACAGCAGCAATTAAATTACACAGCAGGCCACACACAGCGAGCTAGCCACACACAGCGCAGTGAGTCAGCACTTGAGCTTTGAATCTGACCGTTTTAACCAATCAGAAGCAGGCTAAGCGGGTAGAGCAGTTCTGACTGTGTCAGATCCTAGCGCAGTTTGAGTCAGTCGTGTGTGAGACGAGGTAGAGTCAACATCTCCACAGCTAGAGAAATCTCTTCACTCATAGACCAGGAAGCAGGACTTAGGAATCTTAGAATTCTCTCAAGTCATCACGGGCCTGAACTTGTCAAACAGGTAAATGAACACCCTTCTGTTTCATCGTGATATATTTATATTATTGTTGAAATTATGTTTGTGGAATTTGCTATGCATAAATGTGAATTGTTAATCCGAATTTGCGTGACCATGTGGAAAAGCCGAACACGTGGCGAAACACGACCGGTTGCGCCGCCATGTTGTATCCCGTACGGAACCACTGTTGTTTAACTTATATGTATGTTTGCAGACCAGTGGCTGTACCACTGAATGTTTATATTATTATTAATTCTGTATGTGTATAGTTAGACACGATTGATATTTATGTATGTATAGGAATTTAGAGTGAGATTCCAGTGGACCCCGGAAGTAGCAGAATGTTCGTCGCTTATGTATAGAGATGTGGAGCTATCACTGAGGGCTACTTTGGCTTTCAGTGAGACGCTCTGCACAAACCGATTATTCAGGGTTGTGCAGAATTTCGTCTCTTATATTACAGACGAGCAGGCGAGCTATCCTGTGCGTCCCACTCCACAGAAACGACGAGTTGGTTGAGGAGCCTCTACCGCACAAGTCGGAAAGAGCTACCCGGAAAAACACCCTGTCAGACCCCACAGCGTGGCAAGGGAACCCAACTACACAACGACAAAGGTGTACCAGAAGCTACCTCACAGAAGGACTTCGCACGCACCATCTAGCAGTTAAGTGTATTCTCCGAAAGTGCACTTAAACCGATCAAAACAGGACCACAGTAGTCCAACTCTTCAGAAACTGTAAAACGGACCACAGTAGTCCAAATCTACATGAGATATAATAGCAAGTGCCCGAGGAAGATATAACAGCTGCCTAGACTATCAGCGATTGAACTATTAGCAGTAACTGAGACTTTTTAAGTTAGATTAGTACTTAGAGAATCTTGTATAGAGTAGAAGAAATAAATGTGTGATTTTAACTGTTATCAAGTGGCTGGACTACATATGATTCATAGCCGTGTGAAAGCTAGTGTGACAGTAATCTTTTACCATTTTTCTATCTATTTCTGTACCCCAACCTTAACACAGAACGAGCTAAACAAATAAATTTATTAAAGTAAATCATAGGGTGACTTACTAGCAGTTCCCACCGAATAAACGTGAGGGTCCATAATTCCATTGTGCAGAGCCCATAAACCCCACGTGACACTTTAATTGGCGAGCCTAGCCAGGATCTGTGTATAATAGGAATTGGAAATAACCGGACCTAGGTACAATAAAATTAGATAACAGTAGAGGTAGAATAACTTAGAATAGTGTAAGGGTATAACACTGATCAGTTTTGGTGCACTATTCTTTACTTAAAAACTTTTTTGCTTCAAATATTTTTGTGCCTGTATGTTGCATTGTTCTTTTGCAGGTTTTGCTTAAATAACTGTTGTATGCCATTTGACTCTTGTTTTATTCTATTATTGATTGCGAATTTTATGGTCTTTGCATTGTTTTTATTGAAGTGCAATATTGCTAGTGTTTTGGTATTCCACGTGATTCAGAGGTGGTTCATAGACACGTCTGACAATGTCGGACCCAGTGGCCTTGAGATTGCGCTTCAAGGAATTGGGAGAAGCTTTACACTTAGCAGGGGGAGACCTAATTGCGTATATCAATGCAGAGGTAGAGAAACAAGAGGCTAAGGCAGAGAGAGCAGCAGAGAGAGAGGCGAAGAAACTCGAAGCGGCAGAGAGAGCTGCAGAGAGAGAACAGAAAAAAGCAGAGTTAGAAGCAGAGCAGAAGAAACTAGCATTAGAAGCAGAGCAGAAGAAACTAGCATTAGAAGCAGAGCAAAAGAAACTAGAGCTAGAGGCAGACAGAGAACAGAAGAAGGTAGCCGCAGAGAGAGAAGCAGAAAGTAGGAGATGGGAGTATGAAAGGGCAGAAAAGGAAAAAGACAGACAGCATGAGTTAGAGCTAAGAAGATTGGGATCAGGAGCTTCAAGTTCTTCCTCAACCCCTCCCCACTCAGATCAGCTAGAGGTAGCATCCAACCCTGTACAAGGAATGTCATTTCCACTGGGAACATTCAATGAGAGAGAGGAAGGTCTAGATCTCTATCTGACTAGGTTTGAGCGTCTAGCAACAGAGTACAAACTAGATCCCACTCATTGGTCTTTCAAGCTTAGTCAAGGGCTTAGAGGAAAGGCTTATGACATCTACAGTAAGCTACCGACTGACAGAGTGACTGACTATCACAAAGTAAAAGAGGCACTCCTAACGGGATTCGAACTAACAGGAGAATGCTATCGGCAAAAATTCCGCACCAACCGGAGAGTGAAAGGAGAGAGCTATGCGCAGTTCGCGGATCGGTTGTCCACAACGCTGGATAAGTGGATTAGCCAGTCAGCCACGGCTAAGACGTATGATGGACTGACAGAACTGTTAGTATGGGAACAGCTACGGGAAACCATGACCCCCGAGCTGAGAACATTCTCAGTAGAGCAGGGCGCGGAAAGACTGGAGGATCTGGTCAAGGTCGCAGATAGGTACGTGGCCGCACACGGAGAAGCCAAGAGCTTCAGGCGAGACCTAAAGCCTAACGGGAAAGAGGCACAGAAACGAAGCCCTAACCGGGAAGAGCGCACCGCGAATAAGCCGAATAACCCCAGACCTGGGCAGAATAAAGGACCCAACACGGAATTCGGGAAAAGAGGTCCCGCAGAACAGAGACGGTATTGTTCGTTCTGCAATAGAAACAATCACTCCACCGCAGAATGTTTCAAGTTGGCCGCACAACGTAGGGAAGAGCGCGAAAGCCGGCCAGCGCACAGAGTTCTAACTCAAAGTAGCGGTAACAAGCCACACACAATCGGAGATCACCCATCGGTTACAGACACGGTCAAGGTCAACGGAAAAGAAGCGAACTGTCTGTATGACACAGGTCTATCATACGACGCGATAGTTAGCGAATCTCTTGTATCGCGCGCGGACTTGACGGACAAGACAGTCGACTTACAAGGAGCAGACTTGACGAAACCGACGACTACTTGCCCAATAGCTTGGATATAAGTAAAGAGTAGGTACGTCACAGGACGAATCCAAGCAGCTGTTTTACAGAAACCCCTGTATGATCTAGTGCTAGGTTGTAGGTATGTGTTCTTAGGCACGCCCCCCAAAACTGTAGAGATAGCTGCAGTGCAAACCAGGGCCCAAGCTAAAACCCAACCACCCCAGCCCGAGTTCGCTCCGAATCCAGGACTCGAAGAGATCAAAACAGCACAGAAAGAAGACGCCTCGATAGCGAAGTGCTTCCAGAAGCTACCCAAGGCGCACACACCCCCGCACAAGGGAGACTTCTACATGGAAGAGGGAGTTCTACATCGACAAGGAGATGGAGATCACACCCAACTAGTACTACCAGCCACCCTTCGAGCCCAAGTACTAGAACTAGGCCACAGCATGCCACTCAGCGGACACATGGGAATTGGAGCCACAGTGCAGAGAATCAGCGCACACTACTATTGGCCAGGAATCACGGAGGATGTCAAGCGCTACGTGAAATCTTGCCACCAATGTCAACGATATTCCCCGCGACATCACACCGTACCAGTTACCTTAGGACCATCGGTAGTAGTCGGCGTACCATTCCAGCAAGTCTCAGTAGACATAGTAGGACCACTGCCCATGACCAAGAAGCGGAACAGATTTCTACTCACACTCGTCGACGCATGTACGATGTGGTGCGAAGCAGTCCCGTTGCCAGCGATCGACACCAAGAAGATTGCAGATGCACTCATCGCCATCTTTACCAGAGTCGGATTCCCGGACAGCATTAGAACGGACAACGGATCTCAGTTCACCGGCCGCCTGATGCAAGACGTGTTCGAGTTGATACAAGTTCATCACATTCGCACACCACCATACCACCCAGCCAGCAACGGACAAGTAGAAAGACTGAATGGAACCCTTCTCACCATACTCAGGAAAGTCGCCGACGACAATCCAGAAGCGTGGGACACCTACGTGAATGCGGCACTGTTCGCATACCGAGAAACGCCCCATGCAGCCACAGGCTACACCCCGTCAACATTGCTATTCGGCAGACCTCTAGCAGGACCGCTAGAAGCCCTACGCAGAAGTTGGACGGAGGCCAAGATAGACGACACACCAAGAGGTGCCACCAAGTACGTCGCAGACCTGCAGGAAACCCTCAAAGCAACGTGGAAGAAAGCTGGTGAAGCACTGAAGAAGGCAAGAGCCCGTCAGGCGAAGTACTACAACCGCCACGCGAAGGACAGAGAACTGCAAGTCGGCGATCAAGTGCTACTCTTACTTCCAAGTGGAACCAACAAGCTGGACATCGCTTGGAGAGGACCGTATCGGGTGACTGCCAAGAAATCCAAGACAGTCTACCAAGTAGAGGTGAACGGGAGAGCCCGATACCACCACATCAATCTCCTCAAGAAATACACGGACCGACCAGCGACCCCCAGCACTCACAACTTGCTAGCCATCGCCATCGCGGAAGAAGGAGAAAGCATGGAGACCAATGCAGTAGAGTACCCGCTGCACTCCAAAGAAACCTACAAAGACGTGATACTCAACGGAGACCTAGCCGCTAAACAGCAACAGCAAGTACTACAGGTCATTCGACAACATCAGACTGTGCTCACAGACCGACCAGGGAGGACAGACCTCGTCGAAGTAACCTTAACGGTGACCGACCCAACACCCGTCCGCCAGAAGCTCTACCCGATGCCACTGTCTCAGCAGCGAGCCATCAAGGAAGAGATAGACACCTTACTGGCAGCCGGAATCATCTCAGAGTCTACCTCACCCTACAGCGCAGGCACGGTATTGTTGCGAAAACCCAACGGAGAGCATCGACTGTGCATCGACTTCAGACTCCTGAATGCGGTAACGCAGTTCCAGCCAGAGCCACTCCCGGACCAGACAGACCTATTTGCCAAGCTACAGCGAGCGAAGTACTTCTCACGCATCGACCTCAGCAAAGGATACTACCAGATACCAGTACAACCACAAGTCCGAAAGTACCTAGCTTTCAGCACTATTGAAGGACACTTCGAATTCAACGTGCTTCCATTCGGACTCCACAACGCACCCAGCATCTTCAGCGCCATGATGCGGAAACTCCTGGCACCCCTGAGCAGCGAGCACCTACACTCGTTTATGGACGACATCCTCATCGCAACACCTACGTGGGAGGAACATGTCACGCTCCTACAACAACTACTCGCACGCCTCAGAGACACAGGATTGACGGCAAGACCCACCAAATGTCAGATTGGATTCACAGAGCTAGAATTTCTGGGACACACCATCAGTCAAGGAAGCCTGCGACCGGTAGAAAAGACAGTGAAACGCCTACTCGACGCTCCTAGGCCCAAGACCAAGAAGGAAGTGCAGTCATTTCTAGGACTCTGCGGCTTCTACCAGAAGTTCATCCCCAACTACAACAGCATCGCCGTGCCACTGACAAATGGAACCCGGAAAATCGCCCCGGACAAAGTCGTATGGACAGCGGAATGTGAGACGGCATTCCAAACACTCAAGGACAGAATGACATCGGCGCCAGTACTCCACCTACCCGATTTGACTCAGCCATTCGTTCTTCGCACCGACGCAAGCGACTTAGGCCTCGGAGCAGTACTGCTACAGCGCGACCCCCAGAATGCAGAGACGCTATTCCCGGTCGCCTACGCCAGCAGAAAATTGAGACCCGCCGAGACCCACTACGCCACGTCGGAGAAAGAATGTCTTGGACTAGTCTGGGCCATACAGAAATTCCAACTCTACCTGTATGGGACCCACTTCACAGTTCAGGTGGACCACCAACCACTATCGTTCCTGGCAGCCTCCAAGTCTTTGAACTCTCGCCTGATGAGATGGGCCCTCACCCTTCAGGCATACTCATTCCAAATCGAGTACATCCCCGGCAAAGAGAACCACGGAGCCGACTACCTCAGTCGCCATCTCGTGGAGGACACAGCAGCTGTCGCCCACCCAACACAACTAAGGGCCACAGCACCAGAATTCGTCCCCGCCCAGTAATACCCTGTCACTAGTGTCCATAGCTACCTGGCACAGCATTGCAGCTCAGGTAGAGCAACTTACTTAGTTTGTAAATAGGAACATAGGATAGTGCAGCGTTAAACTAGGCCCTGTAGTAGAAAAAGGTCGAATCCAGTAGTCATCGCCTTTTTTCAGTTGAGGGAGCCTGTCATGAACTGGCTAGTTTTAACTCTGCCTATTACTATTCAGCCTTGTGTAGTAATTGTAACAGTAGAGAGTCAGTACATTACACAGCAGCAATTAAATTACACAGCAGGCCACACACACCGAGCTAGCCACACACAGCGCAGTGAGTCAGCACTTGAGCTTTGAATCTGACCGTTTTAACCAATCAGAAGCAGGCTAAGCGGGTAGAGCAGTTCTGACTGTGTCAGATCCTAGCGCAGTTTGAGTCAGTCGTGTGTGAGACGAGGTAGAGTCAACATCTCCACAGCTAGAGAAATCTCTTCACTCATAGACCAGGAAGCAGGACTTAGGAATCTTAGAATTCTCTCAAGTCATCACGGGCCTGAACTTGTCAAACAGGTAAATGAACACCCTTCTGTTTCATCGTGATATATTTATATTATTGTTGAAATTATGTTTGTGGAATTTGCTATGCATAAATGTGAATTGTTAATCCGAATTTGCGTGACCATGTGGAAAAGCCGAACACGTGGCGAAACACGACCGGTTGCGCCGCCATGTTGTATCCCGTACGGAACCACTGTTGTTTAACTTATATGTATGTTTGCAGACCAGTGGCTGTACCACTGAATGTTTATATTATTATTAATTCTGTATGTGTATAGTTAGACACGATTGATATTTATGTATGTATAGGAATTTAGAGTGAGATTCCAGTGGACCCCGGAAGTAGCAGAATGTTCGTCGCTTATGTATAGAGATGTGGAGCTATCACTGAGGGCTACTTTGGCTTTCAGTGAGACGCTCTGCACAAACCGATTATTCAGGATTGTGCAGAATTTCGTCTCTTATATTACAGACGAGCAGGCGAGCTATCCTGTGCGTCCCACTCCACAGAAACGACGAGTTGGTTGAGGAGCCTCTACCGCACAAGTCGGAAAGAGCTACCCGGAAAAACACCCTGTCAGACCCCACAGCGTGGCAAGGGAACCCAACTACACAACGACAAAGGTGTACCAGAAGCTACCTCACAGAAGGACTTCGCACGCACCATCTAGCAGTTAAGTGTATTCTCCGAAAGTGCACTTAAACCGATCAAAACAGGACCACAGTAGTCCAACTCTTCAGAAACTGTAAAACGGACCACAGTAGTCCAAATCTACATGAGATATAATAGCAAGTGCCCGAGGAAGATATAACAGCTGCCTAGACTATCAGCGATCGAACTATTAGCAGTAACTGAGACTTTTTAAGTTAGATTAGTACTTAGAGAATCTTGTATAGAGTAGAAGAAATAAATGTGTGATTTTAACTGTTATCAAGTGGCTGGACTACATATGATTCATAGCCGTGTGAAAGCTAGTGTGACAGTAATCTTTTACCATTTTTCTATCTATTTCTGTACCCCAACCTTAACACAGAACGAGCTAAACAAATAAGTTTATTAAAGTAATTCATAGGGTGACTTACTAGCAGTTCCCACCGAATAAACGTGAGGGTCCATAATTCCATTGTGCAGAGCCCATAAACCCCACGTGACAAAGAGTTAATGTTATCTCATAATCACCACAAGGAAAATACATTATGTTTTTTGTGTGTGAGCAAAGTGGATTATTGCTCTCTATTTCTACTTCCTTCTTTGCTTGTGACCTTGTCAAATTCCGTCTGTCTGTCGGTATCCCCCCACCCCTCTCTCTCTCTCTCTCTCTCTCTCTCTCTCTCTCTGTTTCTAAGTCTGTTTGTCTGTCTGTCTGTCTGTGTGTTGTGGGGGGGGGGGGGGGGGGGGTGCGTATGTGTGTGTTTCACGTTGTATTTCTCCATGAAGTGTTAAGACTATTTTCTTCGTTAAGACTATTTTTCTTCGTGACTTTGATGTTCACAGACGTCCTGATCGTCGTCATTTGCCAGTGCTGCACTGCCATTGTTTTGTTTGAACCACATATTGCGCTTCTGTACATTGTAGGATTTAGCAATAAAGTATTAGACTAAGGTCGATTGTAGATTTAGTTAGTTAATTATTCATTGCTTACAGGGTCCAACGGACTGCAAAGAACTTAATCAGGACCAAAAATCAGAACCACAACTTGGTTGAAAAAGAACTCGCCCCTGATCCGGATAAAAGATCTGCTGACAACCCAAATGGTAAAACACGGGCACTCCACCAGCCGGTCACGTTACAATAAAGGTATCCCATGCAGGGGACGCTGAGGCAACTCTCTATTTTATCCAACCCCCGTTTACAAAAACAAAAATAGAATATAAACATCAACAAAACGCATACATATAAAATGCCTACATTGCTAAATAATAATATAATAGGAAGCCCCAGTGACCATTTGGCGGAAAGCTGACACAACAGACCCAGTACACAAATGAGGAGTTTAGGAAGCGTTTTAAAGGAAAAAAAAGGTAGGTGACTGGTCTAGCAAAGAAGGTATATAGTAGATTGATAGGACAGAGTAAAAATAAGAAAGAACAAAGGAGAAAGACAGCGACAGTGGGAATTTAAAGCACTAAATTTTCAGAAAGTGGGGATACTATTTATACTGTAACCCCAGGCACCCCCACATAAGTGGATTATTCAATTCAAGATTAATTACTAATTTATGATCTAAAACAGAGAAATTAAGACATGCTTAGCTGACAGTACTAAACAAATTGCAATAAATGTGTAACAAAAAGTAATTACAAACATTCACTCATTAAAAGTTTGAAAGATACATAGTCTTTAACGAAGCAACAGGCAACAATAAAGTAATGAAAAGGACAAAGTCCCCAATTATAGTCACACGACATGGGCGTCTAGGCGACTACTGGTCGCAAAGTATTGAACATGAGTTTTTCCGCCCAAGTCCCTTGATGGTGGTCAGAAGGATCGTACCACAGCTACGGAAACTTAAGGAAATATTTAATATTTGAGTCACCGTCGCTCCTTCTTTCTTCTAGGACCAATGCATTGGATCGCCAATATATGCTTACAAAAAGGCGACTGAAATATACATATTATGTAATGGCAATAGACAACTCTATAAATGCACAGGCGCATGAATGGACATACTCAAATAAACAATGAGCCATGTGTTTAGCCCGCACCCTGTGGCCAACAGTCGCCCTCGCAATTCCAGTGTTTCCCAGTCAAGCTGGCATTAAGGTAGGTCTAAATAGTACAAGCTTACACTAATTGCGCATGCACAAATTAACTATATGTCTATTTTACAGACAGAACAGAGCTCCCAAACACTCAAAACATCAACACACTACCTGATGTAGGCCTATATTTGGTAAACACCTTTCTTTTAAGACAGCAGCAACATACACAAACACACACCAACCGGATGAGGCCTACGCTTCTTAACATCCTCAATTGTAACATTCAGTTTAAAGAGCACTGACCCGATTAACTTCCTGGGCAATGTTTGTGTGGGGAAAACAAATTATAGAAAGTAGCATACGCGCTCGAAAATGATTGTGTGAGTACATATTTACGCGCTTCCTTAAAATGTTCCCACATTCAGTACCGTGGATTAATTACGCAACATACACGAACGTAAAAGACAAACATATGCCTGAGCTCAATCTACACACATACATAAATACAAGCGTTATACATACTTTTCCCTATTATGTTAATACTCTCTCTCCGTCTTTCTCTCTCTCTGTCTTTCTCTCTGTCTCTCTCTCTGTCTTTCTCTCTGTCTCTGTCTGTCTGTCTGTCCGTCTGTCTGTCTGTCCCCTCTCTCTCTCTCTCTCTCTCTCTCTCTCTCTCTCTGTGTTGTCAACCACCCCCTTTACCCTTTACCTCCGCTTCATTCCCCATATATCTCGGATAGGCCAACTGCTTTCCTACCGGTTACCTGTCCAAAGCATATTCCTGCACATATTTTTTCAATTCTCCTAACAACGCTGCTGATTTAAAAGTCTTAATACGTTAAGGTGATAATAAACCACCGAACTAGACAAGCTATGGTATTTTAAAAAAAACGCGGCGAAATATACTAGAGCCCAAATATAATTATCAGACAATCAGTCAACGTAAATCACACTACAATTAATCTGATCCTTACGCTGACAAAACATTCAGAGAGACAAACAAAAAACCGTCAGTCACATTCTGACAAACTGTAAAGATTTAGTTCCGAAACGTGCATAATATTTCTGTCTGTGGTTCTGTTGTCACTACCATAGTGTATCATTACTAACAAACAAAAAACAACAACAACAACAACCAGTAGTCGTCCTTTCACTAAACTCTACACACAAAATAGTGCGGAATCAAACAAAGATTGGTGGTACCGAAGTGAGCGACGCGAGTGATATTTTTTGGGCCTAAAGATATTTAGAAACATAAATGTCATTTGAAAATCTCACAGGCTTGTATGCCCGTGGAAATGCTTACGCCACAACAGAACAATTGATGATGATGATGATGATGATGATGATGATGATGATGATGATGATGATGATGATGATGATGATGATGATGATGATGATGATGATCAAGAGAAGCAGCGACGGCTAACTGGGAGATACCTTCCGTGCCCGTAGGGCGGACTGGAATATTGTGGGAGAGACTTCTGTCAGCCCTCACGGCTAAACGGCCTGGGTTCATTGTTTGGCAATTGACCATTGAAAAAGCCTTTGCAATGGATGGCGTACGCCATTGATTTTAAATGAATCGAAATCACTGCGGCTTTAGGATTTTTAGATCAAATGAAAGACTGGTCTCCATTTGATCGATTAATCGACAAAGCAAAAACTTTAAAGAAAAAAAATTATTATGACATATCCAAAAACAACAGAATTTTGTGGGATTCGGATTCTTCGCTCAATTTATCAGTATCAATCTCTATTCATTTCTTCTCTGACTCCTCTTCCTTCAGTAGAACGAACGAACATTGAAGTGTAACGTCTACACCCACCATTGGCGATATGGCAGACGGGGATAACCAGCCCAGGTAAAGAGGACTCTGAATCAACACTAAACCACCAGAGCAATCATACTGCTAAAATACATAGTGAAAATGGCCACTTTTTTATATCGCCCACCACTGGATTCGAACCTGGATATCCCATACCTGTCAAGGGGTTTTCGGGTTGTGGTGTAGCAATTTAACAGAAAAACCATAGCAAATGGAGGTTTGGTGTAGCACTAATGCGAATCACACGATTCGCAACAAAACTGGAAACTTCTGCATCCAATTATAAACACACACATCCAATGTGTTTACAAATTTATTGTAAAATCGTGTTAATGCACAACCCTTTGTTACAATAATTTAAATTTTAAAAAAGTAATTTATAGATTTGCAAATGAGTTTGTATAAATGGGATAAGGGTCGAGTGTCTGGAAATACATTTGAATGGAATTTAATCTTTTCTAATCCTTTTTTCTATCGAGCACAAATTCTAACCTTTTTTTTTCCTTCATAAATAGTTGCTATTTGCCTTCACCTTTTCTGTAGGTTGTTTGCAAGTTTGTTTTTCTTCTATTGCTCCAAAGATTTTTTCAACGGAATTTCATACCATGGACTGGATTCCGGTATTGGTTATTACTTTAATTGATTTACAAATGACCCCCTATAAAATTATGTCCTTCACCTTGGCCTCCGAGGTCACGACTTCCGGTCTCCCGGATGGGGCATTTTTCCTATGTTTTGCCGAACCCTATACCAAAATACGAAGTTTGCAGCAGCGATGGTGAACAAAAATTGTTGTTATGGTATTTGCAAAAGCTATGCACGGTGAAAACATAAACCTCACATGCAAGGAGTTGACTTTATTTACTTTCCACAACCGAATGTCAACTTGGAAAAGTGAAAAGAATGGGTGAAAGCGTGCGGTCAGCCGACTACAGGAGCAAATGCCTTCACGGTGCAAAACGTTAAAAAGTACACCTACATCTGTACAAAACATTTTATCGGCGGTAAAGGACCTACTTTTGAATATCCCGATCCTATTCCTGAACGAACACGTGTTGCGGAAGTGCGGTGCTTTTACTAAGTGTCTTTAAACCGGACTCGACCGGAACAGACTACTTTCGCGCGAAAACCCCCTTGGTTAAAAAATATTATCGTCACTTTTGAAAAATTGCGTAGCAGCTTTGTGATACGCCGTAGCAATTGGAAAATGTTTAACATGCGTAGCGCTACGCAAAAATCCGTAGCACTTGACAGGTATGATATCCGTCGCTGATTCAGAAAACGTCTACAACAGGCAGATGCTGCTGTTGCTGTTGCTGTGATGATGACGATGATGATGGTGACGACGACGACGACGATGGTGATGATGATGATGATGATGATGATGATGATGATGATGATGATGATGATGATGATGATGATGATGATGATGATGAAATATTATATAGCGCGAGTAAGTCTACCTACAAATGCTTACCAGTGCCGACCACGACAGAAAGTGTATTAGTAGCATATTTGGTACTGAATACTGGAGAAAGCACCCCACACCTCTCTCATCCCCACCACCACCCTCCGCTCTCTCAGCTCTTTGAACATCGATGTGAATAAACACCTTACTGAAAGAATCAAGACCCACCCAAGACTTGCAAACGTCAAATGTGCCCTCTCTCTCTCGATCCCCCTTCACCCCATTCTCCCCTTAGTCTGGACTAAATCTACCGTCCACAAAAACACAGACGTACACACATGAAAAGTATTACTCTATGCCACACGATATACTGTGCACCGTACACGTACTAAGTGTTTACTCATGTGTTGTCTCGGTGTACACATTATCAGAGGCTTACGCGGTCGTGGATTTGAGACACTGCTCTATCCGGACATGATTTGGAAACCCGTCTGACAGACGCTCAATGTTCGCGATCTTTCAAACACTGACCTATGAAAAATCCCGTTTCCACAGTCTCCGATCCTCTGCTGCTTGACAAAGCGCCTTTTAATGTCTTGTGAAACCTTGTGTCTGATCTACATTACAACCGGAACAACGTCTGTTACTGTTGGTATCTGTGAATCATGCCTATTGAGAGCTTACTCGGTTGTTCAAAGCAACTTGCATTAACACGCTGATGAAGAAAACTGGGTACCACAGAAACCTACAGAAAAGAGGTCAACACTCAGCGCTGTGATCATGCTTCTTGTTTGGAAATGTTCATGTGCCAAAGTTTCATTCAGTCTACTTTTTATGTGATGCTATCTTACCTCAATCATGCTTAAACGTCCGTGAAATTATGTATCGAGCACCTACAACACATCCAAAACCAACCTAGCAAACAAGCAAAAGTGGTTTTAATTAACATGTGTCACTCATGCGGATGGAAATTCAGGTTATTTTCTCGGCGAAAACTCAAAACCCGCAGCTCATCGACACCCAGGACTATTAGAATTACATGTTACAAGGATACTAAGTTTAAGCTTGCAGCTTATTTTTACCATTAGACAAGGGAGAATATGATCCAGCATTTCAATTTTAAACACAAGGCGGATTGTCTTCTTCTTCTTTGGTACATTAACGTCCCCGGACACAGTGCGTATAGGGGACTCTTAGGCGGATTGGATTAGATATTCAATGTTTATAGGGTCCAGCGGACTGTTAAGAACCGAATCAGGACCACACACAAGGTGGGAAGTAGAGAGAAAGCAAAATTAGAGAGAAATACTCAAACAGAAGTAAAGACAGACGAATCGGACGGAGGCACAGACTGACCCTATTGAAAAGAGTGGAAGACGAAGAAAGCGAGATAAGAGAGAAGTACCAAAAATATATGTCATTGGTCAATGCAGTGAAATAGAGACACACCAGACAGAGGCGCACCATACAGAGGCACACCAGACAGAGGCGCACCAGACAGAGGCACACCACACCAGACAGAGGCGCACCAGACAGACACACCACACTATACAGAGACACACCAGACAGAGGCACACCAGAGACACACCAGAGGCACACCAGAGACACACCAGACAGAGACGCAAAAGACAGAGGCACACCAGACAGAGGCGCTCCAGACAGACATCATACCAGACGGAGACACCAGGCAAAGGCACACCAGACAGAGACACACCAGACTGACCCTCCACACCAGACAAAGACGCCAGACAGAGACGTACTAGACAGAGACGCACCAGACAGAGGCACACCAGACTGAGACACAACAGACAGGGGCGCACCAGACAGAGGCACACCAGACAGGTCGAGGCGCTCCAGACAGAGGCGCTCCAGACAGACACCATACCAGACAGAGGCACACCAGACAAAGGCACACCAGAAAGAGACACACCACACTGTCACTCCACACCAGACAGAGACACACCAGACAGGCACACCAGACAGAGGTACACCAGACAGAGGCGCACTTCACAGGCAAATATGACAGCGGCACACCAGACAGGCACACCAGACAGTGACACACCAGATAGAGGCACACCAGACAGAAGCACACCAGACAGGCCAGATCAGACAGAGGCACATAAGACAGTGGCACACCAGACAGGCACACCAGACAGTGACACACCAGACAGAGGCACAAAAGACAGTGGCACACCAAACAGGCACACCAGAAAGAGACATCAGACAGAGGCACACCATACAGAGACACACTAGACAGAGGCACACCAGACAGATACACACCAGATGGAGGCCTAGCAGACAGACACACCAGACAGAGGCACTGCACACCAGACAGGCACACCAGACAGACACACCAGACAGAGGCACTGCACACCAGAAAGAGGCACACCAGACAGAGACACACCAGACAGAGGCACACCAGACAGGCACACCAGACAGAAACACCAGAAAGAGACACACCAGACATGCACACCAGAGACACACCAGACATAGGCACACCAGAAAGAGGCACACCAGAAAGAGGCACACCAGAAAAGAGGCACACCAGACAGGCACACCATACATAGACACACCAGACAGAGGCACACCAGACAGAGACAAATCAGACAGAGGCACAGTCTACACTCGATCCACTCCGAAGATGCACAAATGGAAACCAGAATTTCTTTGTTGACGTACATAGGGGTCAGAAAAGCTCCGACAATCTTCACAAAGTCTGTGCCTCGGAATTCCATTACGAGATAAGACTACATGTACTGTGAAGGACCCCGACTTGGATTGTGGAGAAATCCCTGTTAACACTCGGCCAGTGCCATAACTCAACTTTTCTGTGCATTGTAGGTCTTCATTATCAGGGTATGCCTATGCTGGCTTGCATGAATGTGCTTTGTTGATTCATTCAGCTATAGTCTAACCTAACATATCACCCTCTGTTGCCTTCCAGAGGCCCATTCAGTGACAAATTAGGTCAAGCTTCAGTGCATTTAGTACTGTTTGAATTTTTCGCTGTTTCTTTTCGAGTTTTCTCTACTTTGGTTGAGTGTGTTTAGTTCTATTCAAATTTTCCATATGAGAGTCTTGAACGACTGTGCATACCCTGCTATTGCATAGTATGAAACGGCGCACAGAGACCCCTGAAGACGATGTTAATAAAACAAACCAACACACAGACCCATTCACTAAGAAAATGTTGCCATCATTTAACACTTTAGTTGAGCGAGCTACATCATATAGTAACCATTCTGTTTCAATAGTTTGATTCCAACCCTGTTCACGACACTGATTTCAGACAACAAAAAAAGAATGCACTAAAGTTAATTAAATACATTTTAAAAAAGAAATTGTATAAACTTTAATTTTCTTCTCACATCAAGCAAAATTAATATCAAAGAACACTTTAAAGAAACGAAATAAATAATATTAACAAAATAATAATTTAATAGTGACCCTTACCCGTTTACAAGAAGATACAAATTTCAAGAGTTATTCTCGGTTTTTTTATATCGACATTTTAGGATGTGGATACTTCAAAGACATCAATAGGGTGACCTTACAAGTACACAGTAGCCTACACAATGAAATGCAATGGGCGGGTTTTTCACTACATAACATCCGCCACCATGTTACGTACTTCTTTACTGCAGGTGACACTGACACACCCAATCCAGGGGCGGACGAGGGGGGGGGTTTCCGGGGTTTCCGGAAACCCCCCCCCCAGCCCCCCCCAAAAAAAAAAGGAAAAGAAAGAAGAAGAAGAAGGAGAGAAAGAGAGAGAGAGAGAATACAATTATAAAAAAAAATAAACATAAAATAAATTATATATTTATTTTATTTATTTTATTTATTTATTTTTTTTAATACGAATTTTGGAAAACCCCCCCCAAAAAAACTAACTGATCCGCCCCTGCAATCAAACACGGTCATCTGCAGGCCTATGCCTTGTCACAGCTTTCTTTGTAATCAAACCCAAATCTTACTCAACGCAGGCCGGTACTTATAACATCGTGACTTTAAGGCTCGCTCCCAAACACTCCAAACATCAAAACACTATCTGATGTAGGCCTATATTTGGTAAACACCGGAAAAGACAGCAGCAACAAACACACACACACACACGCACACACCCACACTCACACACACACACACACACACACACACACACACTCCAACCGGATGAGGCCTACGCTTCTTAACATCCTCAATTGGAAAATTCAGTTTAAAGAGCACTGACCCGATTAACTTCCTGGGACAATGCTTGTGTGGAAAAAAAATTATAGAAAGTAGCATACGCGCTCGAAAATGATTGTGTGTGTAAATATTTACGCGCTTCCTTAACATTTTCCACATTCAGTACCGGTGGATTAATCATGCAAGTCATTTCATTATTAGAATATAAACTACTTCAATTAATAAATAAAATAATAACTACACGAGAATTGTTGTATAATATTCAGGCTTAAACTTTGCAAGCACAATAGATAATACTCCACAATGTTTAATTTATTATGAAAAAGGCCAATAATAACTTCAGTACCAGGATTTGCTAAGTGCGTTCGCCGTAGAGCACTTCACTGGATGAATTGGATTTCCATCTTCATAGCTAATCCTGTACTGCGTGACTTTGAAATTTTCACATAAATGAAGCACGGCGACTATAATAACAGTATTACTATAATGATTTTAAAAACAACAACAATACTACTACTACTACTACTACTACTACTACTACTACTACTACTACTACTACTACTACTACTACTACTAATAATAATAATAATAACAATAATAACAATAATAATAATAATAATAATAATAATAATAATAATAATAATAATAATAATAATAATAATAATAATAATAATAATAATAATAATAATAATAATAACACAAACGTAATTTGAGTTATAAAGTCAGCACCACTGGATTAGCCAGGTACAGTCGTACTGTTAAAAACTTCGACGAATAAACTGAGGTTATACATTTGACAGTTTTACTGTATGAGTACGTTTTCACCTAATCCATGCGCACCCGTTTACCCCCCAGGAAAATATTACTATTAATAGCAATGACAATGTTTACCTTAAACCCAAGACTACATTACATTATATATAACTGCAAAAGCGTTTAGCGGAATGAAAGTTTAGAGGAACCTTTTGCTCTCCTTTGGCTTTTTTCTGGTCTTATCTTTTTATATTATATTGTATACAGACTTTGCTGACAGTAGACTTTGAATAGTAGACTGTAGTATCAGCCAGACATTCGTGATAAAGACCACGGCATTTAATAAACTTATTTTCCACAATCCCACCTCAATTATCAACCACTGCTATGCTGTGAAAGTTTGGAAGTGTTGACACATATAAGCACTGGACTGACACTGCAAGGTTATAAGACTTGTAGTATAGATAGGCTTAAAAGGTCTCCTAACCTCACTAACCGTCTGGAATACAGAGCGGTCGCAGTTCACTTACCGCGTCGATCACAATACCAAACACGAGATCAGCGCCGTTCAAAAATCGAAATGGCTGGCAGAAACAGACGTGAAACATCAAACACTGCAACCGCTTGATCAGTTCTGGAGCGATTTACTACAGGCCCCCCAAAATAATCGGTACATGGTCGTTTCGCCAGAAATCATGTTCGCCGAATCCGGCGAATCGACCAATCAGATTTTCAGGCGAAACGTCCAAGTGGCTGCTCCTACGGGACCGTACGACAAGAAAAAATTCTAGAACGACGGGTAGGGTAAGGCAGTGCCTCGACGGGTAGGGTAAGGCAGTGCTACACATATACAGCTCGAAACGGGTTAGGGTTAGGGCTAGCGGTCCGTCTACAAGTGATTGAATTATATGTCGGTGAATCGACCTATCGGTGAATCGACCATCGGCGAATCGACCAGGCCTTTCCGGCGAATCGACCATCCGGCGAAACGCCTATAAACCTAATAATCAATGCTATTCAAAAATTGAACTGACAAAAGATAGAGAAGTTAAAAAAACAAACAAAAAAAACCCCGCTTGACGTCTAACGTATCCACACATAATATTAGTCGGACAAACTCTTATCAAATGGTGTAAACAATCAAACACAATGTGCGCACGTTTCAGGAGCGGATCAGAATACTAACAGTAGAGATCGGTGCCAGTCTGAAACTGTGCTGACTAGCAGAGATAAGGACAGAAATGGACACTAGGGTATTCAAAATACCCGCTCCCTCTCATACATACACACAGACGCCCCAGTGGGGACCATTTCTGCAACATTTGACTAGACTACAGTCACTGTGCTGCAGTTAAACACAATATCACTCTTACCTTTTCAAGGCCTTCACCGATTCTTAACAAATACTACGAGCGTTCTTTTGCTCATTTTCTCACTAGTAGTAGGAAGAATTCCATTAATACAGAAATTACCTCACGCGTTGTAAATAAGCGTTCATTCAGACACCACGAACTACAAAACACCGAGGGTTGGTATAGGGCAAAAAAACATTTGACAGTGGCCTACTTCAAGACGAAGGCAATAGATCACTCAAGTCACACAACAAGTGAACATCATAATATAGGCCTATATACCATTGTATACGCCTCGGTGGATCATTTTTAATGCATCGTGCACCGCCCATTACATGAACCATAGTTACTTTCCCTTAATTTCATTATGTCAGTCGTAAAGGTTGAATTTCACAGCAAAAAAACAAAAGAAGTCTAACGGCATAAAATGCAGAATAATTTTAGGAAAGGAAATTCCAATACAGTGCTCTAAATGACTGTTCTCTATTTCCTGGCATTGATCTTCTATCCAGTTCTCCTTTGCTGTGAGCATGCCTTTTCGGATGTCATTGTTGATTTTTCGGTAGACATCAGCTCCCTGTGAGGTGTTCTTTTTCTTTTTCATCTCTCTTCGTTTATCACACAGATCCAAAAGTTCAGGTGTGATCCACAGCTTCTTCTTTGGTCGGTGCTTGCCAAGGATCTCAGTGGCGACATCTGTCACAGCTGAGTTGAAGGTGGTGGTCATGGTGTTGACATCTACTTCACCAGCCCCCAAAATGAGCAGTGGTGCAAATTTCCCTCCAATTGTGGCCTGAAATAGTTCTGCCACCTCCGGGTCTTGCAGTTTGTCCAGGTCGAACTTCAGTCTAGTGCACTTTGCTGTATTTACTCTCTTCAAGTGGAGCCGGAAAGACATCATCACGAGATCGTGGTCACTTCCGATGTCTGCTCCTGGAAAAGTACGTGTCCTGCCAATGTTGATGCTTGATCTGAAGCGTTTCTTGACCATGATGTAGTCTATTTGGTTGTGATGCTCCCCGCCAGGACTGTGCCATGTCCATCGTCGGGAGTTTTTGTGGAGACCAAGCGTGTTTGCCAGTACCAGATTGTTGTATCTGGCAAACTCCAAGAGTCTCAGACCCCTGTCATTTGTCTCGTTGTTGCAGTGGGGTCCACATGTGTCTCCCCAGTTGTGGTGCGCATCTTGGCCAACCTTGGCATTCCAGTCGCCTTGCACTATGACTATGTCCTTCTTCGGCACTTGGTCAAGGACCGCCTGTAGATTTTCATAAAAATCCTCCACTTCGCTGTCGTCATAGTCTGATGTTGGGGCGTAGGCCTGGATGATGGTGATGTTGAAAGGGGCTGCTCTCAGGCGGATGGTAATGAGTCTACTGGAGACTGGGCGGCAACCCATGACAGTGGCTAGAATGTTCTTGTGGACCAAGAATCCAACGCCGTGTTCGTGCCTGTCATCCCTACCGCTGAAAAGAGCTTGTGGCCTTTGTCGGTCGTTGTTTCACCTAGGCCTTTCCAGCGCAGTTCGCTGATACCTAGAACATTCCATCGATAGTGGTCCAACTCGTGGGCCAGTTCTTCTAATTTTCCTTCCGCAGTTAGGGTCCTGACATTCCAGGTTCCTATGACGATGTTGTTTCTCGTGCGGATCTTGCTAAATTGTCCATCAGTAGCATACTTAACACCTCCGTCCTGGTGGCCAACGGAAGGCGCGGTCCTTGTGCCGTGTGACGACCCGGGCGACGACCGATCCGGTATGGAATTAGTGGGTTGTGTCATCATGTAGTGTGTCTTGGGCAAAGTCTGAACAAGAACAACAGCAAGAAGGCCTACCAGACTGTGAAGCGGCTGACAAGTGTCAAACAGCCCAAAGTCTCCACTATCCAAAGCAAGTCTGGCATATGCCTTACAGAAGAACAAGAAGTCTTGGACAGATGGACAGAGTACTGCTCTGACCTTTACAACCATACACCAAATGGAGACCCATCAGTTCTAGCATGTCCCGAGAACAGAGAAGAAGAAGAAATCCTCCCAATTCTCCGGGAAGAAGTTGAGGCAGCAGTGCAAGCGCTAAAGAAAGGGAAGTCAGCGGAGTGGACAACATACCCGCGGAACTGCTACAAGCAGGAGGAGAAGCGATGATTGATGCCCTCACCATTATCTGTAACAAGATCTGGCAGAGTGGGGAGTGGCCTATACCATGGACCCAGTCGCTTGTCATCACTCTTCCCAAAAAAGGTAACCTTCAGGAGTGTGAAAATTACCGGACCATCAGCCTCATCAGCCATCCCAGCAAGGTCCTCCTGAAAATAATACTCAACAGGTTGAAACCCCAAGCTGAACAAATCATAGCTGAAGAACAAGCAGGATTCAGGGCAGGGCGAAGTACCACTGAGCAGATTTTCAACCTCAGAATAATCTGTGAGAAATACCTACAGCACCAACAACATCTATATCATGTGTTCATAGACTTCAAGAAGGCGTTTGACCGAGTCTGGCATGCAGCTCTATGGGCAACAATGAAAGTGTACAACATCAGCCCTAAAATTATTGAAGTCATCAAAAGCCTGTATGACAAGGCTACCAGTGCAGTCCTCCACAACAGAGCCATCGGGAATTGGTTCAGAACAACAATCGGTGTGCGTCAAGGATGCCTACTCTCTCCAACACTCTTCAACATCTTCCTAGAGCGCATCATGTCGGATGCTCTTGCAGACCATGAAGGCACAGTCAGCATAGGGGGTAGAGCAATCTCCAATCTTCGTTTTGCAGATGACATTGATGGATTGGCTGGAGAGGAACAAGAACTTGAACAGCTGGTACAGAGGCTTGACACCACCTCCAAAGCCTATGGAATGGAAATAAGTGCAGAGAAGACCAAAATGATGACCAACAACACCAATGGCATCAATACGGACATCAAAGTCCAAGGCCAATCCCTCGACACAGTGCATAGCTTCAAATATTTAGGAGCCATTGTATCAGACAGTGGGTCCCGACAGGAAGTCCTCTCCAGGATCGCACAAACAACTGCTGCCCTGACAAAGTTGAAGCCCATTTGGAAAGACAGGACCATCAGTCTACATTCCAAAGTAAGACTGCTGCGCTCCCTTGTCATCTCCATCTTCCTATATGCTTGCGAAGCATGGACCCTCACAGCAGATCTCCAACGAAGAATACAAAGCATGGAGATGAGGTGCTACAGAAGACTTCTGGGCATTTCCTATACCCAACACATCACCAACGACGAAGTCCGACAGACCATCACACAAGCCATTGGACAACACGATGACCTGCTAACAGTGGTGAAGAAACGGAAACTTCGGTGGTATGGCCACGTCACCAGATCATCAGGCCTTGCAAAGACTATTCTGCAAGGCACAGTGCAAGGAGGTAGAAGAAGAGGGAGACCGAAAAAGAGGTGGGAGGACAACATTCGAGAATGGACTGGTTTGACACTGAGCGAAGCCATCAGGGCTGCTGAGGACAGAGAAAGATGGAGTATGCTGGTTAAACGATCATCTGTGGTGCCCCTACGACCTTCGGGTTACGGGACAGGATAGGATAGGATAGGCTCTAAATGAAGGTTTCCACATGACTTGTAGAATAATTATAACCATAGAATCTGAAGTACAATCTTAAATTGATGTATAATAGAGCTGGATTGAGGGTTAAAACAAACACATACAAAGTTTAGTGCAACATATCTTTATGCTAAGTAGGTGGCAATATGAACGGTTGTAGTAAAGCTGACAATGTGGGCGACAGCAGAGTTGAGAAGGATTAGAAGAAGTGGGAGTGGCTGAGAGAGGTTAGATTAATCAGCCAAAGTTATCAACACAACTGGGAGTCAAAACCAGCCAAACAACAATTTTATAAGTAAATTACCGCGTTTCATCATCATCATCATCATCATCATCATCATCATCATCATCATCATCATCATCATCGATCATCATCATCAGTAGCAACAGCGGCAGTGCAGAAATGACTACCCTTACTATTAATGTTCAAATGATCATAGCTGTCGGCGCGGCATCAAAGTTAAAAGTCGGTCAAATTAAATCCGATCAATTATAAATAGGATAGATGCGTCAATATATCAAAACATCAGTTCAAGTCAGTTATGAATCAATGTGTAATACCTAAAAGTCTACTTACCCTTTGACGAAATTGTAAATTCCACGCGAACGGAAAAATTGCAACATGCATGCACACAGGATTTTTCAGATCTTGGTTGTATTTAGTTAGCTGTCTACAGTACTGAAGGCTGGCGAAAGTCAGCATGCTCTTTCTATCTCATGGAACATGTTTTTATGTGAATAATTCCTCCCGAAAGCAAAAAAAAAAAATAATTCTGTCGCTGCGAAAATGAAACAAAGATGTTCCTCACCAGTTCTAGAGCTTTTACCTAACTGTAAAAGCTTAGCATCGCTGCACAAGTCGTTGAGAACGTTACCTGCATGTTTTACAACATTTACAAACTAATTTTTGTGAGCTAAAATCACTGTCATTGGTTCACATATGCTAATTCGTATTTGGCGATGTGAATTATCATTGCTGATAGCATTTGTAATTGACTGACACGGGTTTTTTTAGTGCTTAGGGCCACTGCACACGTGTCATCAATCTGTCATTGAAACACAACTCTGTTGAGAGGAAAACGAAATCCTCTATTGCTTTTGAAACGAAGTGCGTGATGATGGGATGCTTGTCGGACAGCAGGCAGAGAGCGCCCATCCCTTGTAAGGAAATAAAAAACGGGGAAATGTGTGAGTCACGTCTTCAGCGTCTTTTTGGTGCTCTCGAAAACTGAATCAAATTTAGGAAATTCACATTGGTTGTTTCATTACGGGATGAGATGGTGGTGATAAATAAGGAATGGATTATTATAGTGGTTGGAGTTTGACACTACATTTTTTGTGTAGGTGCTTGAGTGTGTGTGTGTGTGTGCGTGTAGGGGATAGAAGAAGGAGGGGGAGCATGAGATCGGGGTGTGTGTGTGTTTGTTTGTGTGTGTGTGATGTGATGAGAGCGCAAGCGTGTAAGTAAACGTAGGACATCTCTGTCTCTCTGTCTCTGTCTCTGTCTCTGTCTCTCTTTCTCTCTCTCTCTCTCTCTCTCTCTCTCTCTCTCTCTCTCTCTCTCTCTCTCTCTCTCTCTCTCTCTCTCTCTCTCTTCCCGTGGGGGTACCGGGGTTTCTGTATAAATAGTGTCCCCACTTTCTGGAAATTTAGTGCTTTACATTCCGACTTGTGCTGTCTTTCTCATTTGTTCTTTCTCATTCCTACTCTGTTCTATCGATCTACTATACTATCTTCTTCTTCGCTAGACCAGTCACCTACCTTTTTTCTTGAAAACGTCTTCCGGGACAAAACTCCTCATTTGTGTGTAAAGTCTGTTGTATCAGCTTGGGAATATTGGACGTTTTCTGCCAAATGGTCACTATGGCTTCATATGATATTATTATTTAGAAGGCATTTTATATGTGTGTTTTGTTGATATTTTAAAGTGACGTTTGTATTCTATTTTGTTTTTGTAAACGGGGGTTCGATAAAACAGAGTATAGCCTCAGCGTCCCTTACATGGGATGCCTTTATTGTAAAGTGACCGGCTGGTGGCCTTCAGTGTTATCACTGGGGTTGTTTCAACAGATATTTTATGCGGATCAGGGATGAGTCCTCTTTCAGCCAAGTTGTGGTCTTGATTTTGTGGTCCTGATTCGGCTCTTTGCAATCCGCTGGACCCTGTAAGCAATAATGAATAACTAACTAACTAACTAACTAACTCACTCACTCACTCTCTCTCTCTCTCTCTCTCTCTCTCTCTCTCTCTCTCTCTCTCTCTCTCTCTCTCTCTCTCTATCTCTCTCTCTCTCTCTCTCTCTCTCTCTCTCTCTCTCTCTCTCTCTCTCTCTCTCTCTCTCTCTATCTCTCTCTATCTCTCTCTCTCTCTCTCTCTCTCTCTCTCAGAGTGAATATGAAGTAGAACATAATCACAGCGACGAGTGAAGATAATAAGAAGAGGATAATAGATGATAATAAAGTTGTTGTATCAATTTTTATTCATCAGATTAACATAAGTTGTACTGATAATGATAATAATAAGTTATAATGATAATAAAGAGAAGAGATGAGAAAAGAGAGAGAGAGAGAGAGAGAGAGAGATAACAATTTTATTTAAGATAACAATTTTATTTTGCAAGGGTAAAAGAATAAGCGCTGGATGCGCTTTTTTACATCTTGCCCTTGGGGCTTTAACAATAACTATTAAATACAACTCAAGGTTATAACATTCACATCATGGAACAATAACAAATAAACAAAGTCATCATTAGATAAAATCCTTTTCAAACAATTGAAATCAAATTAATGTTGTTAATCTCAATCAACAACATTAACAATTAATGTGTATTTAATTTTTAATGTGTTTTAGGAGACGTGTTCTAAATGATGTAAATTTAGATGCTGGAGTGCGGAGATCTTCAGGAAAGTTATTCCACAAAATGGAACCGGAATAAGCTAGACTAGTTTTGTAGAGATCAATTCTTGGAATTGGAACATTTAATTTTGTGGACGATCTGGCAGTTTTTTTTTTAAAAAAAGAAGAAAGATAGGAAGGTGCATTGCCAGAAAGGACCTTGTGCATGAAAACGCCTTTATTAAATTTTAGTCTGTCGGTAAGGGGTAGAATATTGATCCGTTTATAGTCATCTGGAGAGATTTTTTGTTTCAGCAAAATTTGTTTAATTGCACGTTTGTGAATTCTAATTAAAGGTTTCATTGCATTGCCACTGGCAGAATCCCAAATAGTAGAAGAATAATCAATAAATGATTGAATATGACCGGAGTAAAATAGTTTACGAGAATATAAATTTAATAAATGCTTTATCCTTGACAATTGGTAAGTCTTTTTAGAAATAGTTTTACTAATATTTGAAATATGTTTTACCCAGGACAAATTATTGTCTATAGTTACTCCAAGAAGTTTATGACACTGTACTTCAGCAATTATTGTATTGCCAATTTTTAATGGAAGAAGTTTTATTGATACATTTTGTCTTTTCTGTCTTGTTGTAATTAGCATGGATTTTGTTTTGTCTGGATTGAGGGTCATGTGGTTGTATTCAGTCCATTCCTGTAGTTCACTAGCCCCTTTTTGTAATGAGGAGGAGAGTTTATTCAAGTCTCTATTTTGAGAATGTAATGTAGTGTCATCAGCAAAGAGTTCACAAGAAGTAGAAATATAAAGGGGGAGATCATTTATGTAGATAGAAAATAACAACGGTCCTAAAACAGATCCTTGCGGTACTCCAGCTGTAACAATTTCAAATTGTGACTTTTGGTTATTTACATAAACACACTGTTCTCTGTCCGAAATAAAAGATTTAAGAAACTCAAGAGATTTGGAATGAATGCCATATAGGTTTAGTTTACGTAGAAGAAGGTCATGGTCTATTACATCAAAAGCTTTTGCGAAGTCAACAAATAATGTTCCAGAAAATTGTCCCTTATTAATATTATTTAGCCATTGTTCTATCATTGATGTAAGAGCTGTGTGACAAGAGTGTTTAGCTCTGAAACCCGACTGATTTTCATGTAAGAGGCTGTTTTCAGTGAAATGATCAAGAATATTATTATTTATGTGCTTTTCAAGAGGTTTAGAGAGAGTAGAAAGAATCGAAATAGGCCTATAGTTCGATGGGTCAGTGCTATCACCATTCTTGAAAAGGGGTATAACCTTAGCTTTTTTGAACATTATAGGAAAATGTGATTTGTCTATGCATAGGTTGTATATATACGTTAAAGTGTCAGTAATAAATGACGCAGACAATTTTAGTATTTTACTATCCAATTCATCAATTCCTCTTGAATTTGTTTGCTTAAGGTTTGTTAGTGCTTTGTGTACAAATTCTGTAGACAAATAAGGAATGTCTAGTTTGCTTTTAATGTTCTTAGAATGACAAAAGTTTGCTAATTTCTCTAGATTGTTTTCTTTTGATTTGTCAATAGTAATAATCCTATCAGACATTTTAACAAAATGTAAATTCAGAATATTAGGAGAAATATCTTTAATCACTGGTGATATACTGGATTTGTTTGTTAAGTGATTAATTGCTTTCCAAATCGTTTTAGAACTGTTTTTGGACGAGATTAAATTTGTAATAAATGCTTTCTTTTTTTTTCTTTTGAGTGAAGTTACTGCATTTCTTTGTTTTTTGTATTCATCTTCTTTACCACTTTTCTTTAAATAATCTCTTAATTTAATGGCATTTGCAGTTCTGTGTCTAGCCACGGAGGTTTGGAATAGTACTTAACTCTTTTGGTATATATAGGAGCATGCTTATTGTATATATTCATAAATGTGTCATACCAGTACGCTAAAGCAACATCAGGGTTAGTAAAATTATAAACATTTGAGAGAGCGCTGTTGCTGAGGTCAAAGAGAAAATCATCTGTAATAAATTTGGAAAAAGATCTGTATGTTATAGTTTTATGCCCGGGTTTGGGTATTTTAGCTCCTTTCTTTTTCCAGGTCAAACAAACAGGATAATGATCACTGCAAGCAAAGACTGGAACACAAACTTCTACAACATGCGTCTTGTTATTTGTATATATGTGATCAATGAGTGTGCTTGAAGTCGCAGCTACTCTGGTTGGTCCTGACACTAGTTGTTCAAAGTTGCACAGTTTAATAGTATCGGTCCAGTGTTTATTAGGTTTAAACAGGTCAATATTAAAATCCCCTAAAATGAAGAAATCTTTAGATTCTAATAACAGTTCATCGATCATTGAAGTAAAGTTACTAATCCAGTCCACATGTACATCAGGATGCCTGTATACGAATCCGACGATGATTGGGGCTGAATGTTTTATATTTATTTCAAGCCAAATAGACTCAACTTGATGCTGCTCAAGGTAATGTAGACGTTTGAAATTAAGCGTTTCACTAATGTATATTAATAAACCAGTTTCTTGATTTCTTGTTCTATGACGTATTATTAAAGAATAACCTGGTATCGCCATTTCAGAATCAACAGTCTGAGTGCATAACCAAGATTCAGAAAAGCCAAATATATGAAATGGTGTATTATGGTTGTTTAAAATTGATGCTATTTCATGTGTTTTGTTGATTGCATGACATATATTAAGATGGCCAATTCGAAAACCATCTTTGGAAGGCCATGTTGATGATGAGAGAGAGAGAGAGAGAGAGAGAGAAAGAGAGAGAGAGAGAGAGAGAGAGAGAGAGAGAGAGAGAGAGAGAGAGAGAGAGAGAGGAGAGAGAGAAAGAGATTGAGGAAAAAAATTGCTTAATTAAATAACAACAAAAATAATTACAATTACAAACAATTAGCAATAATGCAATGGGCAAGTTAAATGATTACCTTTCATTGACATTTAGGAGCGAGAATATAAACTGAAGGAGATACGGTGTGAACTTGAACTTGATGGATGTTGAAGGTATATTCGACCTGTTCATCACTCCAATATAGTAATGTCAAATTTACTTGCATGCGTGGGGATCAAAAAGAAACTAAAACGAACAATAGATTCCACTTACTAGGCGCGAGATTCTAGAACACTGAGTACGTACTGGGTTGGGATTCGACATGCCTATCAGTCCAGAAGTGTTTGACAGTTAGTTAAGGCACATAGGGTCATACAGCCTGGGCAGGTTTTGCCAATGCGAGTCCAGACGATTCCTGAAACTGTTGACAGTCGGGGCTGTGATCACATTATTAGGCAGGATGTTCCAGTCAGAGATCACGCGTTGTGAGAAGAAGTTGATCCGAACTACTAGTCGACGGTGGCCTTTACTCAATGTCATGGAGTTTTCTCTCAAGATCTTGGTTGGGGCCAGCTTGAATTGCGGACTGGACACCTCATAAAAATCAAGGAGGTATATTTGTACAAGTCAATCTACGACGAGTTTTCTCTAAGCAAGGCAGTTTTAATCTGGCCAGACGCTCCGGAAAAAGTTTATCCCGCAAATATGACAGCAGTTTAGTGGCTCTTCTTTGAACGTCTTCAATCTCAAAACACCAAGTTTTATGCTGTGGCTGCCAGTTTGTGTGCCCGTATTCAAGATCTTTGTACAGTTGTACTAATGTCTCCTCATTAGATAGTCAATTGAACGTCGAATGATGCCTGACACTTTGTTCGCTTTAGCTGCTGGGCAAGCTACACAATCTTTGAAAATAAGTGTATTGTCTATGAACACTCCAAGATCTCTTTCAAGTTCACATTCTAAAAGTGATGTCGATGTCTACGCCATCGTTTTTTCCTTTCATGGTATATGTTGCATCTAACGTTTTATTTCCAAGTTTTCGTACGTTACATTTCTCAGGGTGTAAACGTAGCAACCAAATCATCTTACCAGTTCTGCAGTTGGGCGAGGCCCTCTTGCAGCCCTACCGTGGTGTTTTCCAGTCGCTTCTGGCGTACAGTTTAATGTTTTCAGCAAATACAGTGGGTGCATAAGTTTGGAACCACTTGCAACTTTTGCATTTTTTCAACATTCTGACCTTTAATTTGTATTTATTATTTGACCCTCAACATTTATCTGCATGCAATGTTACAGGGGATATATTTGACTATAAAATTAACATTGTTATGCACCCTTGGACATAATATTTAAAAAAAATTGTTAAGGTTTGCATTTTATTCATTTTCTGCATAAATCACATAATGTTTTTTTTAATTCTCTGAAGAAGGGCGTAGCCCGAAAGTCTATGATTTTATATTTTTCTTGGTGCTTTTTGTGTATTTTGTTTCTGATTTCTATTAATCACATAATGTGCAACACTGTTTAAATATGTCAAATAATTTAGCATACTTTAAAATATAGTAATATATTCTTTATATTTCTTTGTATTTGCCTAGATAGCGTTTTAAAAATAAGCCGTTTTGTGTATCGGTGATGGCTCAATATTTGGTGGGCCAGCCCTTGCTCTTGATCACGAGACGGCATCGAGTCGGCATTGAATGCACCAGTTTGATGAGGTGATCATGGGTGACAACGTGGTTCCAGGCTGCAATCAGTGACTCAATCAACTCACGCTTTGATGTTGGGTGTCTCTTTGATATCTCCAGTCCTTGTGGCACAAATTCTCAATGGGATTGAGATCAGGAGACTGGGCGGGCCATTCCATTGACCTGGTGTTGTGCATCCGCTTCCAGTTGATCACCATTTTCGACCGTTGGCAGGGCGCATTGTCATCCTGGAAAATGAACTGACCCGGAAACAGTTGCTGAGCTGATGGCAGCATGCATTTATCGAGTATGGTGATGTACTTGGCCCCATTGACCACACCATCGACGATGTGGAGACGTCCAACGCCACTGGCAGCCATGCAACCCCAGACCATGACCTTTGAGGATGCTTCATTGTGAGGTTAAGACACTCGGGTTTAAACTCCTCTACAGGAAATCTCCTCACGTAGGGTCGGGCTTGGTTTCCGAACAGGCAGAAGGCGATTTCGTCGCTAAAAAGCACAGTTTCCCACATTGCACAGGTCCAGGTTGAGTGCTTCCGTGCCCACTCAATTCGGTTGCGGCCTTTGTAAATAAGTCATCAATGGCTTGTTGCAGGCCTTGCAGCCTCGTAGACCAAACTGCAAACACCGGCGACGAACTGTACAAGTGCTGACATTGATATGGCAATCACCTGAACACTCACGAAGCAGCTGAGGTGAGGTCAACCTGCGATTGGTCAACAAAATGCGTCGAAGTACACGGTCTTCACGTAATGTTGAAGCACGTGGACGACAGGATCGAGGCTTGTCCACCACTGAACCAGTCTGGCGCTTCTTCTGCAGAATCTTTACAACCGCGCTGTGACTGCAACCGACTTTTCCTGCGATCTGATGACAAGAAAGTCCTTCGCCCTTCATCACTGACACACTAATACGTTCCTTCAACGTCAGATGTAGCGTCTTTGTCATGGTTGATGAAGAAATTGTATGAAATCAAAAAATCCCGCGCCTTTATATAGACTAATAGCTGCTGCAATAGCTAGGCATCCATACTATGATTGGCTGCCAAAACAAGCTTCTAATTGGTCAGAAATATTGCATGCTGATTGGATAATCTCTATCCGCTTTGGACGCAAAATCTGAGCAAATTACAATAATTATGTTCCAGTATCAATAAAACTTATAAAATTGGAAGCACATTACCTTACAAATGTGATTCTTATTGCCAATTGTGTCCCTCATAATGTTGTACACTAATAAATGTAATAGGTCCGTGAAAAAAAATAAAATAAAACTTCATAATGTTGAAAAAATGCAAAAGTCGCAAGTTGTTCCAAACTTACGCACACCACTGTAGATTTCCTGTACTCGAGCGGACAACGTTTGGCAAGTCGTTGATGTAAATAAGGAAGAGTACTGAGCTGCGTTTCTTTAGCCAAGCAAATCAAGTTGAGACAATAAAAACAAGGGAACGCGTTTCTTAGCGCCCGATTACGGCAAGCAAAACAAGAGGCTTGGCAAGCAAAGCCAAGCATATATCCTACACTAGTGGTTTTGTACCCTGGCAAGCCAAGGTACACAGGTTGCTGTTTAAAATGTAGACAGAGAGACAACTGTTGTCTGCGAGTTTCATTTGGACGATGATACCTCCCCATATCCCCCTTGATACCTCACCATACCCCCCCCCTGATATATCCCCGTTACCCCCCCCATGATACCTCACCATACCCCCTTGATACCTCCCAGAACCCATTTGATACCTCCCCATACCCCCTTGATACCTTCCGTACCCCCCTTGTAACCTACCTGTACCCTCCTTGATACTTCCCCGTTGATCGTTTCGCAGGTATGGATGAAAGGAATCGACCATCACCATACCCCCTTATATATACCCGTATCCCAGTTATGCCTACCCATGCCCCTTTAAACCTACCCGTAGCCCCCTTTTACCTACATGTACCACCCCATCCGGATCCTTTGTAATAATAATAATACTACTACTACTACTACTAATAATAATAATAATATTAATAATAATAATAATAAATAAGTTAAAAGTAAAAAGCCTAAATTAAAAAGAAAAATATCCATATTGTAGTATAAAAAAAAACATTTAAAAAAATGGCACGCGGAGATTTGAACTTGGGTCGGCTGCACGGTAGGCTAATGTTTAACTAAGTGAGCTACCAAGGCTTCGTATAAATACCAACAATTTTTTGGTCTATATGGGAAAACATGCTGAAACCTCGATTCGATTTTTAATTAATCAAATTTAATTATTTAAACACAAAATTTTGTAAGATTGGTGACATGAGTGCAAAAGTGTTTTGAATGGAAATAAAACAAAATTTGCGGTATTAAGGAACAGCACGTTCTTGACACGGGTTGAATCGAAACCGCGCGCGGAACGAGGCTATTGCAGTTTGTGGACAATTTGTTTATTTATTTATCTCAGAAACGGTTAAACGTTCGGTAAGGAAATGTCGGCTATAACGATTTCGCGGGTTTTGAGCGCACAGCAGGCCGATCCGCAGTGCCCAGCACCTGCCCAGATCAGCGTCCATACCGGACAAACTTTACAGTAGAGGCGAAGAAGGACTTCCGGCTAAGCAATTTATATATATAGATGCTTACTTCAAAAATAAAAATGGCGACTGTCACGCTTGGCTCTGAGTTCGACGACGGCTTTTTTTTTTTCATTTAGACAAGGATGCGTCATATTGGAAAAACCTTCAGCACGGTAAGTTATATTTATGTATATTTTTGAATATTGCATGCAGTTTTGAATAACTGAAGTTGTATTTTATCCAGGAAAACATACAAGTTCCTCGCAATGCTCGATCGTGTTGTTGTTGTTGTTGTTGTTGCTGTTGTTCCAATTTACTAGGGGATAGAAATCTTATTTTGTTACCCTAATTTGACTTTGTTGAACTTTTCGTTCCAGTTTTCTCTGTGGCTTGATATTTTCTTCTTTTGATTGGCACCAAACAATTTGTTGAAAAACCGACGCCGTCCATCAATTTTAAAAATTAAAATAAAATTTAAAAAAACAACCACAAGGAACAGTATACATTTTATTTGGTCTGTACACAAGGGTGCAAATTCAACGTGCACAATTACCGTGCTGCTCTAATTGTGAATCTTCAAGTAGGCTCACGCTCTTAGTAATAGATTCATAATCATTTAATGAAGTAATAATTGTGAGTGTTAATATGACATAAAGCGAGCGTTGTGGCCGGGTGATTTAAGGCGGGGCTAACTTGCCTTGTCCACAGGCTAGAAAATAAAGGTGTGGGATCGATCCAGCAGCTGGGCATATTGTTTCTCCGAGTATTACAGTGGAACCTCCGGTATCCGTCTCTCTAGTATACGACTCCCTCCGTTATGTGACCTGAAAACTTCTGACGGATTCACTTCCAATAATAAATGACCTCTGGTATGCGACAACCTCGTTTATGCGACAAGCGACCGTGTCTTAAGCCATTTATACGACCGTCTTAGGGCAATTTAAAAGAGATATCAGTTAATTTGTTGTCTGTACCTTTCGTTTTTTCTCTGATGTTAGTGTACGCCTGCTGTTGTCTGCTATTTTCGGTTCGCAAATAAGGGACATTACTCGCCTACACTGGCTTGTCAAAATGGCGTCGCGCAAGAGGGTGACCGCTAAGGTGTGAAGCGACAAACAACAACGCCCCCAGTTGACTCAACTGTGATTGAGTACCTACTCTCTTGAGGGTGGGGAAGGTAAAGCAGCGAGGGAGAGAGTTGGGCATCACCCTCATTACGCTGGCCCAAGATAAGTGTGATCTCCAACATCACGCTCCCCTACGGCCACAAGGCTATGGGACTACCTTTACCTTTACCTTTACCAAGAGGAACGTTTTGAGTTTGGCAGAGAGAATGGAAGTGATTGAAAGAAGTGAAAATGGGGAGAGTTGTTTGTCTATTGCAAGAAGTTTAGACGTTGGGAAGACCCAAATTCAGCTCATCATAAAGGATAAGGAATCTGTGAAACTACGATGGGAGAGTGGAGAAAGTGGCGAAATGGAAACATCAAAACTGAGAGCTTCTGCACTGACAGACTTGGATGAACGCGTCTGGCAGTGGTTCGACTGTTTTCTATTTTTGAAGTTGTGAATAAAAGACAAAGATAAAAATGAAACATGTTTTACAGTTTCCTTTGTCAGAGAATACATGCTAGTGAGTGTGAAAATTATGACTACATACCCCTCCGAGCCTGACCCTCCTCCCCCCACCCCACCCCTTGTTTCCGGTATAAGACCACCTCTATTATAAGACCGTTTTTTCTCAGATTTTGGACGGTCGTATACCGGAGGTTCCACTGTATTTACTTTCGACTCGGGCAACGTCTCGGGGGTTTTCTCCGGGTACTCCAATTTGCTCCCCTAGCAAAATTTGAGAACACAACTAATACTAGGTAGGTTTGGTTTGGGCACTCCACAGGCTGCGACCACGCATTCCTCAGGGGAGGCCGGCCCATAATTTCCAGATAAAAAGGGACAATAAAGTGTCCAAAAAGGGTTCTTCTTCTTGGAGAAAATCCAACCCATATGGGCCTATATATATCATTATTAATGTTATTTTATTTTTGTTGTTGACATACATGAGTGCATGCGCATCAAGGTTGGGTGGGTGACACCATGGATCGCCACATGTGGTTCTGGCAGGAGTGTTATGCTGGTGAGCTGGCCAGTCTGAATGTTGAGCTGGTGAAGGAAAAAAGCATTCATTTAGATGTGGCTGGCGTACAGAAGGGCCACATCTACAAGATCCAAGACCTTTCTGCCACCAAAGAAAAGCTACCTCCCGAGTCTGAAGGTGGAGACATGTAGTCTACGTTACTGCTGCGACTTCTTTATCACCACTTCAGGCAAAGCATGTCAGTGTGTGCGCGTGTGTGTATGTATCTGTAACGGCTATTTCTCAGAAACTAAAGGACGAATTTAGTTTACTCTTAGTTTGTTATTAGGATTTTAGAATAACATGAACCTCAAACAACGTTTAATCATTTCGGTTGACCTCATCATGCTTGTTTGACTATAGAGTTAGTACAGATGCGAGGTGGCCGATGCAAAGGCAATGATGATGCTATTAGATACGCCTTTTGGATCTGGTGTGTGGTGACTGCTGAGTGATGGTTCCCACTTCTATTGTTCATTTGTATGAGCTAAAAAGGCTTTATTTATATTTCACATTTTGTCTCAAATGGTAAACAAAATGTGTCAGTAACAACATTTTGTTTATTGATTTTGTATTTGTGTGTGTATTTGTGTGTTAGTGTATTTGTGTGTTAATATATATTTTTGGTAAATTTTACGTTTTGTATTTTTCTCAGTTATCAGTTTTTCATGATTGTCATGCAACTTATCTTTGATTGCCCGACTTAGTGAATGCATCGTTGCCAACTCAGTGTAAAAAAACACCTATGTTTTCATGTTGACTGAAATGACGAGGACGTCATTTTGTTGGCAGGAGCGAATGTGGTAGTCATGTTTATGATTTGTGTGTTGGTGTGTATACTTTTGTGAATACATGCGTTCTTAAAATGTGTGTCAAGTTTGTACAATAGTAAATGTTATGGGCATTGAAATGCTGCTTCATTGTTTTCGTTTAATAACCATCCCTTCAAGTTGAATTTAAGGAAACCTCTGCTTAGAGCTGTAACTGCAAAGCAGTTGGTGTGTGCTTTGAATATTCGTATACATCACTTGCATGCACTACTCACAGATAAAGGACACAAGAATACAACATTATATTATGCATATTATGCTAGACATATACATAGGTCAGTACACCCTACACACGCTGTAATAAATCAGTCAAAAAAGCAAAAGCCAAGAACTTTAGCAGCAATGAACGTAACCATGTATCAGGGGAGAGCATTTTACAGCTCGCAAGAGAAAGTTGGTAATCTTGCGATTTTGAAGTAGCTTCAACCGTCACAATGTGAAGCACGTGAGTTTTATTACCACTTCTCCTTCAGTCAATGTGACCTTGACAAAAAAAAAAAAAAAAAAAAAAAGAGAGAGAGAGAGAGAGAGAGAGAGAGAGAGAGAGAGAGAGAGAGAGAGAGAGAGAGAGAGAGAGAGAGAGAGAGTATGACACTGTAACTAATTTCAGTTTATTGGCCTGAAAATTACAAACTGACGCAAATAATTTGATTATGTTCTTTAAATTTTAATGTTAACAAGAATGATGAACTTTGCATGATAAAAATTCAAATGATTGAAGTTTTATACATTCGCTTAGGTAAAAATATTCATAATAAGTCTGGGAATTGTTCCGTGGAGTACAGGGAACATCACAGGCGAAAACAATTGTCGCAGAGACCGTGCTATAATTAGACTATCATGATCATTATTGCCTATATTTCATCATCATCATCATCATCATCATCATCACCATCATCATCACCATCATCATCATCATCATCATCATTACCATCATCATCTTCATCATCATCATCATCATCATAATCATCATCCTTATCATCATCATTATCGCCATCATCATCATGGTTATCGTTATACCCATCATCATCAACAACATCATCACTGTAAAAGAAAAAGAAGAAGCAGTAGAAGGTTTGATTTGATATGTAACGGCTCCTATTATAATTTTTGTTGTGTGTGCTAAGAAGTGAGATGCCCTTCGCTGTTGCGCCGTTTGCCTCTGTTTGGCGACGTCAGTTGCTGCTGCTGTTGCTGATGAAAACTCGGACGACGGTTATGCTGTTGATGATGATGGTGATGTTGGTGTCTGTGATGATGACGATGGTGCTGGGGCAAAGGCAGAAAGCAGAAACGAGACAGTTTGGGTTCAGGCGTCATCAGATCGTCACTAAGTGAAGTCCTGGGATTGTACTCAAGCTCCTCTCCGTCTCCCTCCTTTTCTACTTCCTCTTCCGTCGTCATTTTATCATTCCACGTCATAATTTTATCGCATGATGACGTCATCTGCGAAGAATTTATTGTCTCGCGCGATGAATGTACCTCACGCGACGCCGTTTCCGCATGAGATGGCGTCGATCTATCCTGCGAAGGAATTCTTTCGTGTGACGACGTCAGCTTTTTCGTCAGTCTGACGTCACTTTCGGGGCTGAGGCGAGCGCCGCAATCAGTCAGGAGTTTGACGACCTCTTTGTTTCCGACGCGCGCCGCGTAGAACAATGGCGTCCTGCCGAACGAGTCTTTCGCGTTGATTTCTGCGCCGTGATGTACGAGGTAGTCCGCCATCTGTCACAAGCGCAAGAAATTATTATAAAGCGTCACGTATTTCACAAAAGAGATGCAGGACAGAACATTAAAAGTATTAAGCATCATACATTACATATAACCTCCAAACATTACCAACTTTCACAATTTCATTGGTGGTCTCCGTCATGTGATATACAAAAAAGTGTAATGACTTCTCAATGGTCTACTTTAACGTTTGCTATCTGATGTGATGTGAAAGCACTTTGTGACATTTGTCCCACTAAAGATAAGTTAAATGCAATTTTAAATGGTGACACATCGTATCAATGTGTTTTGCCCCAGAAAGTTAGTCAATTATTTAAGTAGTTAGGTTCTGGTAAATCAATAATTGTTTACTCATAATTATTAGACTATTATTAACACGCCACACCCAAAGTAGGCCTATGTATTTCCGTGTTTCAGTGTTTTACTTACTCTCTTCCAATTCTCCCTTCCTGTTTGTAATCCGCCTGCTACTATCTACCTCTTCAAAATCATCATCACCATTATCATCATCGTCGTCGTCGTCGTCATCATCATCATCGTCGTCGTCGTCATCATCATCGTCGTCATCGTCATCATCATCAACGTCGTCGTCATCATCATCAACGTCATCAACATCAAAGTCATCATCATCATCGTCGTCATCATCACCATCATCAACGTCGTCATCATCATCGTCATCATCATTATTATCATCATCATCATTGTCGTCGTCGTCGTCATCATCATCATCATCATCAACGTCGTCATCATCATCCTCATCATCATCCTCATCATCATCATCATCATCATCATCAAGATCATGTTCCCAGCAAAGTCTATTCAAACCTTTCTATCCTGCCTATTGGCTGCAATGTGGAGCAGCGTACAACCGGCGGGCAGACCCTCTGGTTGACCCATGCGAGCGTTGACGTCAATGCCGCACTGCATCATGGTCTTGAGAACCTTCTTCCGGCCGCGCAGAGCGCATGCGTGAACCGGCGTCCAACCGTCAACGTCACACGTGAATACCTATTTTCGAAGTTGAACAGAAAAGTATAATCATGTAAGGCTTGATTGTTTTTTTCTTCAAGATATTGGTTAACATTTTATTATCACCACAAAATGAACAACGTAAGAATTTTTTTTAACATCCAGAATTATGGAACAACTTGTTAAATCTCCTTCTTTTCTCGTACTCCCACCCCTATACTCTCCATCTCTCTCACCCCCTCTCCCTCTCTCTTTCCACCGGCTCCTTATCCATCTCCCATATTATATACTACACTCCTTCCTCTCTCTCTCTCTCTCTCTCTCTCTCTCTCTCTCTCTCTCTCTCTCTCTCTCTCTCTCTCTCTTTATATTTCTGAACTTCTATTATCTTCTGGCCCGAAGACAGTTGGCACGTTTCCCAGGTTTGTTCCCAGGTTTGTTCTTGTAGTAATAATGTTACTCTGGCATAGCGTACTATAAACGGGATCCATTGTAACTTTTCAGACAGTATTAAAAAAGGTTTTAAAAAAGGCAACATAGTACACAAGAATAACAATGCGACATTTCCTATTTATTCCGTTATTTGTGGCTAGTCTTATTTCCACATCGAGCAGCGCAGAGGTGATTCCGTTCCAAGATGGAACACTGAATCATCTAAACGGAATACCAGCTTCGTCTCTTTTCGAAAGAATGGACAAATTGGAACATGTCGTTTTAATACAGAATGACGTCATGGCCCAACAACAAGACGAGATTTCAATACTCCGACGTCATCTCGAAAGTCAAGATGCAGTGATGTCAGACTTGAAACGTCAAACTCATGAACAACGCGACGAAATGACGACACTGAAACGTCAGCTCCAGGAATACGAAATTGTCGTTTCGGGTTGGCTTCGCCAAGAATACCGAACCAACGTCAATGATGTCACTAAAGACAGTAAACGTGGCCCAACGATTCCACCCAATGACGTCAATAATGACATTAAAGCCAAACTTCCTAAGAGTACGAGTAGCAACAGCGTAGAAATTAACCCACTGCAACAGGAGTTTATCGACAACACAACGGTCTCCAAGGAAACCCTTCTGGAAAGTTACGCGAAACGTAACGTCAGCACACGTTCTGATGACGTAGCAGCCATTGATGTGACGGTGCAGCAGCTGAGCCAGCACGTCACGCAGCTGGAAGCGACCATTCACAGTGTGCAGAACGGCCTAGCCACGCTAGACGTCGCCATCCAGGATGCCAGAACCTCTGTCTACGTCAGATGGGGGCACTCTCAATGCCCTGGTCAGTATGGATGATGATGATGATCATGGTAATAAACAATACATTACATGATTATTGCTTTAGGTCCAACGGACGATGATGATGATGATGATGATGATGATGATGATGATGATGAAGATGGTGATGGTGATAATAATGACGATGATGATGATGATGACGTTTATGACGATGGTGACGACAACGTCGACGACGATGATGATGACAGATGATGATGACAACGAAAACAATGATGATGATTATGATGACGATGACGATGACGATGACGATGATGATGATGATGATGATGATGATGATTATGATGATGATTATGATTATGATGATAATGCCGATTTAATCTAAATTATTTCAATTCAACCTTACATACTTTAAAAATAATATTTATTTATAATGTATTTATTGTCCAGGTCAGTCGGAGTTGGTGTATTCTGGAGTGATGGGTGGAGGGTCCTACACGGATGCAGGGTCAGGGGTCAACAACCTGTGCCTGACCATGTCGCCCGTGTTCGGGAGTACTCAGATCCACTATTCCTTCCTCTATGGCACCGAGTTCCAAACTTGGGACGGCACCCACCAAGACAAGGTGAGAGCATCCATAAAATAGATGATTGTCCTGATTCGGCTCTTGGTCCTGATTTGGCTCGTAAGAGTCCGCTGGACCTAAAGCAATAATCATGTAATGTAATGATTCGGCTCTTAGCATTCCGCTGGACCCTATAAACATCGAATATTTATCTATAATATTGATGATGTAGATGAAGAAGAAGAAGAAGAAGAAGAAGAAGAAGAAGAAGAAGAAGAAGAAGAAGAAGAAGAAGAAGAAGATGATGATGATGATGATGATGATGATGATGATGATGATGATGATGATGATGATGATGATGATGATGATGATGATGCACCCATTGCACATAGCTACGATCGAAAGAAAGTATACTCCAGGCACACGCTGCGCAGCAGACCAAAGTATGTCCCTTGTCCCTTGAAGGGATACTTTGGCGAAGTTAGCAGCCCGCTCAATAGCGTGCTCAGTTACAGTGTCGGTGAAAGACTATAAATGGAAAAGTTTCGTCTCCTCTAGGCGACGAAGTAGGTCACGCTGTATTTCTTTGTAGGTCAACTGACTTTTACGAACCGTTTCAGAATCTTTTCGAACCGTTTATTGACGCCGGATAGTGTCCTCACTTGGTTTCATACAATTTAAGAATCCAAGAAGGCAAATGGGTTTTGGGACGAAAAAAGAGCATTTTTGAAGACCAAAGGGTTAGGGCGGGCAAGGGCTAGGGCTAGATCTACAACTAACCATTACCCGAACCCTTGTAGCAATATTCCGCTCTTTCCGTCACTTTTAAACAGTCACTGCGGTTTCCATCCGCGGCTAGCAGCGAGCCCAAAGTACACTTTGAAGGGATGGAGGGAATACTTTCACCTGCTGCTAGCGGGAGTTTTGGCGATACTTTCTACCGATCGCAGCAAGGTGTATTACCTCGATGATGATGATGATGATGATGATGATGATGATGTTGATGATGATGATGATGATGATGATGATGATGATGAGGAGGAGGAGGAGGAGGAGGTAATGCGCATGGCTACCAGCGCTTTCAAGATACAGTTGAAAGTACCGCTGAGTAGCGTGAACAGGATATATCGTAATATCGCCAAGATAATAACTTGAGTCCGCTATGAGCGGACGAGGCTACTTGCGAAATCACGGAAAAAGCGCAATTTGACTGCAGTGAACTCAAGAAAATAGAGAAATGTAAGTTTCGTCTCCTCTAGGGGACGAATTAGGTCAAACTGTATTAGTTTCTAGGTCAACTGTCTTTTACGAACCGTTTGAAAATGTTTTTGAACCGGTTGTTGACGCCGGATAGTGTCCTCACTTGGTTTCATGCAATTTAAGAATCCAACAAGGCAATTGGGTTTTTGAGACGGAAAGAGCGGAATGTTGTAGAGCAACATTCTGTATATATTTACAGTGAAATTGCGCTTTTTTCGTGATTTCACAGGTAGCCTCGTCCGCTCATAGCGGACTCAAGTTATTATCTTGGCGATATTACGATATATCCTGTTCACGCTACGCAGCGAAGATTAGAGGTGCATCTTGAGTGCGCTGGTACCTTGGTGCAATGGGTGTGATGATGATGATGATGATGATGATGATGATGATGATGATGATGATGATGATGATGATGATGATGATGATGATGATGATGATGATGGCGTAGTGGTAGAGGCGAAAGCGGTTATGGTAATGAGGTGGTGGTGGCTATGATTGTAATAATGGACTGATCCTCTAAACTGGATTAGGTGAGAGGGCCTAAGGAAAGAAACTCTACAACAGCTGAGATAACTGGCAGTTTGTGTGAGAAAACTCTGAAAAGCGAATCAAAAGCAAAAGTGACCACATCCTTTTTACAACTGTTATTTTCAGGACCCTGTGTGCACGGTATGTATAGGTCTTCGCACAGCACTACCGTGATGATCCCGGGTACTAACGCGTGCAGCTCAGGCTGGTCTTTGCAGTACAGCGGCTACTTGATGGGCGGTCACAACATCGACCCCGCTGCCTCGGAGTTCATCTGCGTCGACTCCGCCATGCAAAGTCGAATCGGCGGTGATGCAAACACTCAAGGGAAGCTACTGCTCTACACTGCCACGCGCTGCGGTACTCTCCCTTGCGGCCCCTATGTCAACGACGTCACTGTTTTGTGTGCCGTCTGTTCTAAATAGGGGTGTACTATATATCAGGAGTGCTAAAAGACAGGAATGTGATTTATATTTTCAACAGTACCAGAAGGCAACCGTAAGAAGAACACTTCTATCAGAGATTTTGTAAGGGGAGATGGGACACTACTTCTTACGTCATATGTGGTCGATGACATGGATCATCCTTCCTGAATCCGCGATCCGCTTCTTTCAGCCCTTATACACAGTGCAATTTGATCATACGTTTTCTCCCAAACTACTGATCAGATTATTGTGAAACTTGCTGTGTAGGTGGGAGGTGATGAGGTTTAAGTGAAAAATAAGTTCGGTAACTCTCATTTCATAATTGTCCAATCGGACAATTCCTTTGTAATTTTTTTAGGCAAGCGATCACGATTTATCACATAAATTCACGTGTAGTTGTGGATTTTTAAAATAAATGTTGGCCCTGGTACTGAACATTTATGCAGCCAAACATTATTTATGTATGCAGTTGTGTGGGGTGGGGGATTGTTGGGGTGGCTGATGGTGGGGCCAAAGTGTCTGATGGAGTTGAACCAGGAGTATTCTCAGCAAAAAGCTCTTATTATGTTGCTCTCTATAATACCACGAGAGAGAGAGAGAGAGAGAGAGAGAGAGAGAGAGAGAGAGAGAAACTTTCAAATTTTTAAAATTAGGGATACAGATTTTAGACTAATTAATAAGTCTAATCTTCCAATCTGTCCCTTAACAAATTAACATAATAAAGAACCTTTAACATTAACTTGTAAATCATATTACACACACACACACACACACACACACACACACACACCAACACACACACACACACACACACACCAGGGGCGGATCAGTTAGTTTTGGGGGGTGGGTTTGGGGGTGGGTTTCCAAAATTCTATTAAAGGGACTTACTCGGAAAATGTTAATGATGGTCAAGAAACGCTTCAGATCAAGCATCAACCTTGGCAGGACAAGCACTTTTCCAGGAGCAGACATCGGAAGTGACCACAATCTTGTGATGATGTCTTTCCGGCTTCACTTTAAGAGAGAGAACACAGCAAAGTGCACTAGAATGAAGTTCGACCTGTACAAACTGCAATACCCGGAGGTGGCAGAAATATTCCACGCCACAATTGGAGGGAAATTTGCACCATTGCTCATTTGGGGAATCTGGTGAAGTAGATGTCAACACCATGACCACCACCTTCAACTCAGCTGTGACAGATGCCGCCACGGAGATCCTTGGAAAGCACCGGTCAAAGAAGAAGCTGTGGATCACACCTGAATTTTTGGACCTGTGTGAAAAACGAAGAGAGATGAAAAAGAAAAAGAACACCTCACAGGGAGCTGATGCCTACCGAAAAATCAACAATGAAATCCGAAAAGGTATGCGCACAGCAAAGGAGAACTGGATAGAAGATCAATGCCAGGAAATAGAGAACAGTCTGAACAAGAACAACAGCACGAAGGCCTACCAGACTGTGAAGCGGCTGACAAGTGTTAAACAGCCCAAGGTCTCCACGATCCAAAGCAAGTCTGGCATATGCCTTACAGAAGAACAAGAAGTCTTGGACAGATGGACAGAGTACTGCTCTGACCTTTACAACCACAAACCAAACGGATACCCATCAGTTCTAGCATGTCCAGAGAACAGAGAAGAAGAAGAAATCCTCCCAATTCTCCGAGAAGAAGTTGAGGCAGCAGTGCAATCGATGAAGAAGGGGGAGTCAGCGGGAGTGGACAACATACCCACGGAACTGCTTCAAGCAGGAGGAGAAGCGATGATCGACGCACTCACCATTATCTGTAGCAAGATCTGGCAGAGTGGGGAGTGGCCTACACCATGGACCCAGTCGCTTGCCATCACTCTTCCCAAAAAAGGTAATCTTCAGGAATGTGAAAATTACCGCACCATCAGCCTCATCAGCCATCCCAGCAAGGTCCTCCTGAAAATAATACTCAACAAGTTGAAACCCCAAACTGAACAAATCATAGCCGAAGAGCAAGCAGGATTTAGGGCAGGGCGAAGTACCACTGAACAGATTTTCAACCTCAGAATTATCTGTGAGAAATACCTACAGCTCCAACAACATCTATATTATGTGTACGTAGACTTCAAAAAGGCGTTTGACCGAGTCTGGCATGCAGCTCTGTGGGCAACCATGAGAGTGTACAGCATCAGCCCTAAAATTATTGAAGTCATTAAAAGCCTGTATGACAAGGCTACCTGTGCAGTCCTCCACAAAAGCGCCATCGGAAACTGGTTCAGAACAACAATCGGTGTGCGCCAGGGATGCCTACTCTCTCCAACACTCTTCAACATCTTCCTAGAGCGCATCATGTCAGATGCCCTTGCAGACCACGAAGGCACAGTCATACTAGGGGGAAGAGCAATCTCCAACCTTCCTTTTGCGGATGACATTGGAGGATTGGCTGGAGAGGAACAAGAACTTGAACAGCTGGTACAGAGGTTTGACACCACCTCCAGAGCCTATGGAATGGAAATAAGTGCAGAGAAGACCAAAATGATGACCAACAACACCAATGGCATCAACACGGACATCAAAGTCCAATGTCAATCCCTCAAAACAGCGCTTAGCTTCAAATATTTAGGAGCCATTGTATCACACAATGGGTCCAGACAGGAAGTCCTCTCCAGGATCGCACAAACAACTGTTTCCCTGGCTAGGTTGAAGCCAATTTGGAAAGACAGGACCATCAGTCTACATTCCAAGGTAAGGCTGCTGCGCTCCCTTGTCATCTTCATCTTATATATATGTTATATACACACATACATATATAAGATATGGAGGTTACCGTTTCCAAGTGATTGATCTGTTTCCTTTAAAGATCTCTCTCTCTCTCTCTGTCTCTCTTTTTTATTTTTTTAATTTATTTTTTGTTCTGGGGGGGGGGGGGGGGGGGGGGGGGTCCGGAAACCCCGGAACCCCCCCCCCCCCCTCGTCCGCCCCTGCACACAATTTCAAAACACGCCAAATAAAAACAAAAAAAATAAACACAAAAACAACACACACATATCACCAAACACCAAATCAAAAAAATGCATACAAAATCATAGAACTCCCAGAAATAAATGTAACAAACGTAAACGAAGAAACACACAAACGTAATGGTCATATTACTTTAAGCATGTAAGCACTGCTAACCCCCAGGCAAATTGATCGTCGAGACAATAAACACAATTAATAATGAATCAATGAATACATGAAAATGTATCAAACGCATAAACATGTCAACACAAAAAGCATCTTTACAGCGCTGTTAAAAAAAGATTGTGTCATTATTGTAATCATAAACAATTGAAATGTTTCAGGCGCCACCAACTGCTTTGGAGATATCAACAATCTTCATCCTACTGGTATTTCTGGTCGCGGTAAGGGTTACCTGCATTTCTCACCATCTTCTCGCAATGTCGTTTCTGTTTTAGTTATAAATTTCAATGAAACTTATTTCAAAGACCATTTGTACGTAGATATAGATGCTGAGTTCGTATCACTTTGTGCACGGAATCACAAGATGTGTCTGCTACAGAAAAGTCGTGAGCGACTGTCTTCCTGCCATGCGCAACCTCAGCTCGTGTTTGTATCAGAACGGAAACAAAAAATAATTTCGCGTTTGAAATAACTTTATTAGGCTAACAGACTATTTTGTGTTTTGCAAAACATACTTCAAACCGTTTCGCCTCTATTTTTAATTGTTGTTTTTATTTTTTTTATACTAATGCAAATATTAATGATGAATGTCACAGGTGTGGCAGGGTCCCACGCTGACTTGGACTACCATATTAATGAACTGAACTACATGAAGCCCTGCTATGACCAAGTCGCCAACGAGATGTGTGAGTCACGCTGTTACGTTGAAACGCAAACGAAAGTATGTTTGAAACGCGCACGATAGATCTAATCATTTCGTTTTGCAAAGTATTCAATAATGGAGTTTATTTACCTTTGATTTGAGTTTGCATTGTTGTTAGGAGAGGCTTTGTATAACGTTGATGATTTGCGTTAGTCGATATTACTGGAGAATTTTCTGGGTCTGCGTGTTTACTCTCGATAGAAATTTCCCGATACATGTCGAAGCAAGAGGACGTTCCAGAAGGAGAAATAATAATGTATGACGTAAGTCAGTGATGACGATCTTTTATTCGATTGGTGGTAGTGCGTCCTTTCTACTTTGTTCGAAATTGTTCGGGAAGAGAGAGAGAGGTTATAAAATTGTGTGCCGCACTGTTGTTGAGATAGAGATTGTTGTTGATAGTGACTTGGAAAGTTGTTGAGTTGAGTTGAGAATTGTATGCAGTTGTTGATGTGTGCTGAATAAAAGTGGAAAACTTCATACGTCGACTTTGTGACTTGTATGCTGCTTGAGCAGGCTGCGTGGATAAACGAATCTGAGTTACACCCTATCAGGAATTCAGCATTGGGGCTGAATCAGATACTGATAGAAAACACCAACATCGAATCGAGTGTAACACACGCTTTGTGTCATCAGTGCTGTCATTTTGTGTTGGTAATGGCCTCCTTACACGTATCAATAATCGCGATGAAATTGGGTGGAAATGCGTTGAAACGCGATGTTCAACGGTGTGTGAAGCGTTTATCGCGTTGAAATGACATTGAACGAAAACAGAATGTGTTCTTATTTTCCATATCGATGAACATAAAATACGATGCGAGAAGTGTTTTGTCTAGAAGCTAATTTTGAACCAATGTTCTATATTTTTCGTTTCCCGTTGGTATTCGATATAATTATACAGTGATTGTGCCTGTTCTTTCCAAGTGGAATCGACTCTGTCCGAAAAAATTGATTCTTATATTTAGACCTTTGTCCTTTAGGCCTTAAATCAAAATAAAACCTTTGTCCTGTAGGTATCGAGGCTGCCATCATCGGCGGCATCGCCAGCAGAGAGACTAACGGTGGAGCCTCTCTGGACTCTAACGGCTATGGCACCTGGGATCCCGACGGCTATGGCATCATGCAGGTCAGTTGTCACTTGCCACTGTGGCTGTAGACCATAAAGCTGAAGTACACCTATAAGCTCTCTCTCAGCCATACCAGCGGCCTTAATGTGAACAAGTCAGGCATTGATGCATTGATTTTCAAACCAGCTCCTTCTTTGTTGATCATGTCGGAGTCCCCCTTCTACACAATTTCAGGCTTTCAAGGTTTATTCAGACTCTGAGCACGGGATGATTCTAGGGTCCCCTGCAATGATGTTGGAGGGGATGTGACATGTAACATTGCCACACCGTGCTAGCTTCCACCTTTTATTGACGTAGCCGTTCTTTGTATGTTAAAATAGTAGATTATTCGTTCTTTGCTTACAGTGTCACCTCCACTCATCAGGCATGCCGTGTACGTCATGCGGACCCAAGACATGCTGCCACATCCGTATGATGGTGCGTGACAAGTTCTTCCTCGACATCAACTGGGCTAGGGGTCACTTCTCTGAATGGTCCATCGAGAGACAGGTCCAGGGTAAGTCACAGAGTAGATTATCTCAATGGATTCGTAAATGCGAAAATTTACCCTTTGTGGATGAAATACACTGGCTTGATTGTTGAACAGCCATGATTTACCGCTTACAAAATAACCAAGCCGGTTATCATTAAAGAAAATTAGAATTGAGGACTTATTGAAATGAAAATGAAAACGTGAAATTAATTGTTCTTACCAAGCAAATTATGCTGATTTTATTGGTTTCGCAGCGGTCATGTATGTGAAGGGGATGCCTGTTTAATGTACTCGTGTTTATTACATAAATTGTAATCTGTAATATATATATATATATATATCTCTATATCTATATATATATATATCTATATATATATATATATATATATATATATATATATATAGATATATATATATAGATATAGATATATATAGATATAGATAGATATATATAGATATATATATATATATATATATATATATATATATATATATATATATATATATATATATATTATATATATATATATATATATATATATATATATATATATATATATATATATATATATATATATTATATACTAGTGGTTTTTGTACCCTGGCAAGCCAGGGTACACAGGTTGCTGTTTAAAATGTAGACAGAGAGACAACTGTTGTGAGCGAGTTTCATTTGGACGATGATACCTCCCCATATCCCCCTTGATACCTCACCATACCCACCCCCTCTGATATCTCCCCCTTGATACCTCCCGAACCCACTTGATACCTCCCCATATCCCCTTGATACCTTCCGTACCCCCCTTGTAACCTACCTGTACCCTCCTTGATACTTCCCCGTTGATCGTTTCGCAGGTATGGATGAAAGGAATCGACCACCACCATACCCCCTTATAATATACCCGTATCCCCGTTATGCCTACCCATGCCCCTTTAAACCTACCCGTAGCCCCCTTTTACCTACACGTACCACCCCATCCCGATCCTTGGTAATAATAATAATAATAATAATAATAATAATAATATAAATAATAATAATAATAATAATAATAATAATAATAATAATAATAATAATAATAATAATAATAATAATAATAATAATAATAATAACAATAATAATAATAATAATAATAATAATAATAATAATAATAATATTGAATATAGAATAATACTAATAGAAATTATAAAAAACACCAAGGTTTTAAAAGAAAATTTGATATAAGATATAATAATAGTAATAATAATAATAATAATAATAATAATAATAATAATAATAATAATAATAATAATAATAATTAGTGTATAAATAATAATAATAATAATAATAATAATAATAATAATAATAATAATAATAATAATAATAATAATAATAATAATAATAAAATAAAGGTAAAAAGCCTAAATTAAAAAGAAAAATATCCATATTGTAGTGTTTAAAAAAAAAAAAAACTCCCGCGTGAGGTTCGAACTTGGGTCGTTCTACACGGTAGGAGAAGGTGATACTATCTGAGCTATCAAGACTTCATAGAAATACCATCAATTTTTTGGTCTATATGGGAAAACATGCTGAAACCTCAATTTGATTTTTAATGGAAGCGCGCGGAATGAGGCTATTGCAGTTTGTGGACATTTTGTTTATTTATTTATCTCAGAAACGGTTAAATGTTCGGTAAGGAAATGTCGGCTATGACGATTTCGTGGGTTTTGAGCACACAGCAGGACGATCCGCGGCGCACAGCACTTGCCCAGATCAGCGTCCATAGGGGACAAACTTTATAGTAGAGGCGAAGAAGGACTTCCGGCTAAGCAATTTATATATATATATATATATATATATATATATATATATATATATATATATATATATATATATATATATATATATATATATATATATATATATATATGTGTGTGTGTGTGTGTGTGTGTGTGTGTGTGTGTGTGTGTGTTGTTTAGTTGAGAGGGACTTGTATAGCCTCATATATGTGCGTGTGTGTGTGTTTAAGCCCTGTGGGTTCGGGCATTAAATAGAATAGACCCAACGTTTCCCGGCGTGTCATAAGAGGCGACTAACAGGGGTGATGTTAGCACGGCATCACTGGGCGAAAGTCTTCTACACAGGAGTCACCGGCCATGGCGGAGGAACCTCACGTTACTACAGGTTCAACGACCACATGCTCAAGGCCAAGGCGAGCAACATTGTATTCGTGCATTTCGGCTGTGGCCAACAGCCTGGAGAGGATTGGGCACCGCCAGGTCTTTTTTGCCCAAGACACACTACATGATGACACTATCCACTAATTCCATACCGGATCGGTCGTCGCCCGGCTCAAGGACCGCGCCTTCCGTTGGCCACCAGGACGGAGGTGTTAAGTATGCTACTGATTGACAATTTAGCAAGATCCGCATCGTCATAGGAACCTGGAATGTCAGGACCCTAAATGCGGAAGGAAAATTAGAAGAACTGGCCCACGAGTTGGACAACTATCGATGGAACGTTCTAGGCATCAGCGAACTGCGCTGGAAAGGCCTAGATGAAACAACGACCGACAAAGGCCACAAGCTCTATTTCAGCGGTAGAGATGACAGGCACGAACACGGCGTTGGATTCTTGGTCCACAAGAACATTCTAGCCACTGTCATGGGTTGTCGCCCAGTCTCCAGTGGACTCATTACCATCCGCCTGAGAGCAGCCCGTTTCAACATCACCATCATCCAGGCCTATGCCCCAACATCAGACTATGACGACAGCGAAGTGGAGGATTTTTATGAAAATCTACAGGCGGTCCTTGACCAAGTGCCGAAGAAGGACATAGTCTTAATGCAAGGCGACTGGAATGCCAAGGTTTGCCAAGATGCGAACCACAACTGGGGAGACACATGTGGACCCCACTGCAACAACGAGACAAATGACAGGGGTCTGAGACTCTTGGAGTTTTCCAGATACTACAATGTGGTACTGGCAAACACGCTTGGTCTCCACAAAAACTCCAGACGATGGACATGGCACAGTCCCGGCGGGGAGCATCATAACCAAATAGACTACATCATGGTCAAGAAACGCTTCAGATCAAGCATCAACATTGGCAGGACACGCACTTTTCCAGGAGCAGACATCGGAAGTGACCACGATCTCGTGATGATGTCTTTCCGGCTCCACTTGAAGAGAGTAAATACAGCAAAGTGCACTAGACTGAAGTTCGACCTGGACAAATTGCAAGACCCGGAGGTGGCAGAACTATTTCAGGCCACAATTGGAGGGAAATTTGCACCACTGCTCATTTTGGGGGCTGGTGAAGTAGATGTCAACACCATGACCACCACCTTCAACTCAGCTGTGACAGATGCCGCCACTGAGATCCTTGGCAAGCACCGACCAAAGAAGAAGCCGTGGATCACACCTGAACTTTTGGATCTGTGTGATAAGCGAAGAGAGATAAAAAAAAGAAAAAGAACACCTCACAGGCAGCTGATATCTACCGAACAATCAACAATGACATCCGAAAAGGCATGCGCACAGCAAAGGAGAACTGGATAGAAGATCAATGCCAGGAAATAGGAAACTGTCTGTACAAGAACAACAGCAAGAAGGCCTACCAGACTGTAAAGCGGCTGACAAGTGTCAAACAGCCCAAAGTCTCCACGATCCAAAGCAAGTCTGGCATACAGAAGAACAAGATGTCTTGGACAGATGGACAGAGTACTGCTCTGACCTTTACAACCAACATCAAATGGAGTTCCATCAGTTCTAGCATGTCCCGAGAACAGAGAAGAAGAAGAAATCCTCCCAATTCTCCGAGAAGAAGTAGAGGCAGCAGTGCAATGGATAAAGAAAGGGAAGTCAGCGGGAGTGGACAACATACCCGCGGAACTGCTACAAGCAGGAGGAGAAGCGATGATTGATGCCTCACCATTATCTGTAACAAGATCTGGCAGAGTGGGGAGTGGCCTATACCATGGACAGACTTCCAAAAAAGGTAACCTTCAGGAGTGTGAAAAATTACCGCACCATCAGCCTCATCAGCCATCCCAGCAAGGTCCTCCTGAAAATAATACTCAACAGGTTGAAACCCAAGCTGAACAAATCATAGCTGAAGAACAAGCGGTTTGCACAGGCAGTACCTCATCTGCATTCCAAAGTGTGTACAGAGGCGACACACCTTCCAGAGCTTATGGAATGGAAATAGTGACAGAGACCAAAATGATGACCAACAAAAAGATGCATCACAGAAGACATCAAGTCAAGGCATTTCCTCAAACACATAGTCAAAAACGAAGTATACACAATGCCATTGGACAACACGATGACCTCTCACAGTGTGAAAAGAACGGAAACTCCGATGTAGATGGCCACTGTTTTCGTCTTCGAAAGGCCTGCAAGATGGACCATGTTAAGGCACAGTGCAAGAAGGTAGAAGAAGAGGGAGAGAAAATAAAGATCAGTAAAGCTGTTGGAGAAATGTTCTAATTAATAGAAAGTTAAGTACCATTCTTAAACTATCTTTATTTCACCTCAGTCAATGATTATAGGAAGCAAATCAATTGATCACTCAAAAAGGTACTGCCTATTACAAATTTATTTTTAATGTATTCATAAATAATTTTGTATCAAAAAAGAACCAACACCGAATTTGAAAACTAAAAATTAGGCACCAATCTTATTACACTTACCCAACCTCTCCTCTCCCTTCTCTCCCAGTCTCCTCCCCGACATATCCTCCTGGTCTTTTTCTCCACAGTCTTCTGGTTTTTTCAAAAAAAAAAAAAAAAGAACATCCACTCGCCAATGAAAAGGCATATAACTGAACTTCTAATTTCTCAATATCAAAACTCGGAGCTATCTTTGGTGTGTCTTGTGTTTCTGACCTTTTAAATTTACTAAGGAATGTGGCTATGCCGATTACCTCGTCATAGGTCAGAGAAACAACTGAATCTATTTTAACATTTATTGATGATGATGAATTATAAATTTCAGAATCTTATAACTGTCCAAATCAATCAATGATGTGCATGTAAATGAACGAATGTCTTATAACTTGTCTTGCCGTGGCGTTGTTGTGTGTGTGTTCTTTTATGATAACAACTAATAATATACCACTCAAGAACCACAACTGGAATAAATAACCACTCTTGTTCTTTTTATTTTCATTTTATAATTGACATTTTTAACTCATATGCATATTGTATATCAACATTTTATTATCTGGTACAAATAAATAAAAACATACGAATCGGGTTGTTGCCACCAATGTATATGTATGACTGAAGCCATAATTCCACATGTTTTATTTCATGTACATACACTTACAACGATCATCACTGAGAATAAAGATAATGTAGATTTTGTGATGTCTGTTGTGCGTGCCTAGCGTGCTAGATACCGTCACCCCTCCCTCCCAACCACCCCTCCTCCCACTCCCACCCCACCTCCACCTTTTTTTGCTCTCCGGGCGTTTCCCCCTGATCTCATGGAAGCGTGCTTTTTTCCGTGTGTTCTGAGAGTATGACACTATCTGGTATATTTTTCTTTTATAAAGGATCACAGTTGTATACAATCACAGTTCCACTTAACAATTGCATGTCCTCTATTCACATAAAGTCACACATTTAAACAAGTCACTCTATAAGAGAACATCACATTTCATACGTTTATTACATTCATACAAGTCACTAACAAAAGGCATCAACCTTTTATTAAAACATGTAATAAACTGGGAGGGTATAATAATAAATAAATTAATAATGAACAATATCTCTCTCTGGGAGTGAGGTGGGGGGGAATGACCTTGGGGGGGGAGGAAGAATGTAAAGGGGGTAAGTGGTCTTGGGGAAAGAGGGGGGGGTTTAGCGGGAGAGGAAGTGGGCTAAGGGGAAGGGGGGGGGGAAGACTGTGGAGAAAAAGACCAGGAGGATATGTCCGGGGAGGAAGAGATTGAGGAGAGGAAGGAGAGAGGAGTGGAAGGGGTAAGTGACCGGACACCCGGTGCCTAATGTCTTGCAATTTTCAATATCGTTGTTGTTAGTTTATGGTTATTGTTAAAGGTGACTGTGGTGATTGGTTAGTTCTGGTTATAGATGTTGCTACTGAAAAGGATGTGACATTTGAACAGAGCAATAAGACGCGAGTATAAGACAGTTAGCGCCAGTTTTCATCTTTCTTGACACCAACTACTGTGATAATGATAATGATGGTGATGATAATGCAATCGCCACCCGGACAATCGCCACCGGACAATCGCCACCAAGTCAATTGCCACCCAGACAATCGCCACCTGGGACAATCGCCAACCGGACAATCGCCACCTGGGACAATCGCCAACCGGACAATCGCCACCGGAAAGTGCAAATGCCACCATGTCTTAAAATGATAACCTATACAGTTGGTAATGAAAAAAAATCAAATACAGCTTCAGTTTTGGGTTTTTAAAGTGTATATTAAGTGAACGAAAGTTCACAGTCTCACTCCAATCAGGTTGACAAAAATGTTTTCCGATTAAAAAAACAAATCAAACATCAAAACATTAGTCCAACTGTGAACTAAAGTTCACACTTCAATCAAGTTGACAAAATTGTGTAAACAAAACAATCGGACGTCAGGCTGTGAAGTAAAGTTCTCAGTCACACTCCAGCAAAGTTGATAGGATGGATGCGATTGCGTCTTCTCATGGAAAGAGCATGTTCGAAGAGAATGGTTTCGTCTACTATTTTCACAAAAATTTGAAAGACGACAAGAAACGTTTTTTGTGCCACCTCAACAGACGCACCAAGTGTCCAGCATCAATTCATGTGAAGGTATGTATTTATTCATGTGAATGTTAATGTGTGCATAAAAAAAATTGTATTGTATTTTGTAAATAGCACACGTGAAATGTTTTCTTGTGTATTTACGCCTCGGGCGGATTGAGTTCGATCCTGTATCGACCAGCTCTTTGAGCAGGTCTTTCACTGGAAAAAGCGCGATATAAATATCCTAACAATAATAATAATAAGGTTAATTATATAGCGCTTTTTCCTAGGTACCTGGGTTCAAAGCGTGTTTCACCCGCATACACCCGCTTTCAAAAAGCAGTCAACCAAGACATTTATGTACAATAGATAAGTGCACGAAAACATAATTAGTGGTGTAGGACAGAGACAGAGAGCAAGAGGACTAGTCCGATAGAAATTTGCGGAAGAGGAACGTTTTCAGTCTGGATTTAAAAATGGTGATGTTGGGAGAGCTGCGAACAGAGATAGGGAGAGAGTTCCAAATTGTAGGGCCAGAGATGGAGAATGAGGGGGAACCAGCAGAATGTTTGTACGTTATGTTTGAATGGCTGTAATGATTGAAAAATGTGTATAGAAACTTCCATATTAAATGTTAATTTGCCTGACGTCTATTTCTCTTCTTTTTTTTACAGGATGGCGTTGTGGTGAAACACGTTAGTAGTCACTCATGTGCTGCTGCTGGACACGCGGGCCAGTACGAGGCAAGATCTGCAATATCAAGAATGACCACCTCAGCAGCAACATCCCTAGCAGCGACCCAGCGAATCCTGACGCAAGCTGTCAGTGGAGTTTCCGAGGCTGGGATGGGCCAGCTCCCGGCAGTTGAAGTGATGCGGAGATCAATCAGGAGACATCGCCGACGAGCAGCCCAGCCACTCCCTGCACCGCTTAACAGGGAAGATGTTGACCTTCCTGAGCGTTATCGTAAAACGGCAGACGGTCAACAGTTCCTTCAAGTGGACACCGGAGGGGCAGACCGTCTTCTTATCTTCGCTACATACGACGGATTGGATCTTTTACAGAACTCAACGCATTGGCTCTGCGACGGAACTTTCAAGTCAGCACCAACTATCTTTTTTCAACTATATACTTTTCACGCAATAGTTCAAGACCGAGTCGTGCCATGTTTGTACGCTCTTCTTCCCAACAAGAGAGAGGAAACATATCGCCAACTATTGGAGAGGATGTTGGAGCTGCGGCCGAATATGAGACCTCAATCTGTGATGATGGATTTCGAATGCGCCATGAAGAATGCAATGAACGCATCTTTCGATGGAGTGCAGGTGTCTCACTGTCATTTCCATTTGTGCCAGAACGTATTCAGGCAGGTTCAGGGGAAAGGATTGCAGCAGGCTTACATGAATGACGATGCATTGTCTCTGCATGTTCGGATGTTGATGGCACTCCCTTTCCTGCCCCCAGATGACGTCATTGATGGGTTTGTGGAACTCGCAGATGCTTGCTCAGATGAACTTGAGCCAGTGGTGGAGTACTTTGAGTCCACGTACATCGGGAAGCGCCATCGAAACGGGCGTTGGAGGCCTCCTCTCTTTCCAATTCCGAGCTGGAATGTGCACGACCGAGCTGGACTCGGCTTACCAAGGACTAACAATCCATCAGAAGGTTCCCACAGCCGTCTTGCTGCAAACCTCGCGTGCCAACACCCAGACTTGTTCAAACTGATCGAGGCCCTGGTGCGAGAAGCATCACTTTCTCGACTGAACGTCACACATGCTCTCATCGGACATCCACCTCCACCAAAGCGCAAGAAATACAACGACAAAGAGAAGCGCATTAAAACAATGCTTGAGAAATACGACACAACCAGCAAACTAATCTTCCTGCGAGGCATCGCTTACAACATCATGTTCTGAGAGAGATTTTTATCCAAGTGAACTGTTTTACTAGTAGGAGCTGTGAGTCTGTCTGTGTGGTTTTTCTTTTCATATGGGTTACAATCGTTTTAGTAGCTGACCGTTTGCATTTGCGTTTTTATTGCGGCAATAAATTATCAATACTCTTCAAATCCGGCGTGCGTCTCTGTATGAGTGTGCGCGCGAAGCTGAACGATGTGTGTGTAAATAAAAGGGTGGCGATTGTCAGGGTGGGTGGCGATTGACTTAGGTGGCTATTGTCCGGGTGGCGATTGAGTTGGGTGGCTATTGACCGGGTGGCTATTGCCCGGGTAGCGATTGTCCGGGTGGCTATTGTCCGGTGGCGATTGACCGGGTGGCTAATTGTCCAGGTGGCGATTGTCCGGACACCGTTTGAATGTGTGTGTTTGTGTGTGTGAGAGAGAGAGAGAGAGAGAGAGAGAGAGAGAGAGAGACAGATAGAGAAGAGAGAGAGAGAGAGAGAGAGAGAGAGAGAGAGAGAGAGAGAGAGAGCGTGCGTGCGCGTGTCTGTCTGTCCCTCTATGTTCGGCCGTGTTTATTCTACGACCGTCGAGCACATTTTAAAAAAAATAAAAATAAAATGAAAAACAAAATCCCAGAACTAAGTCAGATATACATTCTTCACACACGTTTTTATTTTAACGGACTTTCACACTTTCGTTACACCAAAAACAAGAATAACCTCTTCACAAAGCAAACAAAACCACCTTTTTACACGTAATTTTAATTTTTTTAAGCGCGTTTCATCACTATATAAATGAATTTCAAAGGTGGAGTGGAATACGGATAGAGGGCTAGAGTAGGGGGTAGCGGATGGGGGAGGGGGGGGATAGATCTACAACTAACCCTTACCCGAACCCTTGTAGCGAAATTCCGCTCTTTCTGTCAATTTTAAACAGTGTTTTAGCGTGTTCCCACAAACAAGGAGTTCTCTCTCTCTCTCTCTCTCTCTCTCTCTCTCTCTCTCTCTCTCTCTCTCTCTCTCTCTCTCTCTCTCTCTCTCTCTCTCTCTCTTTCTCTCTCTCTCTCTCTCTCTCTCTCTCTCTCTCTCTCTCTCTCTCTCTCTCTCTCCAAGAAAGAATACCAACTTTTCCTAAATTCAAAAGTAGGCGTCCTCACTATCCAACATATACCAAACTTCGACGTACACCAACACCTAAACCACTCACGCTCAGTCAAACAAAACAAACTTTAAAAGCTGTACAGCGGCAGTTAAATAACCTATCAGCTGCTATCCAAAATGTGTCAGATAAATCTGTCTGTGATATTGAAACAGCTAAAGTCCAAGTAAAATCTTCCCTGAAAACGCATATGGAACATAAGCTTGATGAGCAAAATGATATCATAAATGACTTGGCAAAAAAAGTGAAAGAGCTGGAAAAACAAAATCAGCACCTCAAATCACAGCTTGGTGATGTGAAAAAACAGCTCAGCATGAGAAAAGAATGCTTCTGTGCTCATCAGGTAGAAACTCCATTTAATCAGCCTTTCATTTCATCACCTGCAGTCACGACACCAACTAAACTTGCTGCAGAAGACTCAAAAATGCAACAACCGATGTCTAGCAAGCATGAAATTGATACCACTGTACATGCAACATCAATGCAATCATCACCTAAACCACAAAATAAGCAAGAAAACCAAAGTTTTCCCACAAACCAATCATTGAAATCAAAGCAGTAACATTCCTTAATAAAACATTCACATAACTCTGACCAAGACCGCCAGCCCCTTGTTTTTTCTTCTAATTCTGCTTGCAGTGACAGTAGCTGTTCCTCTGATAAAACGCCTCGAGAGCTTCTTGCGGAGATGAGGGTTAGAGAAAATGTTACATGCCTCATGATTGGTGATTCTGTAATCAGATTTGTCAAACCAGAGTTAACATTTCCAAATGCCAATAAGTGTCAGAAGATTTGCATACCTGGCCTTACAATTGATGATGTCTTGCATTGGCTACGTCACATTCCGGTCAACAGAAACATTCAAAATCTTGTCGTACACGTTGGCATCGACAGCTGTTATAAAAATGTGGCCACAGTCACTGTGTGGACTGGAATCAAAAAGCTTCTCCATAAATGCTTTCCACTTGCTAAATTGTACTTCTCATCTATCATTCCTCCCAAGAACACAGCAAGCTCACATGCAAAAACAGTGGCAATGTCCAACAAACACTTGCAGGAGATGTGTGACAAGGAAAATACATGTTTCATAAATAACACATCAACATTTACCACTCAAAACGGTTATCCAAAAAAGACTCTATATGAAAACAGCATTCATCCGAGTCGATTAGGCACAGCCAGACTTGGATGTAACATCAAATATGCAATCAAACCACAAGACAGTACAAGTCATAATCATCAAATGTTGAACAATGAAAAGCCACCGCTCCTCCAAACGCCACAGACTTCTTCATCACGGTTGTCACCTGGGTACTGGTCCCCCAGTCGCACTATTTTTCACAATGAAGATAGTCAAATGACACAAAAGCCAATGATGAATGCTATAAACAACAGTGTCATCAAATTTCACCTGGTGGAATTATGCAAAACCAATATCCCAAATATCAGACTCTTCCTACAGGGATTCAGAGGCCCTATTTTGAGTGTAAGCCTAGTGTTACAAATAATACTCAAATTTATAGTCCAGGGTTTTCTCATGAAATACATAACAAGCAAACGCTAGTCCGCTTGTTTGAATCGTTTCTACGATCAGTATGTTAATACTAACAGCTGTATGACTGTATTCAAATGATGAGTTGACTTTAGGAACTGCTTTTTGCAGCTTTGTCTATAAATTTATCTCTGTAAGCACTACAAGATAATATTACTCCTAATGGTGATTGCCGCCCTTTATTAAATAAGATACTTGTTTTGTTGATTTAATAAGAAGAGACTGCACAAAACTGTGTAGTAATTAATAGTTCACTGCCTGCTCTACTTCGGAAAAGATTAATTTAAATCGCGTATTCACGCATTTGTTGTGGTTAATTTGTTTCACTATTGTTGTTGTTGTTATTATTATTATTATTATTATTATTATTATTATTATTATTATTATTATTATTATTATTATTATTATTATTATTATTATTATTATTATCGTTTTTACTTTTTAAATATAAAATATTTATCATTAGCTATACATTATATAAGTATGGCATCAAATTTAAAACCACCTTTAAATGCTTATAAAAATACTGAAATTCGCGTTGGTCATGTTAATATTAATTCTTTATACAATAAGTTGATCGATGTGAATATGCTTCTTAATGAACAGCCATTCCTGCACTTGCTAGGCATTAGTGAAACTCGATTAAACAAAAACCACAGTGACATATCTATTAGTATAGCATCATACACACTCCTTAGAAAAGATTCACAAATGTTGGGACAAACTGGAATGGCAGTATATATACATACATCTATTGCTTCATATATTACAAGGAGATCTGATTGTGAACCTGCTGATATTGAATGCATTTGGTTAGAATTTCGTCCGACTGTGGCTCAACCTGTCATGATTGGTTATATATACAGAAATCCTAAAGCAACTCAAACATGGTTCAAAACGTTTGTTCATATGATGGACAACATTACAAAGTCGCACCCTAATGTATTGCTACTGGGAGACTTTAATATTGATTTGCTTAAAACGCAAACCGCTTGGTCGGACTATGTTCAATTATTTGGCCTAACTCAAATTATAAATACACCAACGAGAGTTACTAAAACCACAAAAACCTTAATAGATCACATATATACAAATATTTCCAACAGAGTTTCAAATGCACATATTTCTCAAATTTCAATGAGTGACCATAATCCTATAGTATGCACTTTATCGTGCAAAATTCTAAAACATAAACTTAATGCACATACAATTATTCAATTTAGGTCATTTAAATCTTTTAACAAGGATGCATTTCTGTATGATCTACATTTTACTAACTTCAATACTATATATTTGTGTAATGATCCTAATAAAGCCTTAAGTGTGTGGTATGAAAGGTTTTGTAATGATCTTGAATAAACATGCACCGATTAGAGAGAAAAGAGTCAAACAAAGTACATTTCCTAAATGGCTGACATCAGATATTATTGATGCAATGAAAAACCGTGACGCATTTAAAAAACAAAAAAGATTTGCGGAATACAAGAAACAAAGAAATAGAGTCTCCACTATGATTCGAGACTCCAAAAAAAAGTATATTACTTCATTAGTAATGAATGACCATGATACAAAATCACTTTGGAAAGCAATGAATGAGATAACAGGAAAGTCTAAATGTACAAAACACACAGCTGTTATCACTCCATCAGCTGAAACTTTTAATAATCACTTTTTATCTATAACTGATAATATCGTTAAATCCACTTGTCATAAACCTGCGTACAGTCTTACATCATTACTTGATAATTTTTGTAAAGACAGACTAACTCCGAATACTACATGTTTCATCCCCTTCTTACATACTCATGACGTATCCAGATATATAACAAGTCTAAAAAACAAAAAGTCTTGCGGTTTTGATAATATTAATTCTTTGATTTTAAAACTTGCACTGCCTTACATCATTGAACCGTTAACTTTTATCTATAATTTGTGTATTAAAACTGGAATATTTCCTGATGCTTGGAAAATGGCTAAAGTTGTTCCAATTCCAAAAGCAAAGGACACTTCTGATCCAAATAACTTTAGACCTATTTCATTATTAAATGTTCTATCTAAACCACTTGAACAACATATGTATAAACATGTAAATACTTTCATGGAGAAACATGCTCTTTTTCATCCATTCCAATCTGGTTTTCGTAAAAATCATTCGTGCCATACTGCTTTGGTTAGATTATGTGATACTTGGCTCTCTGCAATTAATAAGAATGAAATTACTGGTGCCGTTTTTCTAGACTTTACAAAAGCTTTTGATATGGTTAATCATTCCGTATTGATCAGTAAATTATCTGTGTATCTGAACAATTCTGCAACTGTAATTTTTTTCCAATCTTACTTAAGTGATAGAGAGCAGACAGTGTTAGTAAATGGCCATTACTCAGCAAAAGGTACAGTAAAATGTGGCGTTCCTCAAGGCTCGATACTGGGCCCTCTTCTATTTTGTATCTATATAAACGATCTCCACCTCCAAATATCAGATAATAATGTAATCTGTGATTTGTTTGCGGATGACAGTACAATACATTGTTCTGGGAAAGACATTACGTCCATACAAACATCTTTACAAAATAGTTTAAATGATGTGATAAACTGGTGTCTAACTAATCAAATGGTTCTTCATCCTAAAAAAACAGAGTGCATGATTATCACAACAAGACAAAAGCATCAATTACAGCCTTTACAATTACATATTACAATAGATAACACTTGTGTCCACCAAGTAACAGACCATCTTGTACTTGGAGTTACTATTGATTCAGAATTCAAATGGGATAAACACATTAATCAAATATGTAAACGCCTTTCCCAAAGTACGTTTTTGCTTTCAAAACTACGATGTTTTTTCCTGAATATGCCAGGAAAGTGTTCTTCCATGCACACTGTCTTTCACATATTAACTATGCTTCCACTGTGTGGAGTGCTGCTAGTCATAATCAAATACAAAAAATAAATTCATTGCATCGACGGGCAATAAAATTAATTTCTAACTGTACAACTATTTCAACAGATGAAAAATTTATAAAATTAAACATTTTACCTCTAAATAAACAATTTCAATATAATATGATCATGCTTATGTTTAAAGTTCACAACAATATTGCACCAAACTATCTAACCCGATTTTAACTAAATCATCAAATGTATACCATTCCCAAAATTATCTCTTACCTAAACCAAGAATTGATCTATATAAGACTAGTTTTGGGTTCAGAGCACCGTCTTTATGGAATGAACTTCCTCCGATCATTAAACAAAACAAAACAATCAAATCATTTAAATTAATGCTTTTTAACCATATTTTAAATTCATAATTTTTCCACCAACAGGTCACCATATTATAATTATATTGTTCAGATGGCGTTTAGATATGTTAAAAGTTATTGTTTTGAAATTATTATAGTTTTACTTTTATATATGTAACATGTGGCAGGTTTAATTGATTGTATAAATGTATTATGCTTGAGTGGGTGCCTGAAACAAGGACTAATTGTAAGAATAAGCTGTAAGCTTAAAATTATTATCCTTGTAACATGTTGTAATTGCAATAAACGTTTAAAGTCTAAAAAAAAGTCTAAAAGTCTCTCTCTCTCTCTCTCTCTCTCTCTCTCTCTCTCTTTCTCTCTCTCTTTCTCTCTCTCTCTCTCTCTCTCTCTCTCTCTATATATATATATATATATATATATATATATATAAACTTTGTAGAGAACATTTAAAACAAGGATATTCAATGAATAAGTGTGCAGTCAGACTTTGCCAATCAGTGACAGTGTACATGGTGTGAAGTGTGTACATGTAGCATTATATAACAAGACTGACCAGGGACAACAGGGAGAGGGGGGGCATATGTGTGCTTAATTATTATTGTGTATATATTATATATGTGTGTGTTAATTAGAAACGATACAAGGTGAGAGAGTGATTTTTATTATTTATGCTGAAGTTTTGATTAATTATATATGTTTTAGATTGTTTTTTTACGTTTTAAATTTGTTTATATATATATATATATATATATATATATATATATATATATATATATATATATATATATATATATATATATATATATATATATATATATATATATATATATATATATATATATATATATATATATATATATATATATATATATATATTGGTTTCATTCTTTTGTTTCCTGATTGGGGTTTTAATTACATGTTTTATTGAATAAATGTATATTGTATTTTAACACTTATTTCATTAGTTGAGTTTCTTAGTTTAGTTTAGTAGGAGAAAGGACGCTCGCGCGCACACCACCCATCCCTAATACCCCATCACTCCTTGCCGAAAGGAGAAAGTAGGCCTGACAGAGAAGAAGAAGGAGAAGAAGAAGGAGAAGAAAAGAACGCAGAAAATTAGAAAGAAGGGGAAGTTAGTTATTCATTGCTTACAGGGTCCAGCGGACTGCAAAGAGCCGAATCAGGACCACAAAATCAGGACCACAACTTGGTTGAAAGAGAATGTCACAAGAGGCGAGTTTAACCCAGCATTAAGGTGTGACGACACGAGTTTTGACACACGCTAAGATTATGGTGTGTCAGGTTGTATATAGTGTAGAGTTTCATATCTCTGAGAGTGTGATGTGCAAAGTTGGAATCAGCGTTTTGTATTGCGTAGTGTAAGTTATGAATGTAGGTTTTTCACGTGTTTCACGCATAGCTCTATAGCGGAAAATAGCTGAACGGAATTCTGTGCCTTGTACTGTGGACTGAGAGAAAGGGCTAGGCCTCAGAGTCAAACTGGTAGCGCTTATTATCAGACGGCTATTTTGGATGAAGTGTGACTACCACTATCATAAGATAGAATTAGAGTCATTTCATAAGGGTTGTGTGTCTTGTGTTAGAACCATCCGAGGTCTTGCTCCTTCGTAAGGGCAAGAATGACCAGAGTATTGTCAATATTGCAATAAAGAAGGAATTTTATAGCAGTAGTGGGAGGAATATGACTGCCACCATTTCTGTGTGATCAGGTGTAGAGTCTTTTCTTAAGGGTGTGTACTCTTTTCTTAGGGACCACCCAAGGCCAAGCTACCTCGTCGGTGCTGGGATGTCCTGGGATAGGTTAGCGCATTGAACGAACCATCTACTCTCTACAGAATGTGTTGTGTTATGTTGTGTTGTTGGTGTATCTGTACTTCACAGTCCGAGGACTTGAAGGTGAGTGGGAGCCCAGTATCTCAATTCGTTAGTGGCTATACACTCTGAGCAAGCGTACGTGAATGAATGATGTTGGATGAGGGGGAAAGGGATATATTCTGTTAAATAGTATTTTTTAATATGATTTTATTGATGAAGATGTTAAAAGGAATAATGTTGTGGATGTTGTTGCCAAAATGAGGTAAAGGGTGACGAAGTATACATGATAATATGTGTGAGAGAGAGGGGTGATGAATATGAGAGAGGGGTGATGAATATGAGAGAGGGGTGACAATGTATTATAGTAGGCTATAGGGGTGATGAATGTGAGAGAGGGGTGATGGAAATGAAGTCAAGGGTGACGACGTATTATATATTATAATATGTGAGAGGGGTGATGAAGGTGAGAAAGAGGATGAATCAAGATGGTTGACTAGAAATGGAATTATAATATGCATTTGTATAAACAGTCATGCCTATGAGAAGGTATATAAATTATAGAAGAATTATGAATTGTTGTAATGCACAAATAAACAGGTCAAGATGGCGGACGGCGGAAGGAGTTATTCCCCATGTATTGTTTACATTTTAGAGGTAGCCTATTAAGATGGCCTATTTATTTACCCAGATTGGGCCTACTTGCTGTTATTGCTACTTCTATTTCTACTTCTACTGCTACTTCAGTTGCCGTTCCCCCATTCTGGCGTCGTGGGTGCAGTGCTGAGTCGGTTGCGTGATCATCGCCGCCTGGGCGCTACGAGACCCCTACGTCCGGGAGACGACCGCCTGGGTTTTCCGCACGCAGCACAACGCACCTTCACAGTCATACATACATACATTACACGCAAATAAAACATACTACATAAGTAGTGAAGTTTCGAGCAGCGTGCCTTTATTATATTTGTGATAGTTGTATCATTGGGTGATTTTCTGGAAAGGCAAGGGTGAAATAGACAGTGAACATTTGAAGTAACAAAACCAGACAGTTTAACTAAATACATTCTTCAAGTCTTGCTGACTGAACTCTTAAATCATCAGTTGTAATATCTCAGCTTTATTTTCATATTGTTACATCTTGTTGTGTTGGCATCTTGTGTACAGTGTCAAGGGTCTCGGATTAAACAAGGGAGGTAATTGTTTGTTAATTGTTGGGGTTGTGGGTCCGGATAAGGGTTGGGGTTGGGTTAGAGTTCCCATTCTACTGTATGTGTGCGTCGAATAAAAGTGTCTAAATGTTCTTCTGGCATTTGTGTTAGTTTTTTTAGTTTGAGTTGTATAACTTCACTCGTTGTTTGAGCTGAAGTCACTGAACCCATTCGGTTTTTCTCTCTCTCTCTCTCTCTCTCTCTCTCTCTCTCTCTCTCTCTCTCTCTCTCTCTCTCTCTCTCTCTCTCTCTTTCTCTCTCTCTCTCTCTCTGTCTCTCTCTCTCTCTGTCTCTCTCTCTCTCTCTGTCTCTCTCTCTCTTCCCGTGGGGGTACCGGGTTTTCTGTATAAATAGTGTCCCCACTTTCTGGAAATTTAGTGCTTTACATTCCGACTTGCGCTGTCTTTCTCATTTGTTCTTTCTCATTCCTACTCTGTTCTATCGATCTACTATACTATCTTCTTCTTCGCTAGACCAGTCACCTACCTTTTTTCTTGAAAACGTCTTCCGGGACAAAACTCCTCATTTGTGTGTAAAGTCTGTTGTATCAGCTTGGGAATATTGGACGTTTTCTGCCAAATGGTCACTATGACTTCATATGATATTATTATTTAGCAATGTAGGCATTTTATATGTGTGTTTTGTTGATATTTTAAAGTGATGTTTGTATTCTATTTTGTTTTTGTAAACGGGGGTTCGATAAAATAGAGTATAGCCTCAGCGTCCCTTACATGGGATGCCTTTATTGTACAGTGATCGGCTGGTGGCCTTCAGTGTTATCACTGGGGTTGTTTCAACATATATTTTATGCGGATCAGGGATAAGTCCTCTTTCAGCCAAGTTGTGGTCTTGATTTTGTGGTCCTGATTCGGCTATTTGCAGTCCGCTGGACCCTGTAAGCAATGAATAACTAACTAACTCTCTCTCTCTCTCTCTCTCTCTCTCTCTCTCTCTCTCTCAGAGTGAATATGAAGAAGAACATAATCACAGCGACGAGTGAAGATAATAAGAAGAGGATAATAGATGATAATAAAGTTGTTGTATCAATTTTTATTCATCAGATTAACATAAGTTGTACTGATAATGATAATAATAAGTTATAATGATAATAAAGAGAAGAGATGAGAAGAGAGAGAGAGAGCGAGAGAGAGAGAGAGAGAGAGAGAGAGAGAGAGAGAGAGAGAGGAGGGACAGAGAGAGATTGAGGAAAAAAAAGCTTAATTAAATAAGAACTAAAATAATTGCAATTACAATTAGCGATAATGCAATGGGGAAGTTAAATGATTACCTGACATTGACATTTAGGAGCGAGAATATAAACTGAAGGAGATACGTTGTGAACTTGAACTTGAACTTGATGGATGTTGAAGGTATCTTCGACCTGTTCATCACTCCAATGTAGTAATGCCAAATTTACTTGTCATGCGTGGGGATTACAAAGAAAATAAAACGAACAATAGATTCCACTTACTAGGCGCGAGATTCTAGAACACTGAGTACGTAGAATCTACTGGGCTGGGATTCGACATGCCTATCAGTCCAGAAGTGTTTGACAGTTAGTTAAGGCACATACGGTCATACAGCCTGGGTAGGTTTTGCCAATGCGAGTCCAGACGATTCTTGAAACTGTTGACAGTCTGTGACCACATTATTAGGCAGGCTGTTTCAGTCAGAGATCACGCGTTGTGAGAAGAAGTTGCTCCGAACTCCTAGTCTACGGTGGCCTTTACTCAATGTCATGGAGTTTTCTCTCAAGATCTTGGTTGTGGCCAGATTGAATTGCGGACTGAACACTTCTTAAAAATCAAGGATGTATATTTGCACAAGTCAATCTACGAAGAGCTTGCTCTAAGCATGGCAGTTTTAATCTGGCCAGACGCTCCGGAAAAGGTTTATCCCGCAAATATGACAGCAGTTTAGTGGCTCTTCTTTGAACGTCTTCAATCTCAAAACACCAAGTTTTATGCTGTGGCTGCCAGTTTGTGTGCCCGTATTCAAGATCTTTGTACAGTTGTACTAATGTCTCCTCATTAGATAGTCAATTGAACGTCGAATGATGCCTGACACTTTGTTCGCTTTAGCTGCTGGGCAAGCTACACAATCTTTGAAAATAAGTGTATTGTCTATGAACACTCCAAGATCTCTTTCAAGTTCACATTCTAAAAGTGATGTCGATGTCTACGCCATCGTTTTTTTCCTTTCATGGTGTATGTTGCATCTAACGTTTTATTTCCCAGTTTGAGTACGTTACATTTCTCTGGGTGTAAGCGTAGCAACCAAATCATCTTACCAGTTCTGCAGTTGGGCGAGGCCCTCTTGCAGCCCTACCGTGGTGTTTTCGAGTCGCTTCTGTCGTATAGTTTATGTTTTCAGCAAATACAGTGGGTGCATAAGTTTGGAGCCACTTGCAACTTTTGCATTTTTTCAACATTCTGACCTTTAATTTGAATTTTGTATTTGACCCTCAATATTTATCTGCATGCAATGTTACAGGGGATATATTTGACTATAAAATTAACATTGTTATGCACCCTTGGACATAATATTTTAATTTTTTTTGTTAAGGTTTGCATTTTATTCATTTTCTGCATAAATCACATTATGTTTTATTTTTTTATTCACTGAAGAAGGGCGTAGCCCGAAAATCTATGATTTTATATTTTTCTTGGTGTTTTTTGTGTATTTTGTTTCTGATTTCTATAAATCACATAATGTGCAACACTGTTTAAATATGTCAAATAATTTATCATACTTTAAAATATAGTAATATATTCTTTATATTTCTTTGTATTTCCCTAGATGGCTTTTTAAAAATAAACCGTTTTGTGTATCGGTGATGGCTCAATATTTGGTGGGCCAGCCCTTGCTCTTGATCACGAGACGGCATCGAGTCGGCATTGAATGCACCAGTTTGATGAGGTGATCATGGATGGCAACGTGGTTCCAGGCTACAATCAGTGACTCAATCAACTCACGCTTTGAGGTTGGGTGTCTCTTTGATATCTCCAGTCCTTGTGACACAAATTCTCAATGGGATTGAGATCAGGAGACTGCGGGGCCATTCCATTGACTTGATGTTGTGCATCCACTTCCAGTTGATCACCATTTTCGAACCACTGCAGGGCGCATTGTCATCCTGGATAATGAACTGACCTGGAAACTGTTGCTGAGCTGATGGCAGCATGCATTTGTCGAGTATGGTGATGTACTTGGCCCCATTGACCATTCCATCGACGATGTGGAGACGTCCAACGCCACTGGTAGCCATGCAACCCCAGACCATGACCTTTGAGGATGCTTCACTGTGAGGTTAAGACACTCGGGTTTAAACTCCTCTCCAGGAAATCTCCTCACGTAGGGTCGGGCTTGGTTTCCGAACAGGCAGAAGGTGCTTTCGTCGCTAAAAAGCAGTTTCCCCACATTGCACAGGTCCAGGTTGAGTGCTTCCGTGCTCACTCAATTCGGTTGCGGCCTTTGTAAATCAGTCATCAATGGCTTGTTGCGGGCCTTGCAGCCTCGTAGACCAAACTGCAAACACCGGCGACGAACTGTACAAGTGCTGACAGTGTGGTGACTGTAGCAGAGTGATGGTTCCCACTTCTTTTGTTCATTTCTATGAGCTAAAAAGGCTTTAGTTATATTTCACATTTTGTCTCAAATGGTAAACAAAATGTGTCAGTAACAACATTTTGTTTATTGATTTTGTGCTTGTGTTCGTGTATTTGTGTGTTCGTGTATTTGTGTGTTAATACAGTGTATTTTGCTTGGTAAATTTTACGTTTTGTATTATTCTCAGTTATCAGTTTTTCATAATTGTCATGCAACTTATCTTTGATTGCCCGACTTAGTGAATGCATCGTTGCAAACTCAGTTTAAAAAAAATATGTTTTCATGTTGACTGAAATGACGAGGACGTCATTTTGTGGGCAGGAGCGAATGTGGTAGTCATGTTTATGATTTGTATGTTGGTGTGTATACTTTTGTGAATACATGCGTTCTTAAAATGTGTGTCAAGTTTGTACAATAATAAATGTTATGGGCATTGAAATGCTGCTTCATTATTTTCGTTTGGTAACCATCCCCTCAAGTTGAATTTAAGGAAACCTCTGCTTAGAGCTGTAACTGCAAAGCAGTTGGTGTGTGCTTTGAATATTCGTATACATCACTTGCATGCACTACTCACAGATAAAGGACACAAGAATACAACATTATATTATGCATATTATGCTAGACATATACATAGGTCAGTACACCCTACACACGCTGTAATAAATCAGTCAAAAAAGCAAAAGCCAAGAACTTTAGCAGCAATGAACGTAACCATGTATTGTAATATATTGAATCAGGGGAGAGCATTTTACAGCTCGCAAGAGCCGTTGTCTTGCGATTTTGAAGTAGCTTCAACCGTCACAATGTGAAGCACGTGAGTTTTATTAACACTTCTCCTTCAGTCAATGTGACCTTGACAAAGAAGAGAGAGAGAGAGAGAGAGAGAGAGAGAGAGAGAGAGAGAGAGTATGACACTTTAACTAATTTCAGTTTATTGGCCTGAAAATTACAAACTGACGCAAATAATTTGATTATGTTCTTTAAATTTTAATGTTAACAAGAATGATGAACTTTGCATGATAAAAATTAAAATGACTGAAGTTTTATACATTTGTTTAGGTACAAATATTCTTAATAGGTCTGGGAATTGTTCCGTGGAGTACAGTGAACATCACAGGCCAAAACAATTGTCGCAGAGACCGTGCTATAATTAGAGACTATCATGATCATTATTGCCTATATTTCATCATCATCATCATCATCATCATCATCATCATCATCATCATCATCATCATCATCACCATCATCATCATCATCATCATCATCATCATCGTCATAATCATCATCATTATCATCATCATCATCACCATCATAATCATCATCTTCATCATCATCATCATCATCATCATCATCATCATCATTATCATCATCATTATCGCCATCATCATCATGGTTATCGTTATAACCATAACATCATCACTGTAAAAAAAAAGAAGAAGCAGTAGAAGGTTTGATTTTGATATGTAACGGCTTCCTATTATAATTTTTGTTGTGTGTGCTAAGAAGTGAGATGCCCTTCGCTGTTGCGCCGTTTGCCTCTGTTTGGCGACGTCAGTTGCTGCTGCTGTTGCTGATGAAAACTCGGACGACGGTTATGCTGTTGATGATGATGGTGATGTTGGTGTCTGTGATGATGACGATGGTGCTGGGGCAAAGGCAGAAAGCAGAAACGAGACAGTTTGGGTTCAGGCGTCATCAGATCGTCACTAAGTGAAGTCCTGGGATTGTATTCAAGCTCCTCTCCGTCTCCCTCCTTTTCTACTTCCTCTTCCGTCGTCATTTTATCATTCCACGTCATAATTTTATCGCATGATGACGTCATCTGCGAAGAATTTATCGTCTCGCGCGATGAATGTACCTCACGCGACGCCGTTTCCGCATGAGATGGCGTCGATCTATCCTGCGAAGGAATTCTTTCGTGTGACGACGTCAGCTTTTTTCGTCAGTCTGACGTCACTTTCGGGGCTGAGGCGAGCGCCGCAATCAGTCAGGAGTTTGACGACCTCTTTGTTTCCGACGCGCGCCGCGTAGAACAATGGCGTCCTGCCGAACGAGTCTTTCGCGTTGATTTCTGCGCCGTGATGTACGAGGTAGTCCGCCATCTGTCACAAGCGCAAGAAATTATTATAAAGTGTCACGTATTTCACAAAAGAGATGCAGGACAGGACATTAAAAGTATTAAGCATCATACATTACATATAACCTCCAAACATTACCAACTTTCACAATTTCATTGGTGGTCTCCATCATGTGATACACAAAAAAGTGTAATGACTTCTCAATGGTCTACTTTAACATTTGCTATCTGATGTGATGTGAAAGCACTTTGTGACATTTGTCCCACTAAAGATAAGTTAAATGCAATTTTAAATGGTGACACATCGTATCAATGTGTTTTGCCCAGAAAGTTAGTCAATTATTTAAGTAGTTAGGTTCTGGTAAATCAATAATTGTTTACTCATAATTATTAGACTATTATTAACACGCCACACCCAAAGTAGGCCTATGTATTTCCGTGTTTCAGTGTTTTACTTACTCTCTTCCAATTCTCCCTTCCTGTTTGTAATCCGCCTGCTACTATCTACCTCTTCAAAATCATCATCACCATCATCATCATCATCGTCGTCGTCATCATCATCGTCGTCGTCGTCATCATCACCATCATCAACGTCGTCATCATCATCGTCATCATCATTATTATCATCGTCATCATCGTCGTCATCATCATCAACGTCGTCGTCATCATCATCAACATCATCGTCATCAGCGTCATCATCGTCGTCATCATCAACGTCGTCGTCATCATCATTATTATCATCATCATCATCGTCGTCGTCGTCATCAACGTCGTCGTCATCATCATCAACGTCGTCATCATCATCATCATCATCAAGATCATGTTCCCAGCAAAGTCTATTCAAACCTTTCTATCCTGTCTATTGGCTGCAATGTGGAGCAGCGTACAACCGGCGGGCAGACCCTCTGGTTGACCCATGCGAGCGTTGACGTCAATGCCGCACTGCATCATGGTCTTGAGAACCTTCTTCCGGCCGCGCAGAGCGCATGCGTGAACCGGCGTCCAACCGTCAACGTCACACGTGAATACCTATTTTCGAAGTTGAACAGAAAAGTATAATCATGTAAGGCTTGATTGTTTTTTTCTTCAAGATATTGGTTAACATTTTATTATCACCACAAAATGAACAACGTAAGAAATTTTTTTTAACATCCAGAATTATGGAACAACTTGTTAAATCTCCTTCTTTTCTCGTACTCCCACCCCTATACTCTCCATCTCTCTCACCCCCTCTCCCTCTCTCTTTCCACCGGCTCCTTAACCATCTCCCATATTATTTACTACACTCCTCTCTCTCTCTCTCTCTCTCTCTCTCTCTCTCTCTCTCTTTCTCTCTCTCTCTCTCTCTATTTCTGAACTTCTATTATCTTCTGGCCTGAAGACAGTTGGCACGTTTCCCAGGTTTGTTCTTGTAGTAATAATGTTACTCTGGCATAGCGTACTATAGCCGGGATCCATTGTCACTTTTCAGACAGTAGGCTATAAAAAAAAGGTTTAGTCTAAATCTTGCAACAAAACGTCGGTGTCAACACAGGCATAATAAAGTTCAACTAGAAGAGAGTAGGCTGATAAGGCAATTTTTTTTTAAATCCATAGTACACAAGAATAACAATGCGACATTTCCTATTTATTCCGTTATTTGTGGCTAGTCTTATTTCCACATCGAGCAACGCAGAGGTGATTCAGTTCCAAGATGGAACACTGAATCATCTAAACGGAATACCAGCTTCGTCTCTTGTGGAAAGAATGGACAAATTGGAACACGTCGTCTTAATACAGAATGACGTCATGGCACAACAATACGACGAGATTTTAATACTACGACGTCATCTTGAAAGTCAAGATGCAGTGATGTCAGATTTTGAAACGTCAAACTCAGGAACAACGCGACGAAATGACGACACTGAAACGCCAGATCCAGGAATACGAAATTGTCGTTTCAGGCTGGCTTCGCCAGGAATACCGAACCAAAGCCAATGGAGTCACTAAAGACAATAAACGTGACCCCACGATTCCACCCAATGACGTCACTAATGACATTAAAGCCAAACTTCCTAAGAGTACGAGTACCAACAGCGTAGATATTAACCCACTGCAACAGGAGTTTATCGACAACACAACGGTCTCCAAGGAAAGTTACGCGAAACGTGACATCAGCACGCGTTCTGATGACGTAACAGCCATTGATGTGATGGTGCAGCAGCTGAGCCAGCACGTCACGCAGCTGGAAGCGACCATTCACAGTGTGCAGAACGGCCTAGCCACGCGAGACATCGCCATCCAGGATGCCAGAACCTCTGTCTACGTCAGATGGGGGCACTCTCAATGCCCTGGTCAGTATGGATGATGATGATTATGGCTTGATGATGATGATGAAGATGGTGATGGTGATAATAATGACGGTAATGATGATGATGACGACTATGATGATGGTGACGACGACGATGACGAATGATGATGATGACAACGACGACAAGAACGACGGTGATGATGCTGATGATTATGATGATGAGGAGGAGGAGGACAACGAGGACAATGATGATGATGATGATGATGATGATGATGATGATGATGATGATGATGATGATGATGATGATGATGATGATGATGATGATGATGATGATGCCGATTTAATATAAGTTATTGCAATTCCCTGGAGAGGATTGGGCACCGCCAGGTCTTTTTTGCCCAAGACACACTACATGATGACACAATCCACTAATTCCATACCGGATCGGTCGTCGCCCGGCACAAGGACCGCGCCTTCCGTTGGCCACCAGGACGGAGGTGTTAAGTATGCTACTGATGGCCAATTTAGCAAGATCCGAACGAGAAACAACATCGTCATAGGAACCTGGAAGAATGTCAGGACCCTAACTGCGGAAGGAAAATTAGAAGAACTGGCCCACGAGTTGGACCACTATCGATGGAACGTTCTAGGCATCAGCGAACTGCGCTGGAAAGGCCTAGGTGAAACAACGACCGGCAAAGGCCACAAGCTCTATTTCAGCGGTAGAGATGACAGGCACGAACACGGCGTTGGATTCTTGGTCCACAAGAACATTCTAGCCACTGTCATGGGTTGCCGCCCAGTCTCCAGTAGACTCATTGCCATTCGCCTGAGAGCAGCCCCTTTCAATATCACCATCATCCAGGCCTATGCCCCAACACCAGACTATGACGACAGCGAAGTGGAGGATTTTTATGAAAATCTACAGGCGGTCCTTGACCAAGTGCCGAAGAAGGACATAGTCATAGTGCAAGGCGACTGGAATGCCAAGGTGGCCAAGATGCGCACCACAACTGGGGAGACACATGTGGACCCCACTGCAACAACGAGACAAATGACAGGGGTCTGAGACTCTTGGAGTTTGCCAGATACAACAATCTGGTACTGGCAAACACGCTTGGTCTCCACAAAAACTCCAGACGATGGACATGGCACAGTCCTGGCGGGTAGCATCACAACCAAATAGACTACATCATGGTCAAGAAACGCTTCAGATCAAGCATCAACATTGGCAGGACACGCACTTTTCCAGGAGCAGACATCGGAAGTGACCACGATCTCGTGATGATGTCTTTCCGGCTCCACTTGAAGAGAGTAAATACAGCAAAGTGCACTAGACTGAAGTTCGACCTGGACAAACTGCAAGACCCGGAGGTGGCAGAACTATTTCAGGCCACAATTGGAGGGAAATTTGCACCACTGCTCATTTTGGGGGCTGGTGAAGTAGATGTCAACACCATGACCACCACCTTCAACTCAGCTGTGACAGATGCCGCCACTGAGATCCTTGGCAAGCACCGACCAAAGAAGAAGCCGTGGATCACACCTGAACTTTTGGATCTGTGTGATAAACGAAGAGAGATGAAAAAGAAAAAGAACACCTCACAGGGAGCTGATGTCTACCGAAAAATCAACAATGACATCCGAAAAGGCATGCGCACAGCAAAGGAGAACTGGATAGAAGATCAATGCCAGGAAATAGAGAACAGTCTGAACAAGAACAACAGCAAGAAGGCCTACCAGACTGTGAAGCGGCTGACAAGTGTCAAACAGCCCAAAGTCTCCACGATCCAAAGCAAGTCTGGCATATGCCTTACAGAAGAACAAGAAGTCTTGGACAGATGGACAGAGTACTGCTCTGACCTTTACAACCATACACCAAATGGAGACCCATCAGTTCTAGCATGTCCCGAGAACAGAGAAGAAGAAGAAATCCTCCCAATTCTCCGGGAAGAAGTTGAGGCAGCAGTGCAAGCGCTAAAGAAAAAGAAATCAGCGGGAGTGGACAACATACCCGCGGAACTGCTACAAGCAGGAGGAGAAGCGATGATTGATGCCCTCACCATTATCAACAAGATCTGGCAGAGTGGGGAGTGGCCTATACCATGGACCCAGTCGCTTGTCATCACTCTTCCCAAAAAAAGGTAACCTTCAGGAGTGTGAAAATTACCGCACCATCAGCCTCATCAGCCATCCCAGCAAGGTCCTCCTGAAAATAATACTCAACAGGTTGAAACCCCAATCTGAACAAATCATAGCTGAAGAACAAGCAGGATTCAGGGCAGGGCGAAGTACCACTGAGCAGATTTTCAACCTCAGAATAATCTGTGAGAAATACCTACAGCACCAACAGCATCTATATCATGTGTTCATAGACTTCAAGAAGGCGTTTGACCGAGTCTGGCATGCAGCTCTATGGGCAACAATGGAAGTGTACAACATCAGCCCTAAAATTATTGAAGTCATCAAAAGCCTGTATGACAAGGCTACCAGTGCAGTCCTCCACAACAGCGCCATCGGGAACTGGTTCAGAACAACAATCGGTGTGCGTCAAGGATGCCTACTCTCTCCAACACTCTTCAACATCTTCCTAGAACGCATCATGTCAGATGCTCTTGCAGACCATCAAGGCACAGTCAGCATAGGGTGTAGAGCAATCTCCAATCTTCGTTTTGCAGATGACATTGATGGATTGGCTGGAGAGGAACAAGAACTTGAACAGCTGGTACAGAGGCTTGACACCACCTCCAGAGGTTATGGAATGGAAATAAGTGCAGAGAAGACCAAAATGATGACCAACAACACCAATGGCATCAATACGGACATCAAAGTCCAAGGCCAATCCCTCAACACAGTGCATAGCTTCAAATATTTAGGAGCCATTGTATCAGACAATGGGTCCCGACAGGAAGTCCTCTCCAGGATCGCACAAACAACTGCTGCCCTGACAAAGTTGAAGCCCATTTGGAAAGACAGGACCATCAGTCTACATTCCACAAAGTAAGACTGCTGCGCTCACTTGTCATCTCCATCTTCCTATATGCTTGCGAAGCATGGACCCTCACAGCAGATCTCCAACGAAGAATACAAAGCATGGAGATGAGGTGCTACAGAAGACTTCTGGGCATTTCCTATACCCAACACATCACCAACGACGAAGTCCGACAGACCATCACACAAGCCATTGGACAACACGATGACCTGCTAACAGTGGTGAAGAAACGGAAACTCCGATGGTATGACCACGTCACCAGATCATCAGGCCTTGCAAAGACTATTCTGCAAGGCACAGTGCAAGGAGGTAGAAGAAGAGGGAGACCGAAAAAGAGGTGGGAGGACAACATTCGAGAATGGACTGGTTTGACACTGAGCGAAGCCATCAGGGCTGCTGAGGACAGAGAAAGATGGAGTATGCTGGTTAATCATCTGTGGTGCCCCTACGACCTTCGGGTTACGGGACAGGATAGGATAGGATAGGATTGCAATTCAACCTTACATATTTTAAAAAATATATATTTATTTATAATATATTTATTTATTGTCCAGGTCAGTCGGAGTTGGTGTATTCTGGAGTGATGGGTGGAGGGGCCTTCGTGGATGCAGGGTCAGGGGTCAACAACCTGTGCCTGACCATGTCGCCCGTGTTCGGGAGTACTCAGACCCACTTTTCCTTCCTCTATGGCACCGAGTTCCAAACTTCGGACGGCACCCATGACAAGGTGAGAGCATCCATAAAATTGATGATGGTCCTGATTCGGCTCTTAGCATTCCGCTGGACCCTATAAACATTGAATATATATCTATAATATTGATGATGTAGATGAAGATTGTGATGATGATGATGATGATGATGATGATGATGATGATGATGATGATGATGATGATGATGATGATGATGATGATGATGATGGGCTGGTGGTGGAGGCGGTAGCGGTTATGGTAATGAGGTGGTGGTGGCTATCATTGTAATAATGGACTCATCCTCTAAATTGGGGTAGGGTGAAGGGTCTAAGGAAAGAAACTCTACAACAGCTGTGATAACTGGCAGTTTGTGTGAGAAAACTGTCTTTGCAAAAACTCAGAAAGCGAATCAAAAGCAAAAGTGACCACATCTTTCTTACAACTGTTATTTTCAGGACCCTGTGTGCGCGGTATGTAGGTCTTCCCACAGCACTACCGTGATGATCCCGGGTACTAACGCGTGCAGCTCAGGCTGGTCTTTGCAGTACAGCGGCTACTTGATGGGCGGTGGCTACACCGGCCCCGCTGCCTCGGAGTTCATCTGCGTCGACTCCGCCATGCAAAGTCGAGTCGGCGGTGATGCAAGCACTGACGGGAAGCTACTGTTCTACACTGCCACGCGCTGCGGTACTCTCCCTTGCGGCCCCTATGTCAACGACGGCATTGTTTTGTGTGCCGTGTGTTCTAAATAGGGATGTAATATATATGAGGGGTGCTAAAAGACAGGAATGTGATTTATATTTTCAACTGTACCAGAAAGCAACCTTAAGAAGAACACTTCTATCAGAGATTTTATAAGGGGAGATGGGACACTCCTTCTTACGTCATATGTGGTCGATGACATGGATTCTCCTTCTTGACTCCGTGATCCCCTTCTTTCAGCCCTTATACACAGTGCAATTTGATCATACGTTTTCTCCCAAACTACTGATCAGATTATTGTGAAACTTGCTGTGTAGATCGGAGGTGATGAGTTTTAAGTGAAAAATAGGTTTGGTACCTTCATTTCATACTTGTCCCCTCGGACAATTTCTTTGTAATTTTTCTTTAGGCAAGCGATCACGATTTATCACATAAATTCACGTAGTTGTTGTGGATTTTTAAACAAACTTTTGGCCCAGGTACTGAACATTTATGCAGCCAAAGATTATTTATGTATGCAGTTGTATGGGGTGGGGGATTGTTGGGGTGTGTGATGGTGGGGTGAAAGTGTCTGATGGAGGCTTTGTAATTGAACCAGGAGTATTCTCAGCAAAAAGCTTTTATTATGTTGCTCTCTATAATACCACAAAAAAGAAAGAAAGAGAGAGAGAGAGAGAGAGAGAGAGAGAGAGAGAGAGAGAGAGAGAGAGAGAGAGAGAGAGAGAGAGAGGAGAGAGATAGAAACTTTCAAATTTTTAAAATTAGGGATACAGATTTTAGACTAATTAATAAGTCTAATCTTCCAACTTGTCCCTTCACAACTTAACATAATAAGAACCTTTAACATTAACTTGTAAATCATATTACACACACACACACACACACACACACACACTGGTGCGAACACACACACACATGCGCGCGTACAAACACCCCCCCCCCCCCCCCCTACATAAACACACTAACACACGAATCTAAACCAAAAAAACGATCATTCCCTACATAACAAAATGATGCGAGTATAATTTGACCCTTGGCGGCTAACCTGCACCACTGGTTCAATTACCAGAAAAAGGGGACTCGATTTAACCCTACACTAGTACTTGTGAATTTGCAGCAAATGCAAGATGCTCAAAGTGCACTAACAGTTTATTTATGAACAAAAATACTGCAGAATGACCTAGTATTGTTTATAACATCTTCCACATAAATTGAATTCTTTAAAAATCAGATGTTCATCAAAGACTGTCAAAACATTTTTTTTTAGAAAACAATGGAAGAAAACAAGCTGAGTTCACCGTCCGCGTGTCTTCTTTTATAAACACTATTTTACGTGTGTTCGTGAAGTAATTGATATAGACGCCTCTGAGAAAGAAAAATTCAGGATCTATTTCCCTTTAGTTTTAGAAATAATGCAGTGGTCCAATTCACCTCCAGGTCCAAGTTACCCACATTTCCCATATATCTATATATAAGTCATTGTATCAGTACAAAGACACTAAAGACAGTCCTGGTAACTGGAAGAGGTGTTGGTGGAGAGGGGGGAGGATGGAGGGCTGTAGTGGGGATGAACGGCGAGAAGCACTTAAACAAACGTGTAAACAATTTTGGCCTGCACAGCCTACTGGGGAAGATGGTTGCATTGTTCATTGAGTCAATCACTCAGTTGTCCGTGGCCTGGGACGATGCCCCTAAAGGCAGCACGTGGTCCCCACACGTGGCGTGAGTTAGATCCTGTATCGGCCAACGCTTTGAGCAGTTCCGAAGTTGAAAAAGCGCTATATCACAACGATACAAAAAAAGAGAGAGAAAGAAAATCAGACCTGGAACGCTAGCTGAGGATTGGCCTTGACCAGATGCTTCACCTGCTGCAGCATGACCTTGACATCCTGCTTCAACAGTCCCAAGGTCACCATAGCCATTTCCTTGACCACGTGACGATCGCTAAAGTCGTGATCCCCGTCCTCCTCCCCTGGTGGCTCAATCACTGTCACCTAAAACAACAAGTGGCTCAATCACTGTCACCTAACACAACAAGTGGCTCAATCACTGTCACCTAACACAACAAAACGCTCAATCACTGTCACCTAACACAACAACACGCTCAATCACTGTCACCTAACACCACAACACGCTCAATCACTGTCACCTAACACAACAAGTGGCTCAATCACTGTCACCTAACACAACAAGTGGCTCAATCACTGTCACCTAACACAACCAGTGGCTCAATCACTGTCACCTAACACAACAAGTGGCTCAATCACTGTCACCTAACACAACAAGTGGCTCAATCACTGTCACCTAACACAATAAGTGGCTCAATCACTATCACCTAACACAGCAAAACGCTATCAAATCACACCAACTGATCTATTCATCCATCAAATCATCGATCTAACATCTAACCCATCCATCACAACATCTAATCATCCATCCATGATTATTTATCATTCCATGTTTTCATTTGGCTTCCTTTGGATAAAGCTAGTCCCTGGTACATTTATATCTATCTACCCATCCATCATCCATCCATCCAAATATCCACCTATCTACACTTCCATCCATCCATATAGTCATCTATCAATGCGCCCGTCAATTTATACAACCATCCATTCACTCATCTATTCATCTAACAAATATCAGTCTATTCATATTCATTTAACTATTCAATTTGTTTAAAAAAAATTTATTCAGGCGTTTCTAGCGGTTTTGCTCTTCTTGTTGTTCTGCCCGCGCATTGCTCAGTGATATTTTTTTTTCCATTTACGTCTATACCCAATTTCTGATTTTAGAATTGAGAATGACTGTTTTATGTAATTCTACACGACCACCACCACCATCATCATCATCATCATCATCATCATCATCATCATCATCATCACCATCATCATCATCATCATCATCATCCACAATCCAACCACCATCCGCCATCCACCCAACCATCAACAATGATCCATTCAATCACTCAAATCCAACCTGAGGGATAGGTTCAGAATGTAGATCCATTTCTTGCTCCATGTTGGTTCTCCAGTGCATCCTTTCACCAGCAATCACAGACATGTTGTAGTCCTTTGGTCAAATCACCCTGCACTGCCCTAGTCCACAGTCGGCCAATCATCTGAAAATGTCATTCAAAATATATAATAATAATAATAATAATAATAATAATAATAATAATAATAATAATAATAATAATAATAATAATAATAATAATAATATTATTATTATTATTTATTATTATTATTATTATTATTATTATTATTATTATTATTATTATTATTATTATTATTATTATTGGTTATTTTGTAAAGCGCAAATCCAAACAAAAAGCTTGCTCTAAGCGCTCGCAGGAATTCATTTTACACACACAGGTTCTCGGAAGATTAAATCTTTTCATTGCTATAAAAAGTTAATGTTGCGACAATTGCATCTCCCCGATAATTATAGAGACACAATACGAACGATGTGAGGTTTTTTTTCCGCTTTGTGTAGCAGCAGTATTTACTGATGACCGATGCAATTCTACAAATGTGACGCTTTTTTTTCGTTCTTTTTCTCTCAAACTGTATTTACATATGCGTGCGTTGTGTAACTGAGCGTTTTGTATTATATGCAATGCCGGGGATGGGGGTGGGTGGGATAAAGGCATTTAAACACACACAAACATACACTCACACCCACACACACATTGTCACACGATTCAGCCCCGATGCTTAAATCTTGTGTAACTGGAAGTCGTTATCCAAGCAGCCCGTTCACTCAGCAACAAGGCAGGAGTCGTCGTTATGAGATTGTCCAACTTCATGAAGTAAATACCAACAACTGCATACAAGATCGCTTGGAGAAAAATATCTTCTTGCAAGCAGAAAGTGTATTACTTGTATAGCCTCTCAACAAGGTAGAATAGTTCAGAACATTCCAGAACGAAAACACCCATTCGAAATAAAACTCGTCACCGGAATTACGCACTGTCTTGCGTCATAGGACATTCCACAGTTTACAAGACTTGACTAGCTGTTGAGAGATATATCTCGAACGTTCGATCGATAATAAATAATTCTTTTAAAAGTTCTTAACATTACTCTGCTACAACAATATCGACATAGGAAAACTATTAATATTATACAAAGCGTTTTCCAGCAATGGCCCCAGAATCAAATCAAAGGTAAATACATGTTATTATTGCACGCATCGCAAAACAAAAGGTTTGCAACTATCGTGCGCGTCTCAAGCGTAACACACACACACACACACACACACACACACACACACACACACCCACACACACACACACACACACACACACACACATACATACATACATAAACGCGCGCGCGATGAACAAAATGGCCGAAAATAAAATAAACAGGCGTGCGGGAAATGATACAAGCACATATTTGTTTGTAGGTCATAATGTTATTGTTTACCGTGGCGAAATATTTTGCGTACGTTTTCTCATGGACACCACTGTTCAAGAATAAATTAATGGAATCATATCACAGCAAACTCTCAGCTCTTACGAGTTCACACGATGCAAATCACTGTTATTTAAACCAAAAGTGTTCTAGTACAGATGTTACTTCAGTCTTCTGACAAAACAACAACTACAACACATTTCAGCATAAAACGTTGCACAACTTACAAAGTCCTAATATGTGACATAGCAAGCACAACAATCAGTTGTGGTATTACCGCACAAGGTTCCACCGGATTGAAAGAACGAACACGGACCACAATTTCAACCATCACTGACCTTGAGTGTTTCCCAAACGCTATGACACACTATCATTACGTTCAGTGTGTCCGTGTAACATCTCTCTCTCTCTCTCTCTCTCTCTCTCTCTCTCTCTCTCTCTCTCTCTCTCTCTCTCTCTCTCTCTCTCTGTATCGTTGGTCAAACGAACCGGATCTGAACGCGGAGATATATAATAACAGTGGAGATTCATGTTGGAAAATAACGGCATACAATGCAGAGGACGCTGAGGCTGTATTGTAATTTATCGAACCCCCGTACAACAAAAACAAAATAGAAAATAAACATCATTATAAAATAATAACAAAACAAATACAAATAAAATGCCTACATTGCTAAATAATAATATCATAAAAAGCCCTTGTGACCATTTGGCAGAAAGCGTCCAATATCCCCAAGCTGACCCAACAGACCCCACACACAAAAGAGGAGTTTTGAAAGAGATTTCCAGAAAATAAAATATAAATGACTGGTCTAGCAAATAAGATAGTAGATTGATGGAACCGATTAGGAACGAGAAAGAACACATGAAAATGATAGAAACAGTGGTGATTTAAAGCACTAAATTTCCACAAAGTGGGTACCTAAAGGGTGTTCCTGCAGTTTTGTCATTTGCGCTTCCGATAAGCTACAGTACCATAGCATGCACAGGCGTAACACAGCTGACTGCTTGCAGGTATGTCTTGCGCACTGAGCATCTCTAAACTGAGGTCAAGACGGTGCCCCACAGACCGAATCAACTTATACCTTTGGATAAGAGTACAAACCGAGGTCTAGTGTAGGTACTGTGACGTTTTTTTTTTAATTGCTGCTGGGCTCTGCACAATGGAATGCTGTAACCTTCACGTCTTATTCAATGTGACCGCTAGTGAGTCACCCGGTGAATTACTTTAATACATTTATTTGTTTAGCTCGGTCTGTGTTAAGGCTGGGGTACAGAGATAGATAGAAAAATTGTAAAAGATCACTGTCACACTAGCTTTCACACGGCTATGAATCATATGTAGTCCAGCCACTTGATAACAGTAAAAAAATCACACATTTATTTCTTCTACTCTATACACGATCTTCGAAGTACGAATCTAACTTAAAAGTTCAATTGTCAATGCGAATGGTTCGCTCGCTGATAATCTAGGCAGCTACTTTTTCTTCATCGGGCACTGGCTACTAGCGTTCATGAAGAGTGGACTACTGTGGTCCTTTTGATACAGTTTTAGTGCACTGTTTCCTGGGCACTTAACTGAATGGTTTCGTGGTTGAAGCGCTGCGTTGAGGTAGCTTCTACGACACGCTGTGTTGTCGTTGCTTGTGTTCGACGGGTGGGCTATCTGCGCTCAATGCTGTAGATGCCTCGGCAGCCAACTCGAATCGTAGATTAGATTCTGTTCTTTGCTGAGTTGGGCTCACAATATACCGCCTGCTCGTCTGTAACATATGAGACGAAATTCTGCACAACCCTGAATAATAGGTCTGTGCAGAGCGTCTCACTGAAAGCCAAAGTAGCCCTCAGCGATAGCTCCACATCTCTATACATTAGCGACGAACATTCTGCTAAGTCGGTGGTCCCCTGGAATCTCCACTCTAATTTCCTATACATACCTAAATATAAATCGTGGCTAACTATACACATAAAGAATTAATAATATTATAAACATTCACTGGTATAGCCACTGGTCTGCAAGCATACATCTAGTTAAACAACAGTGGTCAAGTATATAACATGGCGTCAAACCCGGTCATGCTTGAAACGTGGTCGGCTTCTCCACGTGGCAAGGCAAAGTCGGATTAACAATTCAAATCTATGCATAGCAAATTCCACAAACATAATTTCAACAATAATATAAATACATCACGATGAAACAGAAGTATGTTCATTTACCTGCTCGACAATGTCAGGCCCGTGGCTACTTGATAGAATTCAAATATTCAACAAGCACTGCTTCCCTGTTCTATCAGTGGAGATATTTCTCTGCTCGAGTGTAGCTGTGTACTGCTCACAGCTTTCCACACAACTGACCCTATACTTGGCTTTGACTGAATCGGCCAGAACTGGTCCTAACCACTCTACGATGAAACAATCTAAGTGGCTATAAAGTTCGAAACACCATCGTAGGCCGCGATGATGTCACTAAACGGCTCGCGTCAGCTCGCAGTGTGTGTGTACACATCAGTTATACCTTAATCGTCTGCTATTGACTACAGTAACCTTCTAAGTTTTACTACTGCTAAACAAGCAAAAGCTCAAATAGTGCGGGGTAAACGGGTCTGCTTGTTACAGGTACGCATTCCATCGCACGGACTTTGAAAGATCCTGACGCTCATGTCCTAGAGGGGTGAATGCCAGCTACACATTTACACCCAGCCAGCACTAGGTCTTTTTCCCCCCATATCCCGGTCGACCAGGGTTGTCCTCAATGGTCGACCAGGATTGTCCTCAATGGTCGACCAGGATTGTCCTCAATGGTAGGCCAGGGTTGTCCTCAATGGTCGACCAGGATTGTCCTCAATGGTAGGCCAGGGTTGTCCTCAATGGTCGACCAGGATTGTCCTCAATGGTAGGCCAGGGTTGTCCTCAATGGTCGGCCAGGGTTGTCCTCAATGGTCGACCAGGATTGTCCTCAATGGTAGGCCAGGGTTGTCCTCAATGGTAGGCCAGGGTTGTCCTCAATGGTCGGCCAGAATTGTCCTCAATAGTCGGCCAGGATTGTCCTCAATGGTCGGCCAGAATTGTCCTCAATAGTCGGCCAGGATTGCCCTCAATGGTTTGCGCCAAAGGCAACAGGTGGACTTGTGGAGTTAGATCCTCTATTGGCCAGCGCCTGGAGGAGCTCTTGAGCTGGAAAAGCGCTATATACAAACGTTTAAGTTGTAAGTAATCTTCACCAACATCAAACCTTACTTCTTCTTCAGCATAGTTACCTGGGATACTCCCTTTACATTCAGTTGAAAACGCACGAGTAAACAAAAACTAAACTGTCCCAAGCTAGGAACTTACAGAACTCAAAGCATTGCTTGGCGTAGAAAACTAGTGTCTAGACTAGCGATCTCAGCGACTACATTAACACAAAGAGCTACCCAATACGTTTCTAAGTCAAACAGCAAACAGGAAAGCTAACAGGACCTGTGGCCTCATAGCCTCAATGACTATTGAAGTTTTGAACAATGCGACACACCATTCAGGCAACAGCGTGTTTCGCAATCATTAGATAAATACCTTCTCAAACTAACACACGAAACACAGGGCAAACTCGGGCTGTGGCACATTATTACTCTTATTAAATTCCCTTTTTCACTGTCATAAGGACCTATCCTGAATCGATCCACACACACACACACACCCACACCCACATCCATACAAACACACACATAAACACACACGCACCACACACACGCACCACACATACACTGTGAATATGATGATTGCTTTCTTCAGAACACGTGAAAGATTAGCAGTGAGCGAGATGAGAAAATCGAGGGCACTGCCTTCATAAAAGCTGTCCATGAAAAAAGTGACATACCAAAGGGAAAAGCAAAACTAAACCCCCTAGCAATGTTATCATACAGTATTTTGTTGACACCTCTACACTGTTTTAAGCTAAACCTGTTTGAAACAAGATTAGAAGCATGTGCCCGCAGCAGTACATTCATTTTAAAATAAAATACTATTACTGAAAAGCCAAAAACAACAACAATAAGGGCATTGTGTTAATACATTAGTCTCGAATGTTGTCCTCCAACCTCCATTTTCTGTCTCTCTCTTCTTCTGCCTCCTTGCACCGTGCCTTGCAGGATGGCCTTTGCAAGGCCTCATGGCCTGATGCTCGGGTAGCGTGGCCATACCATCGGAGTTTCCGTTTCGTCATCACTGTGAGCATGTCATCGTATTGTCCAATGTCTTGTGTGATGGTCAGTCGGACTTCATCGTTGGTGATATGCTGGGTATAGGAAATGCCCAGAAGTCTTCTGTAGCACCTCATCTCCATGCTTTGTATTCTTCGTTGTAGATCTGCTGTGAGGGTCTATGTTTCGCAAGCGTATAGGAAGATGGAGATGACAAGGGAACGCAGAAGTCTTACCTTGGAATGTAGACTGATGGTCCTGTCTTTCCAAATGGGTTTCAACCTATGCAACAGCTATAGAAGAATACGGCCATGTAGACCTATACAACAGCTATAGAAGAATACGACCATGTAGGCCTAATGCGTCAATCTACCTACTCCCTCAGCCTGTCGGATCTTCGATGGGAAATGAGGAACAAAGCACGGAGTTGCTGGGGTATAAATGTGCTCAATAATGATCATGGCAGCACGAAGTATTCACTCCCTTGCTTGTTTCTTTCATTGGACGTCATTTTACCTCAATCATAAGAGAGAAAACGAGTTCCTGAAAGGGGCTTCAAGATGACACATTCCGTTCCTCTTCAAATTCACAGTCAATGTTGCCCTGCTGGGAAAAAAATATGAGTCACACACTAAACACATCGTCGTAGACACGACGTTAACAATTGTCTTGGTAATCTATGGGTTTGTCGCAAGTTTAGTCCCAAACTATTGGTAGTCTCAGACGATGGTCGGTATGTGCTGTTGCTGTGGTTGTTGCATCTTGAAAGAAGAATGAATGAATTAAATAATGAATGAGTTAATTAAAATATATGAAGCGGATAACTATTTGCATATAAAAGGCGATCACAGCGGTTGGCAAAAAAAGATTACAAGCAAAAAATGGAACACTTAAAAACAAGGTGAGTTACAATGATGCATCCCCAATACAATCTCTCTCTCTCTCTCTCTCTCTCTCTCTCTCTCTCTCTCTCTCTCTCTCTCTCTCTCTTACTCTTCTCTCTTTCCTCTCTCTCTCTCTCTTACTTCTCTCTTTCCTCTCTCTCTCTCTCTTACTCTCTCTCTCTTTCTCTCTCTCTCTCTTACTCTTCTCTCTTTCTCTCTCTCTCTCTCTCTCTTCTCTCTCTCTCTCTCTCTCTCTCTCTCTATATATATATATATATATATATATATATATATATATATATATATCATAAACATACACGCACACACATACACACACTCACAAACACACACACACACACAAGTATGTAGAACACCAAAACTGGGTTTTACTAAGAATGTAGGAATCGGAAAGTGTTTTTTTGACGGAAACACGTTTTGCGCTGTAATTAAACATTGGCTGATCGTATTTTGATATTGTTTTGTTGGCAGGTGGTTCAGACAGGGGTCTAGCATTGCAGTGGTTTCTTTTCGCTTTTTTACATTAAAGGCCAGTCACAACAATGCCAAGAAAATCGAAACTTTAGAAAATACTTTGTTAAAAGGCTATGTGTGTGAGTGTCTGGAAATACATTTGAATGGCTTGCCATTTTGTTTCTTTTTTTTTTCTTCCTTCCTTCCTTCCTTCTTCTTCTTCTTCTTCTTCTTCTTCTTCTTCTTCCTTCATCTTCTTCTTCTTCTTCTTTCTTCTTCTTCTTCCTTCATCTTCTTCTTCTTCTTCTCTTCTTCTTCTTCTTCTTCTTCTTCTTCTTCTTCTTCTTCTTCTTCTTCTTCTTCTTCTTCTTCTTCTACATTATACTTCTTTCTTCTTTTTTCTACATTATACTTCTTTCTTCTTCTTCTTCTTCTTCTTCTTCTTCTTCTTCTTCTTCTTCTTCTTCTTCTTCTTCTTCTTCTTCTACATTATACTTCTTTCTTCTTCTTCTTCTTCTTCTTCTTCTTCTTCTTCTTCTTCTTCTTCTTCTTCTTCTTCTTCTTCTTCTACATTATACTTCTTTCTTCTTCTTCTTCTTCTTCTTCTTCTTCTTCTTCTTATGTGTGTGAGTGTCTGGAAATACATTTGAATGGCTTGCCACTTTTTTCTCTTTTTTCTTCCTTTCTTCCTTTCTTCCTTCTTCTTCTTCTTCTTCTTCTTCTTCTTCTTCTTCTTCTTCTCATTCTTCTTCTTCTTCTTCTTCTTCTTCTTCTTCTTCTTCTTCTTCTTCTTCTTCTTCTTCTTCTTCTTCTTCTTCAACATTATACTTTTTTCTTTCCTTCTTTCTTTCTTTTTTTCTTCTTCTTCTTCTTCCCTCCTTCTTCTGCATGGAGAAAAACAATAATTCTACAACAGACAGATTATTTTGTTTTGCTTCAATCCCTTTTAAAATTAGAGCAATACTAATGACTCACCACAAGCACCCCATCGTGAGATGTGCCAAGGGATACATTAACAAATATATTAAAATAATATATCATAGCGTAAACGATAACCCCAAAATTCGCACAAGCTGATACCATACCATGCGTCATTCACACAATATATTTATTCCCGTTACTCAACACGTTTGTATACGGTAACACTACTGCTTTGGTGATAAAACGAAGGTAGCCCATGTGTATGAACTATGAAAGATTTGTATAAACCTCATGGAACAGAGGGTTAGTGGCTGCTTTCATATGACGAAGGCCTCGGGTTCGATTATGGCAAGGGGCGAACTTCTGTGACATCGGTACGAGACTGTTCAGGTCACCGAGGGTTTTCTCCGTGTACTCCAGTTTCCCCCTCCCTTCAATAATGGTACTGGAATTGAATGCGGTCAATCTAAAATTTCAAACAAACCACAAGATTTCCTTTCCGACTTCTAAAAGCGAACTTCCTGCCTTTACACCACATGTTTGAGTGATAGATGTGTGTTTGTTGTGTATGTGTGTGTGAAACATCTGATAGCCTTTGTTGGTACAGATCGCCGCGCTTTGCGCGTATATATCACCAATTAGTAGTAGTAGTAGTAGTAGTAGCGTATATACCATCAATTAGTAGTAGTAGTAGTAGTAGTAGTAGTAGTAGTAGTAGTAGTAGTAGTAGTAGTAGTAGTAGTAGTAGTAGTAGTAGTAGTAGTAGTAAAAACGACGCAGAGGCATCTTCAGTGGGAATCTGTACAAACGTCAGGTCACCTCAGATTGCCAGATCCGGCCTGACAGGTAAAGGTCGACAAAACATACACAGACGTGAGCAGCGGGCCAAGACACACACTATTTCGCCACTTTGGACCTACTTCGCTTTGGCATCCATTGTGCTAAACATCTGTCGCAGTCAAGGTGACCAGCATCATATTTACCTAAATTGTTTATTGTAAAATATATATATATATATATATATTAATATCGGTGGCCAAAAGAAGCAGTGCGCGTGTGTGGTGATGGTGGTGGTGTTGGTGGTGGTGATGAAGATGAGGATGATGATAGGGGTAGTGGGGGTGGGGGTGGTAGTCGTGGTGCATGAATTGTGGTTGTGGCGGTGTTGCAAAAGATGGTATTGATATTGGTGGTGGTGAGGATGATGATGGATGATGAGGATGAGGATTATGATGACGTCAGAAGAAGAAGATGATGGTGATGAGGAGGAGGAGGAGGAGGAGGAGGAGGAGGAGGATAGAATGATGATGGTGATAATGATGATAAGGATAGAATGATGATGATGATGATGATGATGATGATGATGATGATGATGATGATGATGATGATGATGATGATGATGATGATGATGATGATGATGATGATGATGATGATGATGATAATGATGATGATAAAATTATTAAAAAAAACCAAGCAAATGCTTACCGGATTTAAGAATTAACAGACAACAATCAAACTTTCCCTTAGAAGTTATAATTATTTAACGTAATGTATATGATAGCGTCCACAATACCAATACATAACTTCTGAACGTTCTGTCTCTCAGTCTGTTGGGATAGGCATGGAAGGGATGGAATGCTTCTGAATGCGTATGAACTACATTGTACCCAGGCCTGTGGCTTAGCTTTACAAATATACAGGGTGTTCCAAAAGTCTTGGGCACATTTTGACATTGAATATTTCCGAAACTATTAAGGATATAAAAACGTATCTGGTAAATTCAGAAAGCTTGTAATCTCAATTTTTACATGGAATGTTCAAAGATGTCAATGTGAGCACCATTGGTCACACGACACACATCAAGCCGATAGTCAAATTCTTGTCAAACGCGTCCCAGCATTTTCTGGTTGAGTGAACGCCATTAATGGGTCTGAAAAGACATTTTTAAAAAATCAACAGCTTTACAAAACACTTAATGTAATTAGCTTTAAAATGGCACAACTTTTATCTTACTACCATTCATAGTAATTGAGATATGGGGACTTGAAATGTGCCCAAGACTTTTGGAACACCCCTGTCTCCCTCCTTCCCTCCCTCCCTTTCCCTCTTTTTTTTCTCTCTCTCTGTATCCCCAATACCCACCTCAATCCCAGTCAGGCCTCTTTCTGTCTCTTACTGTCTGTCTCTGTTTTTTCATCCCTGTTTGTCTGTGTCTGTCTGTCTGTATCTCTCTCTCTCTTGATTAACTGGTCGTTGACAAGTTAAGAGTCAGAATCTGTTGACCTCCAGACTGACTGACTCATGTTCTGGCGCCAAATTCATTTATCCAGGGACAAATATATTTCGATGGAGTTTTGTGTGATTGAGAGAGGGAGGAGTGAGAAAGAGGAAGTGGAGCTGAGGAAAGAGGGACAAAAAGACAGATAAAACAAAACATAAAAAGAAAGATGAGAGACAGACAGAGAGAGAGAAGAGATAGACAGCGAGAGAGAGAGAGAGAGAGAGAGAGAGACAGAGAGAGAGACAGAGAGAGAGAGAGAGAGGGGATAGAAAGAGAGGGACAAACAGACAGAGTAAATGTGGGTATTCAAGAATCCATCGATATTATTGCATATTCTTGCAATGATAGTAAAATTTACGTGTCTGCGACAGGTACAGGATTTGTAATATAATGTTATTGTTATGGTTACAGTTCAACTCGTAGATTTGATTGTATGTCTTTGCGTGAGAATGAAGTGATCTATAATCGCATGTACAGCACGGTCAACGTGTACGCAGACTACAATAAAATTGCGAGGTCAAGTAGGAGCTGTACCACACCTCCGTCGCGCCTAGTGTAATTAAAAGTAATAAGCCTATAGTTCTAATTTAAAAAACGCATCAGCTTAAGGAGCTGCTCAAGGCATTGCCTAAATCAGGAAATAACTTGAGCCATCCAAAATGCCAACTTGCTGCGTTACGCTCACTGACACCGAGGACTACTGAGTCTGGGTATGAGTGTGTAGTTGAATCTGTCAATCATACTCTTCAAAGCATCGCGTGATTCGCTAGTTCTCCTGATAATACATTAATGAGATCGATAGAAAAAAATTTTAAGGATTGTATTTCTCACCCTGCTGCCCTGGCGAGGTTGAAGCCAATTTGGAAAGACAGGACCATCAGTCTACATTCCAAGATAAGACTGCTGCGCTCCCTTGTCATCTCCATCTTTCTATATGCTTGCGAAGCATGGACCCTCACAGCAGATCTACAACGAAGAATACAAAGCATGGAGATGAGGTGCTACAGAAGACTTCTGGGCATTTCCTATACCCAACACATCACCAACGACGAAGTCCGACAGACCATCACACAAGCCATTGGACTACACGATGACCTGCTCACAGTGGCGAAAAAACGGAAACTCCGATGGTATGGCCACGTCACCAGATCATCAGGTCTTGCAAAGACCATCCTGCAAGGCACAGTGCAAGGAGATAGAAGAAGAGGGAGACCGAAAAAGAGGTAGGAGGACAACATTCGAGAATGGACTGGTTTGACACTGAGGCACTGTAAAGAGACATAAATCTTCGTAAAACGAATCAGTATACACTAAGTCAAGGTAGACAAAAAGTGTATTGAGAATGAATTCCGTTGTGCCGAGATTTGAACATGCACGTTCACTCGCATACTTTTGCACGCCGGGAGAACCTGTCTAGCCATTGAGTCACTCTGCTGCTAGGAGACCCAGATGACTTCATGTATATTCGTTAAAGGCATTTCCCCACGAGGTCTTGAGCCATTAATTCTGTTCACATTCAAATCCACAGCACAGTAGCACAATGAAGCTAATTTGGTCGTCCTTGTAAGTCTTTGGTCATAGCACAATAGGCTGAATTCTCTTGTGGTTCTTAGCAAGCATTCTCGGTACATGAACTCGAATGTCCAGATCATATTTATTATGTACTCGTATGTTGCTACGTTTCTTATGGCTCCACATTCTCGCACAAAAAGAGGGTGGGAGAAGAAAGAGGTTTGTGAGGAGGTTGAGAGAATGGCGAAAAGAGTACTTGAATGCTAGCATGCGGGCCAGATGATGATGATGATGATGATGATGATGACGATGATCATGATCATGATGATCATGATGATGATGACGATGATCATGATGATGATGACGATGATGATGATGATGATTACATTACATAACATAATTATTGCTTTAGGTCCAGCGGACTCTTTCGAGCCAAATTAGGACCAATAATGATGGTGGTTATGATGACGATGATG
>CM072526.1:31849205-31866705 GCA_036898135.1 Oncomelania hupensis
CTTCGCTGTTGCGCCGTTTGCCTCTGTTTGGCGACGTCAGTTGCTGCTGCTGTTGCTGATGAAAACTCGGACGACGGTTATGCTGTTGATGATGATGGTGATGTTGGTGTCTGTGATGATGACGATGGTGCTGGGGCAAAGGCAGAAAGCAGAAACGAGACAGTTTGGGTTCAGGCGTCATCAGATCGTCACTAAGTGAAGTCCTGGGATTGTATTCAAGCTCCTCTCCGTCTCCCTCCTTTTCTACTTCCTCTTCCGTCGTCATTTTATCATTCCACGTCATAATTTTATCGCATGATGACGTCATCTGCGAAGAATTTATCGTCTCGCGCGATGAATGTACCTCACGCGACGCCGTTTCCGCATGAGATGGCGTCGATCTATCCTGCGAAGGAATTCTTTCGTGTGACGACGTCAGCTTTTTCGTCAGTCTGACGTCACTTTCGGGGCTGAGGCGAGCGCCGCAATCAGTCAGGAGTTTGACGACCTCTTTGTTTCCGACGCGCGCCGCGTAGAACAATGGCGTCCTGCCGAACGAGTCTTTCGCGTTGATTTCTGCGCCGTGATGTACGAGGTAGTCCGCCATCTGTCACAAGCGCAAGAAATTATTATAAAGTGTCACGTATTTCACAAAAGAGATGCAGGACAGGACATTAAAAGTATTAAGCATCATACATTACATATAACCTCCAAACATTACCAACTTTCACAATTTCATTGGTGGTCTCCATCATGTGATACACAAAAAAGTGTAATGACTTCTCAATGGTCTACTTTAACATTTGCTATCTGATGTGATGTGAAAGCACTTTGTGACATTTGTCCCACTAAAGATAAGTTAAATGCAATTTTAAATGGTGACACATCGTATCAATGTGTTTTGCCCCAGAAAGTTAGTCAATTATTTAAGTAGTTAGGTTCTGGTAAATCAATAATTGTTTACTCATAATTATTAGACTATTATTAACACGCCACACCCAAAGTAGGCCTATGTATTTCCGTGTTTCAGTGTTTTACTTACTCTCTTCCAATTCTCCCTTCCTGTTTGTAATCCGCCTGCTACTATCTACCTCTTCAAAATCATCATCACCATCATCATCATCATCGTCGTCGTCATCATCATCGTCGTCGTCGTCATCATCACCATCATCAACGTCGTCATCATCATCGTCATCATCATTATTATCATCGTCATCATCGTCGTCATCATCATCAACGTCGTCGTCATCATCATCAACATCATCGTCATCACGTCATCATCGTCGTCATCATCAACGTCGTCGTCATCATCATTATTATCATCATCATCATCGTCGTCGTCGTCATCAACGTCGTCGTCATCATCATCAACGTCGTCATCATCATCATCATCATCAAGATCATGTTCCCAGCAAAGTCTATTCAAACCTTTCTATCCTGTCTATTGGCTGCAATGTGGAGCAGCGTACAACCGGCGGGCAGACCCTCTGGTTGACCCATGCGAGCGTTGACGTCAATGCCGCACTGCATCATGGTCTTGAGAACCTTCTTCCGGCCGCGCAGAGCGCATGCGTGAACCGGCGTCCAACCGTCAACGTCACACGTGAATACCTATTTTCGAAGTTGAACAGAAAAGTATAATCATGTAAGGCTTGATTGTTTTTTTCTTCAAGATATTGGTTAACATTTTATTATCACCACAAAATGAACAACGTAAGAAATTTTTTTTAACATCCAGAATTATGGAACAACTTGTTAAATCTCCTTCTTTTCTCGTACTCCCACCCCTATACTCTCCATCTCTCTCACCCCCTCTCCCTCTCTCTTTCCACCGGCTCCTTAACCATCTCCCATATTATTTACTACACTCCTCTCTCTCTCTCTCTCTCTCTCTCTCTCTCTCTCTCTCTCTCTCTCTCTCTCTCTCTCTCTCTCTCTCTATTTCTGAACTTCTATTATCTTCTGGCCTGAAGACAGTTGGCACGTTTCCCAGGTTTGTTCTTGTAGTAATAATGTTACTCTGGCATAGCGTACTATAACCGGGATCCATTGTCACTTTTCAGACAGTATAAAAAAAAGGTTTAGTCTAAATCTTGCAACAAAACGTCGGTGTCAACACAGGCATAATAAAGTTCAACTAGAAGAGAGTAGGCTGATAAGGCAATTTTTTTTAAAATCCATAGTACACAAGAATAACAATGCGACATTTCCTATTTATTCCGTTATTTGTGGCTAGTCTTATTTCCACATCGAGCAACGCAGAGGTGATTCAGTTCCAAGATGGAACACTGAATCATCTAAACGGAATACCAGCTTTCGTCTCTTGTGGAAAGAATGGACAAATTGGAACACGTCGTCTTAATACAGAATGACGTCATGGCACAACAATACGACGAGATTTTAATACTACGACGTCATCTTGAAAGTCAAGATGCAGTGATGTCAGATTTGAAACGTCAAACTCAGGAACAACGCGACGAAATGACGACACTGAAACGCCAGATCCAGGAATACGAAATTGTCGTTTCAGGCTGGCTTCGCCAGGAATACCGAACCAAAGCCAATGGAGTCACTAAAGACAATAAACGTGACCCCACGATTCCACCCAATGACGTCACTAATGACATTAAAGCCAAACTTCCTAAGAGTACGAGTACCAACAGCGTAGATATTAACCCACTGCAACAGGAGTTTATCGACAACACAACGGTCTCCAAGGAAAGTTACGCGAAACGTGACATCAGCACGCGTTCTGATGACGTAGCAGCCATTGATGTGATGGTGCAGCAGCTGAGCCAGCACGTCACGCAGCTGGAAGCGACCATTCACAGTGTGCAGAACGGCCTAGCCACGCGAGACATCGCCATCCAGGATGCCAGAACCTCTGTCTACGTCAGATGGGGGCACTCTCAATGCCCTGGTCAGTATGGATGATGATGATTATGGCGATGTTGATGATGATGATGAAGATGGTGATGGTGATAATAATGACGGTAATGATGATGATGACGACTATGATGATGGTGACGACGACGATGACGAATGATGATGATGACAACGACGACAAGAACGACGGTGATGATGCTGATGATTATGATGATGAGGAGGAGGAGGACAACGAGGACAATGATGATGATGATGATGATGATGATGATGATGATGATGATGATGATGATGATGATGATGATGATGATGATGATGATGATGATGATGCCGATTTAATATAAGTTATTGCAATTCCCTGGAGAGGATTGGGCACCGCCAGGTCTTTTTTGCCCAAGACACACTACATGATGACACAATCCACTAATTCCATACCGGATCGGTCGTCGCCCGGCACAAGGACCGCGCCTTCCGTTGGCCACCAGGACGGAGGTGTTAAGTATGCTACTGATGGCCAATTTAGCAAGATCCGAACGAGAAACAACATCGTCATAGGAACCTGGAATGTCAGGACCCTAACTGCGGAAGGAAAATTAGAAGAACTGGCCCACGAGTTGGACCACTATCGATGGAACGTTCTAGGCATCAGCGAACTGCGCTGGAAAGGCCTAGGTGAAACAACGACCGGCAAAGGCCACAAGCTCTATTTCAGCGGTAGAGATGACAGGCACGAACACGGCGTTGGATTCTTGGTCCACAAGAACATTCTAGCCACTGTCATGGGTTGCCGCCCAGTCTCCAGTAGACTCATTGCCATTCGCCTGAGAGCAGCCCCTTTCAATATCACCATCATCCAGGCCTATGCCCCAACATCAGACTATGACGACAGCGAAGTGGAGGATTTTTATGAAAATCTACAGGCGGTCCTTGACCAAGTGCCGAAGAAGGACATAGTCATAGTGCAAGGCGACTGGAATGCCAAGGTGGCCAAGATGCGCACCACAACTGGGGAGACACATGTGGACCCCACTGCAACAACGAGACAAATGACAGGGGTCTGAGACTCTTGGAGTTTGCCAGATACAACAATCTGGTACTGGCAAACACGCTTGGTCTCCACAAAAACTCCAGACGATGGACATGGCACAGTCCTGGCGGGTAGCATCACAACCAAATAGACTACATCATGGTCAAGAAACGCTTCAGATCAAGCATCAACATTGGCAGGACACGCACTTTGCCAGGAGCAGACATCGGAAGTGACCACGATCTCGTGATGATGTCTTTCCGGCTCCACTTGAAGAGAGTAAATACAGCAAAGTGCACTAGACTGAAGTTCGACCTGGACAAACTGCAAGACCCGGAGGTGGCAGAACTATTTCAGGCCACAATTGGAGGGAAATTTGCACCACTGCTCATTTTGGGGGCTGGTGAAGTAGATGTCAACACCATGACCACCACCTTCAACTCAGCTGTGACAGATGCCGCCACTGAGATCTTGGCAAGCACCGACCAAAGAAGAAGCCGTGGATCACACCTGAACTTTTGGATCTGTGTGATAAACGAAGAGAGATGAAAAAGAAAAAGAACACCTCACAGGGAGCTGATGTCTACCGAAAAATCAACAATGACATCCGAAAAGGCATGCGCACAGCAAAGGAGAACTGGATAGAAGATCAATGCCAGGAAATAGAGAACAGTCTGAACAAGAACAACAGCAAGAAGGCCTACCAGACTGTGAAACGGCTGACAAGTGTCAAACAGCCCAAAGTCTCCACGATCCAAAGCAAGTCTGGCATATGCCTTACAGAAGAACAAGAAGTCTTGGACAGATGGACAGAGTACTGCTCTGACCTTTACAACCATACACCAAATGGAGACCCATCAGTTCTAGCATGTCCCGAGAACAGAGAAGAAGAAGAAATCCTCCCAATTCTCCGGGAAGAAGTTGAGGCAGCAGTGCAAGCGCTAAAGAAAAAGAAATCAGCGGGAGTGGACAACATACCCGCGGAACTGCTACAAGCAGGAGGAGAAGCGATGATTGATGCCCTCACAATTATCTGTAACAAGATCTGGCAGAGTGGGGAGTGGCCTATACCATGGACCCAGTCGCTTGTCATCACTCTTCCCAAAAAAAGGTAACCTTCAGGAGTGTAAAAATTACCGGACCATCAGCCTCATCAGCCATCCCAGCAAGGTCCTCCTGAAAATAATACTCAACAGGTTGAAACCCCAATCTGAACAAATCATAGCTGAAGAACAAGCAGGATTCAGGGCAGGGCGAAGTACCACTGAGCAGATTTTCAACCTCAGAATAATCTGTGAGAAATACCTACAGCACCAACAACATCTATATCATGTGTTCATAGACTTCAAGAAGGCGTTTGACCGAGTCTGGCATGCAGCTCTATGGGCAACAATGGAAGTGTACAACATCAGCCCTAAAATTATTGAAGTCATCAAAAGCCTGTATGACAAGGCTACCAGTGCAGTCCTCCACAACAGCGCCATCGGGAACTGGTTCAGAACAACAATCGGTGTGCGTCAAGGATGCCTACTCTCTCCAACACTCTTCAACATCTTCCTAGAACGCATCATGTCAGATGCTCTTGCAGACCATCAAGGCACAGTCAGCATAGGGTGTAGAGCAATCTCCAATCTTCGTTTTGCAGATGACATTGATGGATTGGCTGGAGAGGAACAAGAACTTGAACAGCTGGTACAGAGGCTTGACACCACCTCCAGAGGTTATGGAATGGAAATAAGTGCAGAGAAGACCAAAATGATGACCAACAACACCAATGGCATCAATACGGACATCAAAGTCCAAGGCCAATCCCTCAACACAGTGCATAGCTTCAAATATTTAGGAGCCATTGTATCAGACAATGGGTCCCGACAGGAAGTCCTCTCCAGGATCGCACAAACAACTGCTGCCCTGACAAAGTTGAAGCCCATTTGGAAAGACAGGACCATCAGTCTACATTCCACAGTAAGACTGCTGCGCTCACTTGTCATCTCCATCTTCCTATATGCTTGCGAAGCATGGACCCTCACAGCAGATCTCCAACGAAGAATACAAAGCATGGAGATGAGGTGCTACAGAAGACTTCTGGGCATTTCCTATACCCAACACATCACCAACGACGAAGTCCGACAGACCATCACACAAGCCATTGGACAACACGATGACCTGCTAACAGTGGTGAAGAAACGGAAACTCCGATGGTATGACCACGTCACCAGATCATCAGGCCTTGCAAAGACTATTCTGCAAGGCACAGTGCAAGGAGGTAGAAGAAGAGGGAGACCGAAAAAGAGGTGGGAGGACAACATTCGAGAATGGACTGGTTTGACACTGAGCGAAGCCATCAGGGCTGCTGAGGACAGAGAAAGATGGAGTATGCTGGTTAATCATCTGTGGTGCCCCTACGACCTTCGGGTTACGGGACAGGATAGGATAGGATAGGATTGCAATTCAACCTTACATATTTTAAAAAATATATATTTATTTATAATATATTTATTTATTGTCCAGGTCAGTCGGAGTTGGTGTATTCTGGAGTGATGGGTGGAGGGGCCTTCGTGGATGCAGGGTCAGGGGTCAACAACCTGTGCCTGACCATGTCGCCCGTGTTCGGGAGTACTCAGACCCACTTTTCCTTCCTCTATGGCACCGAGTTCCAAACTTCGGACGGCACCCATGACAAGGTGAGAGCATCCATAAAATTGATGATGGTCCTGATTCGGCTCTTAGCATTCCGCTGGACCCTATAAACATTGAATATATATCTATAATATTGATGATGTAGATGAAGATTGTGATGATGATGATGATGATGATGATGATGATGATGATGATGATGATGATGATGATGATGATGATGATGATGATGATGATGGGCTGGTGGTGGAGGCGGTAGCGGTTATGGTAATGAGGTGGTGGTGGCTATCATTGTAATAATGGACTCATCCTCTAAATTGGGGTAGGGTGAAGGGTCTAAGGAAAGAAACTCTACAACAGCTGTGATAACTGGCAGTTTGTGTGAGAAAACTGTCTTTGCAAAAACTCAGAAAGCGAATCAAAAGCAAAAGTGACCACATCTTTCTTACAACTGTTATTTTCAGGACCCTGTGTGCGCGGTATGTAGGTCTTCCCACAGCACTACCGTGATGATCCCGGGTACTAACGCGTGCAGCTCAGGCTGGTCTTTGCAGTACAGCGGCTACTTGATGGGCGGTGGCTACACCGGCCCCGCTGCCTCGGAGTTCATCTGCGTCGACTCCGCCATGCAAAGTCGAGTCGGCGGTGATGCAAGCACTGACGGGAAGCTACTGTTCTACACTGCCACGCGCTGCGGTACTCTCCCTTGCGGCCCCTATGTCAACGACGGCATTGTTTTGTGTGCCGTGTGTTCTAAATAGGGATGTAATATATATGAGGGGTGCTAAAAGACAGGAATGTGATTTATATTTTCAACTGTACCAGAAAGCAACCTTAAGAAGAACACTTCTATCAGAGATTTTATAAGGGGAGATGGGACACTCCTTCTTACGTCATATGTGGTCGATGACATGGATTCTCCTTCTTGACTCCGTGATCCCCCTTTCAGCCCTTATACACAGTGCAATTTGATCATACGTTTTCTCCCAAACTACTGATCAGATTATTGTGAAACTTGCTGTGTAGATCGGAGGTGATGAGTTTTAAGTGAAAAATAGGTTTGGTACCTTCATTTCATACTTGTCCCCTCGGACAATTTCTTTGTAATTTTTCTTTAGGCAAGCGATCACGATTTATCACATAAATTCACGTGTAGTTGTGGATTTTTAAACAAACTTTTGGCCCAGGTACTGAACATTTATGCAGCCAAAGATTATTTATGTATGCAGTTGTATGGGGTGGGGGATTGTTGGGGTGTGTGATGGTGGGGTGAAAGTGTCTGATGGAGGCTTTGTAATTGAACCAGGAGTATTCTCAGCAAAAAGCTTTTATTATGTTGCTCTCTATAATACCACAAAAAAGAAAGAAAGAGAGAGAGAGAGAGAGAGAGAGAGAGAGAGAGAGAGAGAGAGAGAGAGAGAGAGAGAGAGAGAGAGAGAGAGAGAGGAGAGAGAGAGAAACTTTCAAATTTTTAAAATTAGGGATACAGATTTTAGACTAATTAATAAGTCTAATCTTCCAACTTGTCCCTTCACAACTTAACATAATAAGAACCTTTAACATTAACTTGTAAATCATATTACACACACACACACACACACACACACACACACACACACACACAACACACACATGCGCGCGTACAAACACCCCCCCCCCCCCCTACATAAACACACTAACACACGAATCTAAACCAAAAAACGATCATTCCCTACATAACAAAATGATGCGAGTATAATTTGACCCTTGGCGGCTAACCTGCACCACTGGTTCAATTACCAGAAAAAGGGGACTCGATTTAACCCTACACTAGTACTTGTGAATTTGCAGCAAATGCAAGATGCTCAAAGTGCACTAACAGTTTATTTATGAACAAAAATACTGCAGAATGACCTAGTATTGTTTATAACATCTTCCACATAAATTGAATTCTTTAAAAATCAGATGTTCATCAAAGACTGTCAAAACATTTTTTTTTAGAAAACAATGGAAGAAAACAAGCTGAGTTCACCGTCCGCGTGTCTTCTTTTATAAACACTATTTTACGTGTGTTCGTGAAGTAATTGATATAGACGCCTCTGAGAAAGAAAAATTCAGGATCTATTTCCCTTTAGTTTTAGAAATAATGCAGTGGTCCAATTCACCTCCAGGTCCAAGTTACCCACATTTCCCATATATCTATATATAAGTCATTGTATCAGTACAAAGACACTAAAGACAGTCTGGTAACTGGAAGAGGTGTTGGTGGAGAGGGGGGAGGATGGAGGGCTGTAGTGGGGATGAACGGCGAGAAGCACTTAAACAAACGTGTAAACAATTTTGGCCTGCACAGCCTACTGGGGAAGATGGTTGCATTGTTCATTGAGTCAATCACTCAGTTGTCCGTGGCCTGGGACGATGCCCCTAAAGGCAGCACGTGGTCCCCACACGTGGCGTGAGTTAGATCCTGTATCGGCCAACGCTTTGAGCAGTTCCGAAGTTGAAAAAGCGCTATATCACAACGATACAAAAAAGAGAGAGAAAGAAAATCAGACCTGGAACGCTAGCTGAGGATTGGCCTTGACCAGATGCTTCACCTGCTGCAGCATGACCTTGACATCCTGCTTCAACAGTCCCAAGGTCACCATAGCCATTTCCTTGACCACGTGACGATCGCTAAAGTCGTGATCCCCGTCCTCCTCCCCTGGTGGCTCAATCACTGTCACCTAAAACAACAAGTGGCTCAATCACTGTCACCTAACACAACAAGTGGCTCAATCACTGTCACCTAACACAACAAAACGCTCAATCACTGTCACCTAACACAACAACACGCTCAATCACTGTCACCTAACACCACAACACGCTCAATCACTGTCACCTAACACAACAAGTGGCTCAATCACTGTCACCTAACACAACAAGTGGCTCAATCACTGTCACCTAACACAACAGTGGCTCAATCACTGTCACCTAACACAACAAGTGGCTCAATCACTGTCACCTAACACAACAAGTGGCTCAATCACTGTCACCTAACACAATAAGTGGCTCAATCACTATCACCTAACACAGCAAAACGCTATCAAATCACACCAACTGATCTATTCATCCATCAAATCATCGATCTAACATCTAACCCATCCATCACAACATCTAATCATCCATCCATGATTATTTATCATTCCATGTTTTCATTTGGCTTCCTTTGGATAAAGCTAGTCCCTGGTACATTTATATCTATCTACCCATCCATCATCCATCCATCCAAATATCCACCTATCTACACTTCCATCCATCCATATAGTCATCTATCAATGCGCCCGTCAATTTATACAACCATCCATTCACTCATCTATTCATCTAACAAATATCAGTCTATTCATATTCATTTAACTATTCAATTTGTTTAAAAAAAATTTATTCAGGCGTTTCTAGCGGTTTTGCTCTTCTTGTTGTTCTGCCCGCGCATTGCTCAGTGATATTTTTTTTCCATTTACGTCTATACCCAATTTCTGATTTTAGAATTGAGAATGACTGTTTTATGTAATTCTACACGACCACCACCACCATCATCATCATCATCATCATCATCATCATCATCATCATCATCACCATCATCATCATCATCATCATCATCCACAATCCAACCACCATCCGCCATCCACCCAACCATCAACAATGATCCATTCAATCACTCAAATCCAACCTGAGGGATAGGTTCAGAATGTAGATCCATTTCTTGCTCCATGTTGGTTCTCCAGTGCATCCTTTCACCAGCAATCACAGACATGTTGTAGTCCTTTGGTCAAATCACCCTGCACTGCCCTAGTCCACAGTCGGCCAATCATCTGAAAATGTCATTCAAAATATAATAATAATAATAATAATAATAATAATAATAATAATAATAATAATAATAATAATAATAATAATAATAATAATAATAATATTATTATTATTATTATTATTATTATTATTATTATTATTATTATTATTATTATTATTATTATTATTATTATTATTATTGGTTATTTTGTAAAGCGCAAATCCAAACAAAAAGCTTGCTCTAAGCGCTCGCAGGAATTCATTTTACACACACAGGTTCTCGGAAGATTAAATCTTTTCATTGCTATAAAAAGTTAATGTTGCGACAATTGCATCTCCCCGATAATTATAGAGACACAATACGAACGATGTGAGGTTTTTTTCCGCTTTGTGTAGCAGCAGTATTTACTGATGACCGATGCAATTCTACAAATGTGACGCTTTTTTTCGTTCTTTTTCTCTCAAACTGTATTTACATATGCGTGCGTTGTGTAACTGAGCGTTTTGTATTATATGCAATGCCGGGGATGGGGGTGGGTGGGATAAAGGCATTTAAACACACACAAACATACACTCACACCCACACACACATTGTCACACGATTCAGCCCCGATGCTTAAATCTTGTGTAACTGGAAGTCGTTATCCAAGCAGCCCGTTCACTCAGCAACAAGGCAGGAGTCGTCGTTATGAGATTGTCCAACTTCATGAAGTAAATACCAACAACTGCATACAAGATCGCTTGGAGAAAAATATCTTCTTGCAAGCAGAAAGTGTATTACTTGTATAGCCTCTCAACAAGGTAGAATAGTTCAGAACATTCCAGAACGAAAACACCCATTCGAAATAAAACTCGTCACCGGAATTACGCACTGTCTTGCGTCATAGGACATTCCACAGTTTACAAGACTTGACTAGCTGTTGAGAGATATATCTCGAACGTTCGATCGATAATAAATAATTCTTTTAAAAGTTCTTAACATTACTCTGCTACAACAATATCGACATAGGAAAACTATTAATATTATACAAAGCGTTTTCCAGCAATGGCCCCAGAATCAAATCAAAGGTAAATACATGTTATTATTGCACGCATCGCAAAACAAAAGGTTTGCAACTATCGTGCGCGTCTCAAGCGTAACACACACACACACACACACACACACACACACACACACACCCACACACACACACACACACACACACACACACACATACATACATACATAAACGCGCGCGCGATGAACAAAATGGCCGAAAATAAAATAAACAGGCGTGCGGGAAATGATACAAGCACATATTTGTTTGTAGGTCATAATGTTATTGTTTACCGTGGCGAAATATTTTGCGTACGTTTTCTCATGGACACCACTGTTCAAGAATAAATTAATGGAATCATATCACAGCAAACTCTCAGCTCTTAACGAGTTCACACGATGCAAATCACTGTTATTTAAACCAAAAGTGTTCTAGTACAGATGTTACACTTCAGTCTTCTGACAAAACAACAACTACAACACATTTCAGCATAAAACGTTGCACAACTTACAAAGTCCTAATATGTGACATAGCAAGCACAACAATCAGTTGTATACCGCACAAGGTTCCACCGGATTGAAAGAACGAACACGGACCACAATTTCAACCAACTGATCTCGAGTGTTTCCCAAACGCTATGACACACTATCATTACGTTCAGTGTGTCCGTGTAACATCTCTCTCTCTCTCTCTCTCTCTCTCTCCTCTCTCTCTCTCTCTCTCTCTCTCTCTCTCTCTCTCTCTCTCTCTCTCTGTATCGTTGGTCAAACGAACCGGATCTGAACGCGGAGATATATAATAACAGTGGAGATTCATGTTGGAAAATAACGCATGCAGAGGACGCTGCGGCTGTATTGTAATTTATCGAACCCCCGTACAACAAAAAACAAAATAGAAAATAAACATCATTATAAAATAATAACAAAACAGATACACATAAAATGCCTACATTGCTAAATAATAATATCATAAAAAGCCCTTGTGACCATTTGGCAGAAAGCGTCCAATATCCCCAAGCTGACCCAACAGACCCCACACACAAAAGAGGAGTTTTGAAAGAGATTTCCAGAAAATAAAATATAAATGACTGGTCTAGCAAATAAGATAGTAGATTGATGGAACCGATTAGGAACGAGAAAGAACACATGAAAATGATAGAAACAGTGGTGATTTAAAGCACTAAATTTCCACAAAGTGGGTACCTAAAGGGGGTTCCTGCAGTTTTGTCATTTGCGCTTCCGATAAGCTACAGTACCATAGCATGCACAGGCGTAACACAGCTGACTGCTTGCAGGTATGTCTTGCGCACTGAGCATCTCTAAACTGAGGTCAAGACGGTGCCCCACAGACCGAATCAACTTATACCTTCGGATAAGAGTACAAACCGAGGTCTAGTGTAGGTACTGTGACGGTTTTTTTAATTGCTGCTGGGCTCTGCACAATGGGATGCTGTAACCTTCACGTCTTATTCAATGTGACCGCTAGTGAGTCACCTGGTGAATTACTTTAATACATTTATTTGTTTAGCTCGGTCTGTGTTAAGGCTGGGGTACAGAGATAGATAGAAAAATGGTAAAAGATCACTGTTACACTAGCTTTCACACGGCTATGAATCATATGTAGTTCAGCCAATTGATAACAGTCAAAATCACACATTTATTTCTTCTACTCTATACACGATCTTCGAAATACGAATCTAACTTAAAAGTTCAATTGTCAATGTGAATGGTTCGCTCGCTGATAATCTAGGCAGTTACTCTTTCTTCATCGGGCACTAGCGTTCATGAAGAGTGGACTACTGTGGTCCTTTTGATACAGTTTTAGTGCATGTTTCCTGGGCACTTAACTGAGTGGTTTCGTGGTTGAAGCGCTGCGTTGAGGTAGCTTCTACGACACGCTGTGTTGTCGTTGCTTGTGTTCGACGGGTGGGCTATCTGCGCTCAATGCTGTAGATGCCTTGGCAGCCAACTCGAATCGTAGATTAGATTCTGTTCTTTGCTGAGTTGGGCTCACGATATACCGCCTGCTCGTCTGTAACATATGAGACGAAATTCTGCACAACCCTGAATAATAGGTCTGTGCAGAGCGTCTCACTGAAAGCCAAAGTAGCCCTCAGCGATAGCTCCACATTTCTATACATTAGCGACGAACATTCTGCTAAGCCGGTGGTCCCCTGGAATCTCCACTCTAATTTCCTATACATACATAAATATAAATCGTGGCTAACTATACACATAAAAAATTAATAATATTATAAACATTCACTGGTATAGCCACTGGTCTGCAAGCATACATATAGGTTAAACAACAGTGGTTCCGTCAAGTATACAACATGGCGTCAAACCCGGTCGTGCTTAACACGTGGTCGGCTTCTCCACGTGGCAAGGCAAAGTCGGACTAACAATTCAAATCTATGCATAGCAAATTCCACAAACATAATTTCAACAATAATAATTATAAATACATCACGATGAAACAGAGGTATGTTCATTTACCTGCTCGACAATGTCAGGCCGGTGGCTACTTGATTGAATTCAAATATTCAACAAACACTGCTTCCCTGTTCTATCAGTGGAGATATTTCTCTGCTCGAGTGTAGCTGTGTACTGCTCAGAGCTTTCCACACAACTGACCTATACTTGGCTTTGACTGAATCGGCCAGAACTGGTCCTAACCACTCTACGATGAAACAATCTAAGTGGCTATAAAGTTCGAAACACCATCGTAGGCCGCGATGATGTCACTAAACGGCTCGCGCCAGCTCGCAGTGTGTGTGTACACATCAGTTATACCTTAATCGTCTGCTATAGACTACAGTAACCTTCTAAGTTTTACTACTGCTAAACAAGCAAAAGCTCAAATAGTGCGGGGTAAACGGGTCTGCTTGTTACAGGTACGCATTCCATCGCACGGACTTTGAAAGATCCTGACGCTCATGTCCTAGAGGGGTGAATGCCAGCTACACATTTACACCCAGCCAGCACTAGGTCTTTTTCCCCCCATATCCCGGTCGACCAGGGTTGTCCTCAATGGTCGACCAGGATTGTCCTCAATGGTCGACCAGGATTGTCCTCAATGGTAGGCCAGGGTTGTCCTCAATGGTCGACCAGGATTGTCCTCAATGGTAGGCCAGGGTTGTCCTCAATGGTCGACCAGGATTGTCCTCAATGGTAGGCCAGGGTTGTCCTCAATGGTCGGCCAGGGTTGTCCTCAATGGTCGACCATATGGGGGGGGGGGGGGGTGGGGGGGGGGGGGGGGGGGGGGGGGGGGGGTGGGGGGGGGGGGTGGGGGGGGGGTGGGGGGGGGGGGGGGGGGGGGGGGGGGGGGGGGGGGGGGGGTGGGGCGCTCCTCAATGGTAGCGCCAGGGTTGTCCTCAATGGTAGGCCAGGGTTGTCCTCAATGGTCGGCCAGAATTGTCCTCAATAGTCGGCCAGGATTGTCCTCAATGGTCGGCCAGAATTGTCCTCAATAGTCGGCCAGGATTGCCCTCAATGGTTTGCGCCAAAGGCAACAGGTGGACTTGTGGAGTTAGATCCTCTATTGGCCAGCGCCTGGAGGAGCTCTTGAGCTGGAAAAGCGCTATATACAAACGTTTAAGTTGTAAGTAATCTTCACCAACATCAAACCTTACTTCTTCTTCAGCATAGTTACCGGGGATACTCCCTTTACATTCAGTTGAAAACGCACTAGTAAACAAAAACTAAACTGTCCCAAGCTAGGAACTTACAGAACTCCAAGCATTGCTTGGCGTAGAAAACTAGTGTCTAGACTAGCGATCTCAGCGACTACATTAACACAAGAGCTACCTAATACGTTTCTAAGTCAAACAGCAAACAGGAAAGCTAACAGGACCTGGGGCCTCATAGCCTCAATGACTTTTGAAGTTTTGAACAAGGCGACACACCATTCAGGCAACAGCGTGTTTCGCAATCATTAGATAATCATAAATACCTTCTGAAACTAACACACGAAACACAGGGCAAACTCGGGCTGTGGCACATTTATTACTCTTATTAAATTCCCTTTATACTGTCATAATGACCTATGCTGAATCGATCCACACACACACACACACCCACACCCACATCCATACAAACACACACATAAACACACACGCACCACACATACGCACCACACATACACTGTGAATATGATGATTGCTTTCTTCAGAACACGTGAAAGATTAGCGGTGAGCGAGATGAGAAAATCGAGGGCACTGCCTTCATAAAAGCTGTCCATGAAAAAAGTGACATACTAAAGGGAAAAGCAAAACTAAACCCCCTAGCAATGTTATCATACAGTATTTTGTTGACACCTCTACACTGTTTTAAGCTAAACCCGTTTGAAACAAGATTAGAAGCATGTGCCCGCAGCAGTACATTCATTTTAAAATAAATACTATTACTGAAAAGCCAAAAACAACAACAATAAGGGCATTGTGTTAATACATTAGTCTCGAATGTTGTCCTCCAACCTCCATTTTCTGTCTCTCTCTTCTTCTGCCTCCTTGCACCGTGCCTTGCAGGATGGCCTTTGCAAGGCCTCATGGCCTGATGCTCGGGTAGCGTGGCCATACCATCGGAGTTTCCGTTTCGTCATCACTGTGAGCATGTCATCGTATTGTCCAATGTCTTGTGTGATGGTCAGTCGGACTTCATCGTTGGTGATATGCTGGGTATAGGAAATGCCCAGAAGTCTTCTGTAGCACCTCATCTCCATGCTTTGTATTCTTCGTTGTAGATCTGCTGTGAGGGTCTATGTTTCGCAAGCGTATAGGAAGATGGAGATGACAAGGGAACGCAGAAGTCTTACCTTGGAATGTAGACTGATGGTCCTGTCTTTCCAAATGGGTTTCAACCTATGCAACAGCTATAGAAGAATACGGCCATGTAGACCTATACAACAGCTATAGAAGAATACGACCATGTAGGCCTAATGCGTCAATCTACCTACTCCCTCAGCCTGTCGGATCTTCGATGGGAAATGAGGAACAAAGCACGGAGTTGCTGGGGTATAAATGTGCTCAATAATGATCATGGCAGCACGAAGTATTCACTCCCTTGCTTGTTTTCTTTCATTGGACGTCATTTTACCTCAATCATAAGAGAGAAAACGAGTTCTGAAAGGGGCTTCAAGATGACACATTCCGTTCCTCTTCAAATTCACAGTCAATGTTGCCCTGCTGGGAAAAAAATATGAGTCACACACTAAACACATCGTCGTAGACACGACGTTAACAATTGTCTTGGTAATCTATGGGTTTGTCGCAAGTTTAGTCCCAAACTATTGGTAGTCTCAGACGATGGTCGGTATGTGCTGTTGCTGTGGTTGTTGCATCTTGAAAGAAGAATGAATGAATTAAATAATGAATGAGTTAATTAAAATATATGAAGCGGATAACTATTTGCATATAAAAGGCGATCACAGCGGTTGGCAAAAAAAGATTACAAGCAAAAAATGGAACACTTAAAAACAATGTGAGTTACAATGATTCATCCCCAATACAATCTCTCTCTCTCTCTCTCTCTCTCTCTCTCTCTCTCTCTCTCTCTCTCTCTCTCTTACTCTTCTCTCTTTCCTCTCTCTCTCTCTCTCTTACTCTTCTCTCTTTCCTCTCTCTCTCTCTCTTACTCTCTCTCTCTTTCTCTCTCTCTCTCTTACTCTTCTCTCTTTCCTCTCTCTCTCTCTCTCTCTCTCTCTCTCTCTCTCTCTCTCTCTCTCTCTCTATATATATATATATATATATATATATATATATATATATATATATATATATCATAAACATACACGCACACACATACACACACTCACAAACACACACACACACACAAGTATGTAGAACACCAAAACTGGGTTTTACTAAGAATGTAGGAATCGGAAAGTGTTTTTTTGACGGAAACACGTTTTGCGCTGTAATTAAACATTGGCTGATCGTATTTTGATATTGTTTTGTTGGCAGGTGGTTCAGACAGGGGTCAAGCATTCCAGTGGTTTCTTTTCTCTTTTTTACATTAAAGGCCAGTCACAACAATGCCAAGAAAATCGAAACTTTAGAAATACTTTGTTAAAAGGCTATGTGTGTGAGTGTCTGGAAATACATTTGAATGGCTTGCCATTTTGTTTCTTTTT
>CM072526.1:31869205-32035865 GCA_036898135.1 Oncomelania hupensis
TCCGAAACTATTAAGGATATAAAAACGTATCTGGTAAATTCAGAAAGCTTGTAATCTCAATTTTTACATGGAATGTTCAAAGATGTCAATGTGAGCACCATTGGTCACACGACACACATCAAGCCGATAGTCAAATTCTTGTCAAACGCGTCCCAGCATTTTCTGGTTGAGTGAACGCCATTAATGGGTCTGAAAAGACATTTTTAAAAAATCAACAGCTTTACAAAACACTTAATGTAATTAGCTTTAAAATGGCACAACTTTTATCTTACTACCATTCATAGTAATTGAGATATGGGGACTTGAAATGTGCCCAAGACTTTTGGAACACCCCTGTCTCCCTCCTTCCCTCCCTCCCTTTCCCTCTTTTTTTTCTCTCTCTCTGTATCCCCAATACCCACCTCAATCCCAGTCAGGCCTCTTTCTGTCTCTTACTGTCTGTCTCTGTTTTTTCATCCCTGTTTGTCTGTGTCTGTCTGTCTGTATTTCTCTCTCTTTTGATTAACTGGTCGTTGACAAGTTAAGAGTCAGAATCTGTTGACCTCCAGACTGACTGACTCATGTTCTGGCGCCAAATTCATTTATCCAGGGACAAATATATTTCGATGGAGTTTTGTGTGATTGAGAGAGGGAGGAGTGAGAAAGAGGAAGTGGAGCTGAGGAAAGAGGGACAAAAAGACAGATAAAACAAACATAAAAAGAAAGATGAGAGACAGACAGAGAGAGAGAAGAGATAGACAGCGAGAGAGAGAGAGAGAGAGAGAGAGAGACAGAGAGAGAGACAGAGAGAGAGAGAGAGAGGGGATAGAAAGAGAGGGACAAACAGACAGAGTAAATGTGGGTATTCAAGAATCCATCGATATTATTGCATATTCTTGCAATGATAGTAAAATTTACGTGTCTGCGACAGGTACAGGATTTGTAATATAATGTTATTGTTATGGTTACAGTTCCACTCGTTAGATTTGATTGTATGTCTTTGCGTGAGAATGAAGTGATCTATAATCGCATGTACAGCACAGTCAACGTGTACGCAGACTACAATAAAATTGCGAGGTCAAGTAGGAGCTGTACCACACCTCCGTCGCGCCTAGTGTAATTAAAAGTAATAAGCCTATAGTTCTAATTTAAAAAAACGCATCAGCTTAAGGAGCTGCTCAAGGCATTGCCTAAATCAGGAAATAACTTGAGCCATCCAAAATGCCAACTTGCTGCGTTACGCTCACTGACACCGAGGACTACTGAGTCTGGGTATGAGTGTGTAGTTGAATCTGTCAATCATACTCTTCAAAGCATCGCGTGATTCGCTAGTTCTCCTGATAATATATTAATGAGATCGATAGAAAAAAATTTTAAGGATTTTATTTCTCACCCTGCTGCCCTGGCGAGGTTGAAGCCAATTTGGAAAGACAGGACCATCAGTCTACATTCCAAGATAAGACTGCTGCGCTCCCTTGTCATCTCCATCTTTTTATATGCTTGCGAAGCATGGACCCTCAGAGCAGATCTACAACGAAGAATACAAAGCATGGAGATGAGGTGCTACAGAAGACTTCTGGGCATTTCCTATACCCAACACATCACCAACGACGAAGTCCGACAGACCATCACACAAGCCATTGGACTACACGATGACCTGCTCACAGTGGCGAAAAAACGGAAACTCCGATGGTATGGCCACGTCACCAGATCATCAGGTCTTGCAAAGACCATCCTGCAAGGCACAGTGCAAGGAGATAGAAGAAGAGGGAGACCGAAAAAGAGGTAGGAGGACAACATTCGAGAATGGACTGGTTTGACACTGAGGCACTGTAAAGAGACATAAATCTTCGTAAAACGAATCAGTATACACTAAGTCAAGGTAGACAAAAAGTGTATTGAGAATGAATTCCGTTGTGCCGAGATTTGAACATGCACGTTCACTCGCATACTTTTGCACGCCGGGAGAACCTGTCTAGCCATTGAGTCACTCTGCTGCTAGGAGACCCAGATGACTTCATGTATATTCGTTAAAGGCATTTCCCCACGAGGTCTTGAGCCATTAATTCTGTTCACATTCAAATCCACAGCACAGTAGCACAATGAAGCTAATTTGGTCGTCCTTGTAAGTCTTTGGTCATAGCACAATAGGCTGAATTCTCTTGTGGTTCTTAGCAAGCATTCTCGGTACATGAACTCGAATGTCCAGATCATATTTATTATGTACTCGTATGTTGCTACGTTTCCTATGGCTCCACATTCTCGCACAAAAAGAGGGTGGGAGAAGAAAGAGGTTTGTGAGGAGGTTGAGAGAATGGCGAAAAGAGTACTTGAATGCTAGCATGCGGGCCAGATGATGATGATGATGATGATGATGATGACGATGATCATGATCATGATGATCATGATGATGATGACGATGATCATGATGATGATGACGATGATGATGATGATGATTACATTACATAACATAATTATTGCTTTAGGTCCAGCGGACTCTTTCGAGCCAAATTAGGACCAATAATGATGGTGGTTATGATGACGATGATGATGATGGTGGTGATGACGATGATGATGATGATGATGATGATGATGATGATGATGACGACGACGACGACGATGATGATGATGATGATGATGATGATGATGATGATGATGATGATGATGATGAAGAACAACAACAACAACAACAACAACAACAACAAGAGAAACAAAAAGAGGAGGATGTTAACTGGAAAAAAAGACAGAACAGGAAGAAGAGACGGATGAGAAAGAGGAGGCAGATGTGGAAGAGAAAATGAAGCAGCATCAGAAGACGAAGATACACAAGGATGAGGTAGAACCGGGTAGTGGGTGGGGGATGAGGGATGGAAGTAGGAGTGGACAGTTTTAGAAGGCTTGGCAGAAATCTCTTGTGTATTTTACCTTAGGTGATCAACCGTGGAATGTCCAGGTCAGATTTCGGCCAGCTCTGTAATACATGCTCACAGACTGGTCTTGTGGACATGTTTGTTATTCTTCTGACGCGAGCGGCTAGGTGGTCGTCGTGGGCGACGGGAGTTCGAGTTTGTATTTTGTATAGTATGTGGCATTGTAGACACAGTATATCATTGTGCGAGTAAATCAGTAAATAATAAATAGTGTTATTTATTTGTACTAGGGTGGTTTCAGCAGATCTTTTTTGCGGATCAGGGGTTGTCCGGTCCTGATTTGGCTCGTAAGAGTCCGCTGGACCGAAAGCAATAATCATGTAATGTAATGTAATTTGTAACTTTTACAAGACTCTATTCCAAGGCTTTTTTTTGTTTGGGTTTGTTTAAACTTTTGGGGAAAACGGGTTTATTCTCAAATTGGCATTGTTATTACATTAAACAATAATAAAGTTGGTTTTGATTGCTCAACCCACCGCTAAATTTTGAATTTTCCATTTTGGTTCTGACAGATGAGTGATTTCCCCTTTTTTAATGGTACATCAATACCATAGCCCTGTGACCTTTGACTTTATTTTTGAGTGCACCACGCGTCTTGAAGATTGCGTCTTTGGTGTGTAGTGTAGGGTAGTGTAGGGTAGGGTAGTGTAGGGTAGTGTAGAGTAGGGTAGGGTAGGGTAGGGTAGGGTAGGGTAGTGTAGGGTAGTGTAGAGTAGGGTAGGGTAGGGTAGTGTAGGGTAGTGTAGGGTAGTGTAGAGTAGGGTAGGGTAGGGTAGGGTAGTGTAGGGTAGTGTAGGGTAGGGTAGTGTAGGGTAGTGTAGGGTAGGGTAGTGTAGGGTAGTGTAGTGTAGGGTAGTGTAGAGTAGGGTAGTGTAGGGTAGGGTAGGGTAGGGTAGTGTAGGGTAGTGTAGGGTAGTGTAGTGTAGGGTAGTGTAGGGTAGGGTAGTGTAGGGTAGTGTAGAGTAGGGTAGGGTAGGGTAGTGTAGGGTAGGGTAGGGTAGTGTAGTGTAGAGTAGGGTAGGGTAGGGTAGGGTAGGGTAGGGTAGGGTAGTGTAGAGTAGGGTATAGTTTGATCAACCTCAAACGAAAAACCTTTCGAACCTTTTCTGTTTCTGTGTATGCAGATTTCCTACAACTTGTTCTGCACAGTATTTATGGAATGTTGGACTCCAGCTATGGCACCACTTCAGCACAGTTGTACCATCGTGGGTCTGATAAAGACCATCAAAGGTCGAAACAGCTGTCCATACGCTTTGCTGTCAAACAGTGTTCTTTCCATATAGAATGTAGGCAGTTTGATGGTGTCGGCTTTGACGGTAAAATCATCATGGTTTGCAAACTGTGTTTTTAGTTCATTTCTGATTCTGATTTCGAATCCGATTTTTCAGTGAGCAAATAGAGTGCGTGCTGGACGAAGAATGATAATTATGAAAGGAAGGGGAACGACATAACAGGAAAGAGAAAAAAAAAATAAGAAGAAGAATATCACAGGAAGGAGAATTACACAATAAGAGGTTAAAAGACATAATAGGAACGATAAATCTATTTTAGGACTGAGAGAATCACATAATAGGAAGGACAATCATATAAACAGACATGAGAATTATAAAACAGGAAGAAGAAGAACATAATAAGAAGGGCATGACGCAATAAGAATGACGTAGCGGAGGAAGAAGAAAAAAAAGTATTTACGTCTTCTTTGTGTCACGTGGGGTTTATGGGCTCTGCACAATGGAATTATGGACCCTCACGTTTATTCGGTGGGAACTGCTAGTACGTCACCCTATGAATTACTTTAATAAATTTATTTGTTTAGCTCGTTCTGTGTTAAGGTTGGGGTACAGAGATAGATAGAAAAATGGTAAAATATTACTGTCACACTAGCTTTCACACGGCTATGAATCATATGTAGTCCAGCCACTTGATAACAGTTAAAATCACACATTTATTTCTTCTACTCTATACAAGATTCTCTAAGTACTAATCTCACTTAAAAAGTCTCAGTTACTGCTAATAGTTCGATCGCTGATAGTCTAGGCAGCTGTTATATCTTCCTCGGGCACTTGCTATTATATTTCATGTAGATTTGGACTACTGTGGTCCGTTTTACAGTTTCTGAAGAGTTGGACTACTGTGGTCCGTTTTACAGTTTCTGAAGAGTTTAAGTGCACCTTCGTCGATTACACTTAACTTTCTGATGGTGCGGTCGAAGTCCTTCTGTGAGGTAGCTTCTGGTACACCTTTGTCGTTGTGTAGTTGGGTTCCCTTGCCACGCTGTGGGGTCTGACAGGGTGTTTTCCAAGGTAGCTCTTTCCGACTTGTGCGGTAGAGGCTCCTCAACCAACTAGTCGTTTCTGTGGAGTGGGGTGCACAGGATAGCTCGGGATAGCTCGCCTGCTCGTCTGTAATATAAGAGACGAAATTCTGCGCAACCCTGAATAATCGGTTTGTGCAGAGCGTCTCACTGAAAGCCAAAGTAGCCCTCAGTGATAGCTCCACATCTCTATACATAAGCGACGAACATTCTGCTACTTCCGGGGTCCACTGTAATCTCACTCTAAATTCCTATACATACATAAATATCAATCGTGTCTAACTATACACATACAGAATTAATAATAATATACACATTCAGTGGTACAGCCACTGGTCTGCAAACATACATATAAGTTAAACAACAGTGGTTCCGTACGGGATACAACATGGCGGCGCAACCGGTCGTGTTTCGGCTCGTGGTCGGCTCTTCCACGTGGTACGGCAAATTCGGATTAATAATTCACATTTATGCATAGCAAATTCTTCAAACATAATTTCAACAATAATATAAATATATCACGATGAAACAGAAGGGTGTTCATTTACCTGTTTGACAAGTTCAGGCCCGTGATGACTTAATAGAATACTAAGATTCTAAAGTCCTGCTTCCTGGTCTATTAGTGAAGAGATTTCTCTATCTATCTATGTAGATGTTCACTCTTCCTCGTCTCACACACGACTGATTCAAACTGTGCTAGGATCTGACACAGTAAAACTGCTCTACCCGCTAAGCCTGCTCTCATTGGTTAAAACGGTCAAATTCAAAGCTCAAGTGCTGACTCACTACGCAGCGTGGGTCGGGCTCGCGGTGTGTACTTTAATTGCTGCTGTGTCATATACTGACTCTCTACTGTTACAATTACTACACAAGGCTAAATAGTCGATAGGCAGAGTTAACACTAGCCAGTTCGTGACACTTTGGAAGACAATAAGAAAGAAGTCGCATCATGACAAAAATAAATTGTTTTTATGAGATCAAAGAACTGCTGAAAGGACTGGTTAAAAATAAAAAATAACAAAAGTTAACTCAATCGCCGAAGGCGTCAATTGCTGCCTGTTTGACCGCACACACAACTACTACATATTCACTGACGATCGATATTGCTTTGATCTATTCTGTCAAACTGTATTTCGCTAGTGGACAGAAAGAGAGCATGAGGAATAAGAAGAAGAAGAAGAAGAAGAAGAAGAAGAAGAAGAAGAAGAAGAAGAAGATGATGATGATGATGATGATGATGATGATGATGATGATGATGATGATGATGATGATGATGATGATGATGATGATGAAGAAGAAGAAGAAGAAGAAGAAGAAGAAGAAGAAGAAGAAGAAGAAGAAGAAGAAGAAGAAGAAGAAGGAGAATGTCACAATAGGCTATTTAGACCCTGCACTACGGCTTCTCGCCTTAAATAGTTCAGCCTGCTTTGGCCTGTGTAACGTAAAGTCGCTGCCTAGCAGACGACACAAGTCAGTTGTGTGCTAAGCATGGGTAGGTTAGATTCACGCTCAGGTAGGCAGTGACCTCATCCTGCTGACGTATAGCCACCACCCCGTGCTAGGAGGCGCTCTGGTCTCACGGACTTTCGCGGGCTTTAGCTTGACCACTATGTTAGGTAGTCATTCTTTGTCTAAATCTCAACCGAGAAGGACGCACGCTCAAAGTTCTCTCTAGCTGAAGACTAAGCAGGTGACGGGTGAAATTCAATTCATCGCAGTATAGCCACAGCCTGACATTGTCGGAAAGGTAAATGATCAATCTTTTGTTTCATCGTGATTTATTGATAGTATTGTTGGATTATGTTTGTGAAGTCGTCATGTTTTATCATTGTGAATGTCAGTCAAACTTTGCTTGACCACGTGACTGACACGCGACCGGTTTTGACACCATGAGGTATCCCCTACGGACCCACTGTTGTTTCTCCTATGTGTATTATTGCAGACCAGTGGCTGTACCGGACAATGTGTATATTGTTAATTACTTCTCCATGTGTTTAGTTTAGCCATGATGTATGTATATGTATAAGAATAAGACCACGAACTTAGAAGAATGTTTGTCCCTTGTTTGTATAAGTGGAGCGATCACTGAGAGCTGTTTCTGCCATCAGTGAGACGCTCTGCACACCCGTTTTATACAAGGCGTTGCAGAAACTCATCTTATGTTTTGCAGACGAGCAGGCTTATTAGTATGATGCAGGAAATAGACCACTAAGAGTCAATCCTGACATTCGGCCTGCTGGGGACCATCGAGCACTGAGCTCCGATAGCCCAATAGTCAACAACAAAGGAGGAGACACCATCACCACACCTCAACGAATCAGCTAAGTGCAAGAAGAAACGCACTAACACTGATTTAGAAGGACTGTGCGGTAGTCCACTCTCTGGAGAACAAATATTAGGCCAACCAGAACAAATAGCCCAATGATGAGAAAGTAGCAATTATCAAGAACAGTAGCAGCATAGACCCATCAAGGAACGAACTATTCCAAGTGACCTGGGACATTTAAGTTAATAGAGTGTTTAGAGAATTATGTTTAGAGTAGAGGAAATAAATGTGTGATATTTACTGTTAACAAGTGGCTGGACTACCTACGTTTCATAGCCCTGTGAGAGCTAGTGTGTCAGTGAATCTTTTACCATTTTCTCCCTATCTCTATAACCCTATCCGCACACAGACCGGTCTAAACATATAAATGTATTAAGATTAGTCATAGGGTGATTACACTAGCCGATCCCCGCAGACGATAGATGGGTGGGTAATAGCCTTTCAGTTCCATTGTGCAGAGCCCAGTAACAATAGACCCACCGTCTCAAAGAAGAAAACAAGAACAGCAGGAGGATGAGGAGGAGAAAACGGTGGTGACGTCAAAAATGTATAACTAGGTTAGCCATTCGTGCTGCAACGAATAATACTTAATTGCCCAGGCCAGATGTCTACCGACTGGTGTGGTATTCACATCATATACTGACAGATTTAAAGTTACCATGAGATATGGTTTTATACAATTCAGAATTGGTACAGCATTACTCATCTGATATATTTTGTTTTTGTATTTACAGACATACGTAGAAACACTTTGAAATAGTCAGGGAGAGTATGGGGGTGGGTTGGTGTGTGGGGAATCAGAACGAGCCCACGTGTCGGTTCGTCCGTCCGTCCGTTCATCGGTCGGTCAGTTGCTCGCCATATATCTCAAGATCCACTGAACAGACTTTGGACCAAACTTCGTAGGAACGTTACCTAGATTAGTAGCCAACCACACGGGCCGTCGTATTTTCGGTAGCTCGAAGGTCAAGGTCGATGAGGGTCCATTCCTTTCTAAACATATTTGCTCTACATCTCAAAAATGACTGGACCGGTTTTGATGATTTATGGTAAACAGATATTTGAATGTGTGGCCAGTCAGTCAGTCTCAGTCCGTGGGTCGATCAGTGTATCGGTCTGTTGGTGGGGCAGTTGACTATTCTGCTCATAACACGTTTATATTAACATCTCAAAATTGACTATTTGATTATTTTTACCACGCAAATACTTTAACTAATACTCAGAATTTTATGTAATTCATATTTGATGTTTTTCTAAGGTCAAGGTCGCTGAGGTTCATCACATCATTTTCCAAAGGCGTTTTGCACTGTATCTCAGAACTGGCGTAACCGCTTTTGATAAATGTTGGCTTGTTAGCAGTTCAAGGTGTGGTCAATCGCTGTAGCATGTAACAGACAGAACAGGCCCACGAAAATTAACTTTTACAAATGTTGATTTATAGCTATGTACGTGTGTGTGAATATACATTTGAAAGGCTTGCCATTTTGTATTAATTTAATATTGAATTACTAATCTACTCCTTCGGATGAGAATATAAACCGAGGTCTAGTCTGTGTCGCATACATTCCATCATAACGGACTTTAAAGATCCTGACGCTCAAGTCCTAGACGGGTGAGTGCCGGTGACAAGAACACACCCAGCATGCACCTAGGTCCTTCTCCCCCATCCCTGGCTGCCCAGGATTGTGCTCAGTTGTCCGGGCGTCAGACCATGCGCCCAAAGGCTGCGGGTGGGCGTCTCGGGCGGCTTGAGTTTGATCCTGTATCGGCCAGCGCCTTGAGCAGCTCTTGAGCTGGAAAAGCGCTATATAAGAACGATTAAATAAATAAAATAAAAATAAATAAAATAATCTGAAAAAATTTATGCTTCTGTGTGGAATTCCTTTTGTAAAATATATATTTGCGATTTTTTTTCCTTTTTTATAAAACTACTCTTTCAGCTAAATAGTCTTTATATAGAAGCATATTTTCTAAATAATCATTTGCTTACAAACATTGTTAGATTTCTCTAAATAATATATTTCGTCGGTAAATAACTTATTATTTGCCTAAACAATATATGGTTTACGTAAATAAATCATGATATAGGTACATAAGGCATTGTTGCTAAATAAGGAATAATTTGCCTATATAATGCATTATTTAGCAGATTCTATAAAATAATGTATTATTTAGAAATGTTGCTAAATAATGATTTGTTTACCTATATAATGCAATATTTAGCGGAATTTGCTAAATAATGTATTATTTAGGAGATGTTGCTAAAGAATGCATTGTAAAGGGATTACAATTTTAATCATTTAGGGGATTCCAGGATTTGCTTGAAAACTTAGTTTTTATAATTTGACTGCTTTCTATAATTAAATGCAAGATCTTTCTAGAGATTGTGTATCCAAAATGTGTGTTACTTATTTCTTGATCAACACAAATTACTCCACAAATTCGAATATAAAACGTCTGTAACAAACAAAAGGTCAAGGTGGGTTTTGTGCGGGAGTGTTCAGTGTTTTCAGTATCTCCGTCAGATCCCCCCGTGGGGGTTCCGGGGGTTTCAGTATAAATAGTATCCCCACTTTTTGGAAAGTTAGTGCTTTAAATCCCCACTGTTGCTGTCTTTCTCCTTTGTTCTTTTTCATTCCTACTCTGTTTTATCAATCTACTATACTATCTTCTTCTTCGCTAGACCAGTCACCTACATGTTTTCTTGAAAACTCTTCCGGGACAGTACTCCTCATTTGTGTATGAGGTCTGTTGGATCAGCTTGGGAATATTAGACGCTTTCTGCCAAATGGTCATTGGAGCTTCCTATGATGTTATTATTTAGCAATGTAAGCATTTTATATGTATGCTATGTGTTTTGTTAATATTGTATAATGATGTTTGTATTCTATTTTGTTTTTGTAAACGCCGGTCCTGATTTGGCTCGGAAGAGTCCGCTGGACCTAATGCAACAATCAATCAATCATTTTGTAAACGGGGGTTCGATAAATTAGAGTATAGCCTCAGCGTCCCCTGCGTGGGATGTCTTTATTGTAAAGTAACCGGCTGGTAGGTTGCTTTCAGTGTTACCACTAGGGTTGTTTCGGCAGATCTTTTATGCGGATCAGGGGTGAGTCCTTTCACTTCTCTGGTCCTGATTTGGCACATAATAGTCCGCTGGACCTAAAGCAATAACCATGTCCTGTAATCTCCGTCAGAAAAAACGTATGCTTTCTTATTTGTATTTATTTACCCCAAAACGCAGAGACATGTGTAGAAGATGTGGAAGGAGTATTGAATTGTTGAAAAACTGGAATCAACGCTTCTGCTATTTTTTTTTCGACCTTAACTTGGCCTTAACTTGGCCTTAACCTGCGAGTTCTCCATGCTTATTTACTCTGAAGGCAATCCCGCCAATGCATAAATAATGATGGATCCCTCTTTTACGAAGCCGATTCCGTTGCAGTTTCGAATATGCCTACTGTTGCAAACATTTAAAAAAAATAGTGGAACAAAGCAGTTGCCTCATTTTAAATCGTAAAGCAGCGAAAATCAGGATTTTCCAATTTTCTTTTTTTACTACACGCAACCTTACAGTAATGCGACTTGTGTCTGCGAATCATCTAGATAATGGAAATTGCAGTCCCGAAACAATGAATTATTGATTTAGATAAACAACTGTTGTTTTGAAACAATTCTAAATAATACATTGTTTCACCCAATCTCCTAAATAGTGCATTATACAGGTCAACAATTTCTTATTTTGTAACAATGCCTTATTTACCTATCCTATCCTATCCTATCCTATCCTATCCTATCCTATCCTATCCTATCCCGTAACTCGGAGGTCGTAGCGGCACCACAGATGATCGTTTAACCAGCATACTCCATCTTTCCCTGCCCTCGGCAACCCTGATTGTTTCGCTCAGAGTCAAACCAGTCCATTCTTGAATGTTGTCCTCCAAACGTTTTTTCGGTCTCACTTTTCTTCTACCTCCTTGCACTGTGCCTTGCAGGATGGTCTTTGAAAGACCTGTTGATCTGGTGACGTGACCATACCATCGAAGTTTACGTTTTTTACCACTGAGCAGGTCATCGAGTTGTCCAATAGCTTGTGTGATGGTCTGTCGGACTTCGTCGTTGGTGATGTTTTGGGTATAGAAAATGCCCAGAAGTCTTCTGTATCACCTCATCTCCATGCTTTGTATTCATCGTTGTAGATCTGCTGTGAGGGTCCATGTTTCGCAAGCATATAGGAAGATGGAAATGACAATGCCGCGCAGCAGTCTTACCTTGGAATGTAGACTGATGGTCCTTTCTTTCCAAATTGGCTTCAACCTCGCCCGGGCAGCAGTTTTTTGTGCGATCCTTGAGATGACTTCCTGTCAGGACCCATTGTCTGATACAATGGCTCCTAAATATTTGAAGCTATGCACTGTGTTGATGAATTAGCTTTGAACTTTGATGTCAGTGTTGATGCCATTGGTGTTGTTGGTCATCATTTTTGTCTTCTCTGCACTTATTTCCATTCCATAACCTCTGGAGGTGATGTCAAGCCTCTGTACCAGCTGTTCACGTTCTTGTTCCTCTCCAGCCAATCCATCAATGTCATCCGCAAAACGAAGGTTGGAGATTGCTCTTCCCCCTATGCTGACTGTGCCTTCGTGATCTGCAAGTGTATCTGACATGACGCACTGTAGGAAGATGTTGAAGAGTGTTGGAGAGAGTAGGCATCCCTGACGCACACTGATTGTTGTTCTGAACCAGTTTCCGATGGCGCTGTTGTGGAGGACTGCACTGGTAGCCTTGTCATACAGGCTTTTGATGATTTCAATAATTTTAAGGCTGATGTTGTACACTCTCATGGTTGCCCACAGTGCTGCATGCCAGACTCTGTCAAACGCATTTTTGAATAAGTTATTCACCGAAAAAAATATATTATTTAGAGAAATCTAACATTGTGTTTAGACAAATGTAAGTTAGAAAATATGCTTATAAATAAAGGTTATTTAGCTAAAAGTGTTCAAAATAAATATTTTACAAAGAGAATTCTATCCTTCTGACGTGGTATATTCATGGTTTATTCATCTGATAGTTACTTAGTTATGTGAAATGGATACGCGCCAGAAGCATGAACGTGTGTTGACGCTGGCGCGCTACCGTCTTCAGGTCCTGTTTGGTAATCTGGAGGAGAATGAAGGAGAATGGGTATAGATAGGAGAGAGAGAGAGAGAGAGAGAGAGAGAGAGAGAGGGAGAGAGAGAGAGAGAGAGAGAGAGAGAGAGAGAGAGAGAGAGAGAGAGAGAGAGAGAGAGAGAGAGAGAGACAAAAAATTTAAAAAAAACGCGCGGGGAGGGGGGATTGAAAAAGGGGGGGGGGAGAAGAATAGTATTAGGAAAAGAAGAAGCATGAGAGATTTTAAATTTTAAAAAAGGAAGGTAAGCGTAGAAGAAGGAAAAGAAGAAGAAAAATGGGGATGAGTAGCAGGAGGAGGAGATATAACAATGAGGCAAATGGAGAAGAAGAAGAAGAAGAAGAAGAAGAAGAAGAAGAAGAAGAAGAAGAAGAAGAAGAAGAAGAAGAAGAAGAAGAAGAAGAAGAAGAAGAAGAAGAAGAAGAAGAAGAAGAAGAAGAAGGGTGAAGAGAAGAGGAGGATGAGATTAAGGAGATCTGAAGCAGAGATCTATCAACTTCAATGAGAGCCAATAGTGGAAAGAGGATGAGAAGAAAAAGAAAAGACAGAAAGAGATTACTCTTATATAGCGCACTTATAAGCTCAGAGAGCTTCTCAAAGCGCTGGCCACTACTATCCAGCAATCCCAAAATAGTTTGCTGAAGTCAGGATTCGAACCCACGTTGCCCTAGACGCGCTTACACAAGTCGAGCGCTCTGACGACTAAGAAGAAGAAGAAGAAGAAGAAGAAGAAGAAGAAGAAGAAGAAGAAGAAGAAGAAGAAGAAGAAGAAGAGAAGAAGAAGAAGAAAGAGAAGGAGAAGAAGAAGAGCAGCAGCAACAACAACAACAACAACAACATATAAAGATATAAGTAGCAAAGAAATTATAGTTTCGTACAAAATCTAACAAAAAGAAAGTTTTCACTGGTTTGGTAGCTTTCAAGGAATACATTGAATAATAAACCAGTTACCTTTCAACGGCAATGATGAGATAAAAAGGTTTTGTAGATTGTTAATAAAACCTGGCCTTAAAGAGAAAAACCTACTTCAAAGAGAGATAAAACGATGTTGACAGATAAAACAAAGTATAGAATCATGTACAACACATGTTGCCAACAACAGCAAGTGCAAGTTACTAGATGAGCGTAGTCAACGAAACATCGCATGGCGCCCGCTTGCAGAAACATCTACACCTAAGACATTGCATACCTTTGTTGTTCTCATAAACAACTCCGCACAGAGAGAGAGAGAGAGAGAGAGAGAGAGAGAGAGAGAGAGAGAGAGAGAGAGAGAGAGAGAGAGAGAGAGAGAGAGAGAGAGAGAGAGGTTTTGTTTCGGACTCTAAAAATGTATTACAAATGCAACATCTTATACAACGATACTAATTTTACATTGACAGCTTATTCTAACGAGAGAGAGAGAGAGAGAGAGAGAGAGAGAGAGAGAGAGAGAGAGAGAGAGAGAGAGAGAGAGAGACAGAGACAGAGACAGAGACAGACAGACAGACAGACAGACAGGGACAGACAGAGAAAGGTAATGGCTGAATAACACGTATTGTCGCCTTATACGAGAATCACAACGATCAAAGATGAACAGTTACTTCAACGACGAAGCGTATTAAACTGTCAGCAAATAGGTGGACGTTCTGTTTCTCTTAAACACTCTTGCATTTAGTTGCTTAACGTTTATCACCCCGTTTTATGCTGATTGAAAGCTGTTGATCGTTGATAAGCGGTAACTGGCTTGTATTGTTCTTATATAGCCAATGTCCGTGTCAGCCCCAGCGCTGCTCCAGTGGATGGTCGATACAGGATCTAATTCAAGCTTGTCGATACAGGATCTAATTCAAGCTTGTCGATACAGGATCTAATTCAAGCTTGTCGATACAGGATCTAATTCAAGCTGGTCGAGGCGCTCACTTGCTGCCTTTAGACGCATAGTGCCACTCTCCAGCCCAATGAGCGCACAATCCTGGGCCGCCGGGGATGGGGGACCTCGTCGTGCTTGCTGGGTGTTGCGGGCACTCACTGTGCCCAGCACATGAGCGTCAGGGTCTTTCAAAGTGCGTGCGATGGCATGTGTGCGTGTACAGACGGGATCTCGGTTTATACTCTCATCCGAAGGAATACCATGTGCGTATGCAGAGAGCTTAAGGTAAACACGAGCCTACTCTTCCATAGACATAATCCCTCTGTCATGCACCACGTGCATGCAGCGTAGCTGTGCCCGCTAGAGACCTACGTCCCCAACAGATGGCAATGTAGAGCCTGTGTCTTTGCGCTAGCAGGCAGACACTGTGAACGGCAAGGTGAGGTACATCAACAGCGATAGAAAAACGTTGTTAGTCCGTGGGTGTGTGTTTGTGTGTGTGTGTGGGGGGGGGGGGGGTGTGGATGTGTGGGTGTGTGTGTGTGGGTGTGTGTGTGCGTGTGTGAGTGTGGGTGTGGTTGTGTGTGTGAATGAATGTGTGCGTGTTTATGTGTATGGACGCGCGCACGTGTGTGTGTGTGTGTGTGTGTGTGTGTGTGTGTGTGTGTGTGTGTGTGTGTGTGTGTGTGTGTGTGTGTGTGTGGAGAGAGATAGAGAGAGAAAGAGAGAGAGTAACCTTTTCCATAGAAATAACTCAGACATACACTTCTAGTATCACATGTTAAAGCGATAGATCCACGTAGTGAATTTGTTAGTATGCGTGTGTGTGTGTCTTTGGGTGTATTTGTGGCTAGGTAGAAACGCCTTTATTCTGACATACACTTGAACCTCTACGTACTTTCTTTTGACGGACCCCGTTATTTTGACGTCAAAACAGTGTTCCGTTAGGGTTATGGATGTGTTAGGCTTAGGGTTAGGCTAAGGGTTAGGGTTAGGGTTAGAGTTAGGGTTATGGTTAGCTTCAAAAAATAGACAAATTTGTAAAAATGTCAAAGTAACGTATGTAGAGTTTCATGAAAGTCATCACAACGGCGTTTCTACACGGTGGTGTGTGTGTGTGCGGGTGTGTGTGTGTAAAGGTGTGTGTACTATTCCGACGATCTTGTTTCATATGCTGTTTTCCTTCCTTTCATCATGATGATGATGATGATGATGATGATGATCATCATCATCATCATCATCATCATCATCATCAACAACAACAACAACAACATCATCATCACCATGATGAAAGCAAGGCTTCTTACCGTATTAACCCCGTCAGTGCAGCCATCGCTGTCACACAATAACAGAACTCAGGCTTAAACATGTAATCCCAACAAATGCTGATAATATCCCGACGATGCTTCTTACCTCAATGCATGTGGCAATAGTTAGTGCTCTCGTTGCCATGCACAGACTGAAACAACAACAAGCCTGGGTCTATACCTACCACAAAACCAGAAAGGTTTACACTGCGTGTTGACCTGGGACAGCTAATTTCCACAAGTATCTTAGATTTTCATTGGCCAAGTAGAGTAGGACTAAAACTGATAACGCATGGCCATTGACCAATCACAGATGACGACGTTTCTCGCAAGCTGTGAAATATGTAAGCCCTAGCAATACAAGACCAGCTTTAACCCATTTACCAATGGCAGTCTCATATGCCTTTGCATTTGATCAGTACAAGTTATGTTAATCTGATGAATAAAAATTAATACAACAACATCTGCCTTTTCTGCAAAGACGGAAAAACCAAACGATCCTCTTGTATTTTCTAAGACGCGCTAAAACAGCAATGTTTTATTAACAAACCGTCACTACTTCACAAATACTGCAGCAATAATTATCTCCAGGGAAAGGGGAGTCACAAGAGTAGACAGACCGACCGAATTAGAAAATAAAACTGGCGTTGTTTTTCATTGGCTGCCTAATGGCCTTGTCCTAATTGGCAGCTTCGTGGAAAGTTCGTGAAGTTTCGATATCTTTCTTTTTCGAGGTTCTCACATCCCGAATCTAGGTGGCAGAATCTTTTGGACGCGTTGCGCGCGATTTCAATTTTGTGCGATCTCGGAGTGACACTTTCATATCCCACGCCAAGATGCGAATAGCGCATATTGTCTAAGACTGCTGCTTAGGACTGGTCCAGGTATCAAACTTTGGATCACAGAGAGGTAACAAGCATGCATGACGGCCCTCTTTCTATTCACAACCTTACTCTCACCAACACTGAGTGCCTGTAGCGGATTCTCTTTAGCAAAGCGATAGATACCACACAGCTTAACAGGCTGCCTACGTCTGCGTGCTATATATACCGCTTTTGCTGTAGATGATACGTAAATGAACAGAAAACAATTGAGGAGGAGGAGGAGGAGGAGGAGGAGGAGGAGGAGGAAGAAGAAGAACAAGAACAAGAAAACAGAAACTGGCTATTAGACGAAGTCTTCCCATCGGTATTGTTGCGGACATAAATTATTGATTTATTTTATATTTCATATTTTACTTTTGTTTGTCTTTCCAAAAACGTCCGTTGTAATAATATTTGTTCACTCATTGAATTTTCCTCCCGTTTTGTTTTGCCTAATTTAAGGTCAGGGTCACATATGTTCACAACATAAGAACAGTGTGCGGTAGTTTTTGTGTAGCAAGTCGATTTGCTTAAAGAAAATTGCTGTGAAACAAATCGCTTTGGCTATGTTATTTTGCTTTATTTTTGTATTGTTATTTATTTATTTATTTTTACATCAAATCAGAAATTATCAAAACACATTGAAAGATACTATTGTACACACACGCAAAGACTCGAAGTAAGAAAATATGTATTGACGCGTGCGTGTGTGTGTTTATTTTGTTGTGTGTGAGTGTGAGGCTGCCCGCGTGCGAGAGTGTGTGTGTGTGTCTGTGTGTGTGTGGGTGGGTGGGCGAAGGGAGTTGCGCGCGTGTGTGCGTGGGTTTGTGCGTGTGCACGCTTTAGCATGTAGTTATTGCTGTTATAGTAACTGTTGTTGTTAATCTTGTGGCTGTTGTTGTTGTTGTTGTTGTTTTAATAAAATGTGTTGTTTTAGTTGTGGCTGCTACAGACGTGGTGGTTTTGAGAAAGCGAGAAAGTAGATACCAACAGGAAAAGAAACCGTGTTCGCAAGTTTTGGATCTGTTCACAGTCACACAAAATGGAAAATACAGACTAACCCTCTCTGTCCCACCGCCGTAGCTCAAGTGGTAGAGCGTTCGCCTGGCACACCGATGACCCACGTTCGAATCCCGTGGTGGGCGAAATGAAAAGTGGCCATCTTTTCACTGTCCATTTTGGCAGTATGACTGCTCTGGGGGTTGAGTGTTGTTTTAGATCCTACCATTTCTTCCCTGTGATAATTATCCCCGTCTGCCACATTCATTCATAACCATCGCGATTTCAAGCTTTCGTGACGATATTTGCCTGTATTTGTTGCGAAGTAGTCTAATCGTTTTAAGTGTCATTACACGAAAACCATTTATTAATACTTTTAAACCTTAGAAGAGTGAAGACGGCGTAAAGCAAAAATGCAGAAGTTGTCTTTATCTATTGGTACACAAAGCCAATTCAAATGTGATGGTGGCGACTGCTTTACTCGAGCAAAACTGCCGATTTAACTGGAAGTATTTATACCACTATGTTTCATTAAAAGTATAATAAATTGTGGTGGTTACTTTCCTGAAGCAAGATTACAGACGTTATACCTACCTATTTAAATTTGCGTGGCGGGAATCATGAGTGTTAAAGCTCACCTCCATCTCTTTGCACTTCAGAGGCTAGCAAAGCTTAAGGTGCGGTCTGACGGGAAGCGAAGCAGAAGCAAAGCGGTAAACAAAGCAAAGCGTCTGCTGCTAGAAGCAATTGCGTTTATAATGCTTTGCTTTGTGAAGCGGTCACATGATGAGAAGTTTTGCATAATAACAGTTAGTTGTAAATCAGTTACCTCCCTTTCCGTCAGATTGACCCTCACAGAAGAAGTCCATTTGGCCTTTTTCGGGGTTTGGTTTCTGTAATTTTGACTTCTAACATTCCATAATGCCTCGTGGCTTTGAATTAGATCGAGGAGAATAAACGTATCATCTTGTTTCAGATTTGCTAATGACCCAGTAGCTTTTGATGCCGTCATGATCACTGAAATGATAACCTAGTTGTCGTACATCGACTCATCTGATTGGCTGGCGTTCAAATGCTTCAGCGAAGCAATGCAAAATTTTAGAGCACGCTCTAAACTGAAAACATCTGTTTTGCTTCACTTGGCGCTTAGCTGCTGTTATGCTTTAGGTCTAGTCACACGATAAACATAGTCAAAACTACGATGTTTTGTGTTTTACTGGCTGTTTTGCTTCTTGTTTCACTTCCCGTCAGACCGCACCTTTAGATATGTTTATCTATTTATACATCTCAGTGGTTCAGTATAAGTGTCATGAGTGGCGGGATTCAAAAGTGCTAAGCTAACCTCCATCTCATTTACACTTCAGAGGCAAGCAAAGTTTGCATATTTTCCTTATTTTCTGTATTTCAATGGTTCAATAGAAGTGTGATAATGAAGGCTGCTTAGCGCGGCGGGAATTCAGAGTTTTTAACCTAACCTCCATCGCATAAATTTACGCTTCAAAGGATTTGCTAATTTTGGAACTGGTTTTGTTTTCAGGTCGCTGACGCAATGTTGTTCGCGTTCTTGGCAATCGGTGTACAAGAACCACTGCCAGGACTTCGCGTCACTTAACTCCCCATTCAGAGAAAAAAAACATCGCGTTAAAGTAAAAAAAAAGGTTACGTTAAAAAAGTATTTTCTGTGTTCTAGCCTATGTGTTCCTTAGGTTTTGACAGTTTTACCTGCAGTTCTGAAAATTGAACGTCTTTCGTTTTCTAACATATGTTGAAGCGAAACCTAGAGTTGCGAGAATAACAAAAAATAGCTTTGCTAGAAAGGCGGACATTTTGCAAAACGTTTCTGCATTCCCCTATTTTGTCTGTCTCTCATCCTCTCTCTTTCTTTCTCTCCTATCTCTCTCCCCCTCTCTCTTTATCTCTCACTCATTTATTTACATATACCAGGTTATTAAGAAATACGATATAATAATCGAACGGAAGAAATATCAAAAGCAAGTAGATTACACTCAAATTGTCAAAAACGAATTAAGCTTTATAGCAAAGGAACTGGGAAATACACAGAGAGGATGATAATGTAGCAGAAAAAACAAAGATTGTTGGTGCCATTATCTTTGTTTAACGTATCATTTATACAATGAAAGCATCGGAAACCAAACTCATTCTGATAAGATCTGATGGGACAGGGCGGTCAGGGGAAAGAACCCAGTTTTGAAACCCAGTGTTGATTAGAACTTGAATGAGCGACCTTCGGACGAGAGATTTACACTTGTGGGACGTTCTTCCATGGATTCTTCAGTATACCGTGCGTGTGAGAGTGAGAGCGAGAGAGAGAGAGAGGGGGGGGGAATAGGAGAAAGGTAGGTAGGGTGGAGGAGGGGCAAGAAAGGGATGTAACTCATAACTGCAGCTAGGTCAACCAATACTCCAAGACATTTGGACTGGAGTTGAAAGTATCACATTAATGTAGCGAGTGCCACGGTGGGGAGTAATAACAGCTATGTCGAACATCATCATCTTCATTATCAATCATCAATCATCATCATCATCATCATCATCATCATCATCATCATCATCATCATCATCATCATCATCATCATCACCCCCGTTGAGGTGCCGGGGGTTTCAGTATAAATAGTATCCCCACTTTCTGGAAATGTAGTGCTTTAAATTCCCACTGTCGCTATCTTTCTCATTTATTCTTTCTCATTCCTGCTCTGTTCTATCAATCTGCTATACTATCTTCTTCTTCGCTAGACCAGTCACCTACCTTTTTTCTTGAAAACTCTTCCGGGACAAGACTCCTTATTTGTGTGTGAGGTCTGTTGGATTAGCTTGGGAATATTGGACGCTTTCTGCCACGTGGTCACTAGGGCTTCCATGATGTTATTATTTCGCAATGTAGGCGTTTTACATGTATGTGTTTTGTTGATAATTTATAATGCTGTTTGCATTCTATTTTGTTTTTGTAAACGGGGGGTTCGATAAATTAGAGTATAGCCTCAGCGTCCCCTGCGTAGGAGATCTTTATTGTAAAGTGACTGCCTGGTGGAGAGCATTCAGTTTTACCACTATGGTTGTTTCAGCAGATCTTTCATGCGGATCAGGGGTTGTCCGGTCATGATTTGGCTCGGTAGAGTCCACTGGAACTAAAGCAATAATCATGTAATGTAATGTAATATCATCATCATCATTATCATCATCATCATCATCATCATCATCATCATCATCATCATCATCATCATCATCATCATCACCCCCACCACTATCATATTATCAATCGTCAAGCATCATCATTATCATCATCATCCGATTGTATTTCCTTACTCAGTTACTGTACAGCATTGTAGCTTTTTTTTTAGCTCACGAGTATTACTAACTAGCCGGTCACAATCCAATCCAATACAATAAAATACGATGCAATACAATACAATACAATACAATACAATACAATACAATACAATACAATACAATACAATACAATACAATACAATTTTATTTGTCTCACACGGAGCAAATACAATGAAGCCAGCACGTAAGTAAGCTATTTACAAATGTAACATGTACACGTAAGTGGCACAGCATCACATGATCGGGTCAGTAGCCAAACATCGACGATGCCTTAACGTCTGCGACAGCTGACATTAGGTTGTGCCTGTGCCTTAACCACTACACTGTTGTGCCACCAAAACCAATAGAGGAATCGATGGCAAACGGGGCGAGTAAACACGCTCAAAACAAACAAAGCGCGATGATGCAGGTAAACACATCAGCGGAAAACGGGGCCGCTACATTATGTTTGGCCACCTTCAGTGATATCACTGATGGCACGAACCGCCTGCAGTGGGTTCTATGCACAAAGGCGTGGCCGTCACGTGCTGCGGGAATAACACAGCGTGCTCGAGTTTGAAAATGGTGAAGTACTGTGCTGCGTTTGGATGCTCTAACTCCGACGTTGTATGCAGATCTTTTCTTCATCTCTGCTTTTACTCGAGCGCAAATGATGAAGCACTGCATGTCGTCAACTCTAAACTGAATGTCAGTGACAAATCGCTCTTTAAAAAAAAAAACTGTCCCATGATAATAATTTGTCTGTAATCATTATTGCACGAATGTGCTATGTTCAAAACACCACAATATCCCAAAATGTCGGTAAAGTTAAAATTTTTAAGCAGCATTGGAGTACACGCGAGCAAGCTAAAAGAAGCCATGACCGCTTTGTTATTCCCGCGCCACGTGACCATGCCGCTTTCGCGCGCCGACTTATGCATAGAGCCCAAGTATGGAGAGAAAGAAGAAGTGGTTGGGTGACGAGCAATGGAGGAATGGGATGTGTGTGTTTGTGTGTGTGCGTGTCTGTGACAGAGAGAGTAGGGCGTGCCTGAACTGCACGCGAAACTGAACGCCATTTGCGAATGAAAATTTTCTGACGTTACTACCATTTGAAATCTATCCAATGTGCATGCTGAAACAAAGAAAGAGGACAGTGAATGAGAGAATGGGTGATCTGAATGTGCCTATGTCTGCATTAGGTCTTTGAACAATCATGATCAAGCTTGAATATTCTTTGATGTCTTCAATTCTATAAATGCATATATTCATGTGGTTTCCTATCCTATCCTATCCAGTAACACGAAGGTCGTTGGGGCACCACAGATGATCGTTTAACCAGCGTACTCCATCTTTCTCTGTCCTCAGCAACCCTAATGTCTTCGCTCAGTGTCAAGCCAGTACATTCGCGAATGTTGTCCTCTCCTGCCCACTTCTTTTTATGTCTCCATTTACTTCTGCCTCTTAGCACCGTGCGTTGCAGGATGGTATTTGCTTTGGTGACGTGGTTTTACACTGTTGTTGTTTTTAATCAGTTGTTGATTCAGCCCCGATGCTTGAATCTTGATAAGTGTAACTCTGATTCGTTTATCCACGCAACCTGTTCACTCAGCAACAAGGCAGGGGTCGTCGTATGAAGTTTTCCAACTTTATTCAGCATACATCAACAACTGCATACAATCGCTCAATCGCTTTTTTCCACTTTTTCAACTCTCCACTTTTAAACAGTGCGGCACTTATATAGTCTCTAGAAAATTCGAACATTCTAGCGTGACGCAATTACAGCCAATCAAAATAAAATTCGTCACCAGAACTATGCAATTACTTACGTCATATAACTTTATTTAGGTTAGAAGAATATCGTAGCTACCACTAGATTTATCTAAGGCTTCGACCGATAGTAAACAAGTGATTCTAAAAAATTCTCCAATAATATCGACCAACGAAAATTATCAACATTATACAAAGCTTTACAACGCAAAATCAAATCAAAGGTAAATACACTCTGTTATTGCATGCTTTGCAAAACAAAACGATCGGATCTATCGTGCGCGTCTCAAACGTAACACGTGGCCATACCATAACAGTTTCCGTTTCTGTATAACTGTGAGCATGTCATAGTATTATCCAACGGTTTGTGTGATGGTTTGTCGGACTTCGACGTTGGTGATGTGCTGGGTATAGGAAATGCCCAGAAGTCTTCTGTAGCACCTCATCTACATGCTTTGTATTCTTCGTTGTAGGTCTGCTGTGAGGGTCCATATTTCGCAAGCGTATAGGAAGATGGAGATGACAAGGGAGCGCAGCAGCCTTATCTTGGAGTGTAGACTGATGGTCCTGTCTTTCCAAGTTGGATTCAACCTTGTTAGAGTAGTACTTGTTTGTGCGATCCTGGAGAGGACTTCCTGTCGGGACCCATTGTCTGATAGTGATACAAAGCGCCTAAATATTTGTGGTTTATGGGAAATAAATGGTGTGTGTGCGGTGTTGGAAGGAAAGCTGAATGTGGGCCGTTTTATTTGTTTGGTCAGTTTTATCGCTGCCACAGATGGCGCGAAGCCACAACGGCTTTTTGTAGGGGTAGATGGGTAGGAAGGGAGAAAAGGGAGGAGAGATTCAGAATCAATGTTTTATCACCGGAGGAAAATTATTTTAGCATTAATTTGCTAATCTTACAATCAGTTCTTCTTTCAGTCACTCATACATTTAGTTTAATCATACATCTGCACTCACGCATAGCTAGACGAACATAGATTTACCATTTTAAATAAAAATGAACTAACTCCGTAACGTGTGAAATAACTATACTATAAAAATGATAACAGGAGCCATTTCATATTAATTGAATTAGAGGGGCTAGGGGGACGGGGTGAAATAGGATTGTCGATGATGAATGTTATGTGTGACTTTCCAAATCGTTAAGAAAAAAAAATAAAGCGCGTACTTGGAGCTATTAAGAGTTGTCAACCTCTTTAGCTACAAAAAATGTTCCATACAAAGGGACCTGTAAGAGAGAGAGAGAGAGAGAGAGAGAGAGAGAGAGAGAGAGAGAGAGAGAGAGAGAGAGAGAGAGGCAGACAGACAGACAGACAGACAGACAGACAAAATCAAGTCAAGTCAAGTCAAGACACTTTATTGCCCAATGAATTCAAACTACACAGGATTTTGTTGTGGTGATGCGGTAAAACATTCAGTCACTCTATAGCAACACACATGCTTCCACTGGACATTACACATTGCATGATCCAAGAGAAAAAGAAAAAGAGCGAGACAGACCGAGAGACAGACACAGGCCTCAGACATACACTTTATTTATGTTTATACTATCGGTCCGTTACGATGAATTAGGTTTCAAATTTCCAACAAAATATGTCCACATCTCACAATAGTTGTACACAGACGTGTTTTGTTGCAATGGAAAACCCCAGCATGGTTAAGACAGTCAATAACTTGGACTGAGCGGCATTTAAAAGCAGAGTTCATCCTGAACATTGAGGTTTAACGTCTACACCCACCATTGGCGATAGGACAGAAGGGGATAACCATCCCAGGGAAGAACCACCAGATCAATCATTCTGCTAAGACGGTCATTGAAAATGGACGCTTTTATCTTGCCCACCACGGGACTCGAACCTGGGTCAGATAATCCTGAATGAATGAATGAACGTTGAGGTTTAATGTCTACACCCACCACTGGCGATAGGGCAGACGGGGATAACCTTCCAGGGAAAGAGGGGTAAGAACCTGGGTCAGATAATCCTGAATGAATGAATGAACATTGAGGTTTAACGTCTACACCCACCATTGGCGATAGGGCAGACGGGGATAACCTTCCAGGGAAAGACGGGTAAGAACCTGGGTCAGCTAATCCTGTCAAATTTAGCTATGGGATGTATGGAAACCCAAAGGGGCATAACTGTAGCTTAGGCGATCAAAGTATCAAAATTGTGAACGACAATTGGACGGGGTATAATGCCTTTCTCTCCTTTCTCCAGTACCTGGAGATAGATGTGTGGGATCTTGGGGGGGAGGGGAGCTTTCTCCAGTACCTGGAGATAGATGAGTGGGATCTTGGGGGTGGGTGGTGCTTTTTCCAGTACCTGGAGATAGATGAGTGGGATCTTGGGGGTTGGGGTGGTGCTTTTTCCAGTACCTGGAGATAGAAGAGTGGGATCTTCGGGGGAGGGATTCTTTTTCCAGTACCTGGAGATAAATGAGTGGGGACTTGGGGGAAGGGTGTTTTCTCCAGTATCTGTAGATAGATGAGGGTGGATTTGTGGGGAAGGGTGCTTTCTCCAGAAAGTGGGGGTGCTCTTCTAACTTTGGATGAAAAATAGCTTTCTGGTTTTGGAAGATCGAAGAGGCCTCCTTCCGACTTGAAAGAGGTATATGCTTTTGTACTGACACGTGCAATCTTCCCAATAATGGATTATAAAAACTGTTATGCCTGCTAACGTAATGGAATTGGAGTGGAAAATAAATTCTTTTCCAGTAATACATTCAGTGACGTGTAAGAAACGTATTGATTTTTGAACCATCAGTATTTTCACGCTGGTAATTTTAAACTAATAAATTATAAACACTACCATTAAACCGATTGAACTTTTGAGTCGCAAATCAGCAGATTGGATGACGTTTCAAATAACAGAAATTCAAAATAAAATAAAATTAAACAAAAACTATATTAACGTTGCTGTTTTGGGGAAGAAAAAAAAGGTTGTGTGGGTTTGAGAAAAAGGTGTTTTTGTTTCGGCAAACAGAAACACAATGCAAATAACAACGACCCAATCAATGCGTGACCTAACCAAATAATGTACTGCGTAACAGCATAAACAGATTTTCAAATAAATAATAGAACATCTATGGAATTGCGGAATACATAGTAGAAAATGTAGGGAATTGCGGAATAAATAGTAGAAAATGTATGGAATTGCGGAATACATAGTAGAAAACGTAGGGAATTGCGGAATACATAGTAGAAAATGTAGGGAATTGCGGAATACATAGTAGAAAATGTCGGGAATTGCGGAATACATAGTAGAAAATGTCGGGAATTGCGGAATACATAGTAGAAAATGTAGGGAATTGCGGAATACATAGTAGAAAATGTAGAGATCTCTGACACTCAGAATCCATCTAAACAGTATAGCAGCAAAGGTAAATGTACTCCAGCCTTTGGATCGTTGGAGAGAGATGCGTTATGAACTTCCCTTTTCTCTAGTCCAGCTTCATTAAGACGGTGCCCATCATCGGCTCTCTCGCCTCGCTGCCTAACCTCTCCCGGTTCTTCATAGAGTCTGGCGCCCAATCACATGTGGCTGGACCAGGGTGTTGATGGGAGTGTGCTACTTCATTCTGTTGTGTCCTTTAGTGGTGGCATTCAAGTTAAGTACTAACCGTTCCCATCCAAGTTGGTAACTAGGCTCAACAATGCACTAACGCAACCCATTTTAGCTGTTTAGCGTTTTGCCCCAACCACCACGCTACTGTGCCACATCCTGCAGTGGCGAGGTTTAATGAGCAAATCACAGTCCCTTGAGTTCTGTTACATATAAACTGTGCAAAGACACGCGGCTATAAACAAGTGCACGATCAATGGTCTTACATGCTGTTACTCAGTCACTGCACAACTGGCAGTCAGCGCGCACAGGGATTTCAGTCACTATTGCAAGGTCACATTTGACAAAATGGCAGTGCACAGGAAAATAATGTCAATCAAAGAGTCTAAAGCTATGGTAACACACGCAGCGGTAAAATTACCTAACACGTTTGATGAACAGATAACAAATATCCAAGTTCCAAACACACTCGCAAACGGCATTCATTGATCATAGTTTTCCCAACATAGTTTTAATCAGTTAAAACGTTAGTGAGCATCGAATATAAAAGGTAGCCGTCCCACACAGCGGTTTCGCTACAGAGTCAATGGCATGCTAAACAAGATGGCAAACCATTCAAATGTACTTCCAGACATTCGCACGCATAGTTTACAGTCCAGATGTGTGTAAAAAGTGTTAATGTTGGTAGCCATGTTGATGGGCCACTATTTGAACTATCTGCAAGCAATCAAGATAGCCATCATACACGACGATTTGACAGATGAAAGAGCATCGAACAAAAGAGGTAGCAATTGCACACGAGGATTTTTGATGAAAGAGCTAGCTGCGGTTGTGAAGACAAAAGATATAAAATATTATAAAGGCAGTCCTCGCACACAAAGATTTAACTAAACACAGCCGTATAACAGAAAATATCTTGCTCAATACAAACGCAGAAGTGGTGACCAAACTACTCAGCAACATTCATTTTATTAACAGCCTGTGCCTGAGAAAGAACAATAACTCCATCCTGTGAGAGGTTGCCATCAATGGCATTGTCTCCCCTTGCTTCGGGCTATCTGGTTAACCCATTCGTCCCGGAGAAGCGAGTCAGATCGACCATTCGTTCCGGCGAACACACGTGTGGTGACCACTTTAAGCAAAGCCACTTTTTTATTTTTAAGTACATTACCTTTGTTTCTTTGTTTGTGTTTCGATGACTTATTTATTTAATGTTATGTTTATTTATGTAACCGTACTTCACAGGCGGCGGAAGCTGCTCAGGATTGGGGGGGCACACACACATTTTATTCACTGACATCAGGGCCGGACCTGGGAAAAGTCGAGGGAGGGGGGGGGGGTTACAGATTCAGCGAAGGCGCGAAGCGCCGAGCCTTCTAGGAGGGTCCGGGGGCATGCCCACCCCCCCCCCCCCCGGAATTTTTTTTTTCAAGGATGCAAAATGGTGCAATCCGGTGCAATCTGAACCTTGAAAAAGCCATCTGTGATGGTCTGGGACTTTGAGCTTTTTGAACAATTGAACTGACAATCTCTGGGGTACAAAAATTATCCTCTGCCCCTCCCTTTAAAAAAAAACAACAAACAAACAAACAAAAAACACACACACAAACATTTATTTATTAGCAGAGATGTTTTGTATACTATTATTATTCACTACTTTTTGTTGATCGTTAACGGTATAAAGCTTTAACTTGTAGTTTATGAACATCACCGCCCTGCTTTCACATAATTCAGTCGCTGCACTAGGTTCCTCGGCATTAGTACCATTTGTGAATTGTATCTTCTGGCAAAACAGTTAACTGCCTCTTTGAAGTCAATATCAACATCCCTGTGCACTTTCAGTAAAGCAAGTCCATTGAGTCTCTGTTGCCCCATTGTAGAGCGCAGGTAGTTTTTCAGGTTGCGCAACTGACTGTTTGAACGCTCACACTCGGCAGTAGTGACAGGCAGGGAGCAAAGGTTCTTTAGCATGATGAACAGGTTGGAATAAAAATCCCTGTCACAAGATTTCAGTGCTTCTGATGCCGTGGATGGGATGATAGCTGTCGCATTCTCAGCAACACTTCGCCATTTGCAAACCCACCGTTGGTATTCTGCATCAAGGGTAGCGTTGTCTGGTAGGTCAGACTCCCACAACATTGCCAGTGTCTTCAACCCTTCTGGAACCTGCATGAAACCATCCTGGTTGTCTATTAAAGTGCTTGGCACCAGACAGAGACCATCAACTGCTAGGCTAGTATTTTTGAACCTCGAGTCCAATTCGGTTGACAGGTGTTCCAAGAAAGGAATGGCAATGCTAATCTTGAAATATTCTTCTTGAAATATTCTCCCGGGTCCGGCCCTGGACATTTACTCCAAATAATTTGAACTATTTTCATAGACACTATGAGAGAGAGAAAAAAAGATGTATCATATATTTCTACAACTGTGCATATAAGAGAGAGGGAGCGGGAGGGTAGAGACAAAAGGGAGAGAAACTGACCTGACAATGTTGATCCATCACAGTAACAAAAACAGCAGCCATGTCATTAAATTGGCATGGGAAATTACACCGTTAATTTTCCAAAGTATGCCTTACGGCGTTCATTTCTATTGATAAATTCGTAAGCAGTTTGCACTAGGTCTAGTTGATCTACTTTGTCTTTGAAAACATGCATTATAAGACAAGTATTTAGACGCTCCTGCGTCATCGTTGCCCGAATGTATGTTTTTACCCGCTTTAGGGCTAAAGAAAACTGCGTTCAGCCGTTGCAGTTGTGGTTGGGATGGTGAAATACAGTCTGAGAAGTTTATCCACTTCACTCAGCATCCGTCGCACAGTGTCAGAAGCTTTCAGTTCATCTGGCAGTGCTTGGAAGATTGTGATCATAGAGTTAGCCGCCTTTCTGTTGTCACCCAGTGCATGTGGGAGGAGTAATGTTCTAGCTGAGTTTTGAGTCTGTCCAAGTCGATGTCAGCGGAATATGTATCTTTGATTTCTTGAGGAATTTCTGGTCTTTTCCCTGCTGCTCACTTAGAAGAACTTCAATTGTCCTTGGTAAGTCGAGAGCTATTTGATCAAACCGGCTCTTTAAAATGTTCCTTGATGTTGTCAATGGCCTCACAGTATTGCTGTCTGTAGTAAGCAGATGGACAAGAGTAGCTGTGACCCTGTGAGCTATCGTCCAGTCTTCGTCTGTCTAGGAACGCAGGGCTCATCGCACAAATTTGCAGCTTTCGTTGTGATGTCAGCAAAAATGTCTCATAACAATCTTCATGCCGCATGCCTTCCAGTGTTCTCAGACAAATGTCAGCAGCGTTTACTGCGTCATCACAAGTCGTTTATTTTCTTTGAAGAACTGCCGCCAGCTCTCCAGTCACATCAAAGATCTCATCTTTGAATCTTTTTGCAACTCCTGACACATGACCCTGAAAATTACTCGCCCCGTCGTAGGCCTGGCCCCTGCAGTTTTGCACTGGCAAGTCAAGTCTGATCAAGCAGTCCTTCAGTGCTTTGAAAATGGTCCCAGCACAGGTATTGTTAACTTGCATCAGTCCAGAGAAAGGGGAAAAATATTGGTTTGAGCCTCCAAATAATGTTTTTTGAGGGGCTGAATATTGGGGGGGGGGCAAATGTATAGGTTTGTCCCCCCAATATTTTTCTGGGGGGGGGGGCCTGTCCCCCCCTTGCCCCCCCCCCCCCCCCCCCCCCGCTTCCGCCGCCTGTGTACTTATGCAACGTTTTCCCAGTTTAAGAACAGCTGAAGGCGCTGGCCGATACAGGATCTAACTCAAGCCTCCAGAGAGGCCCACTTGCAGCCACTGGGCGCATCGTGTGACGCCCAGACACCTGAGCACAATCTTTGGTGAGGAGGATGAGGGAGATGGGACCTAGTGGTTGGTGGGTGTAGCCGGCACTGTGACGTCATTGCTTTTCAAGTCCCTGCCTGCATGCACAGTTTAGTTTAGTATAGTTTTATAGATTAACGTCCCCGGACACATAAGCGTATAGGGGACTAGACCTCGGTTTACTTATCGGGTTCTCACACTTCACATCCAAGATGCGTCTCCTACCTACATGGTCTCTATGTAGATGTAAATAATATCTTTCTTTCCCCTCACCACCACCACCCCCCCCCCCCACACACACACACACACACAAAAGGAATTGCCTTGTTTTGCAAGCGTGTGGTAGAACTGGATAGAGCAGATTTTGACGTTTATCATTTGGCGAATTTCAGTCTAAGTTACTGGCCCCTAAGAAAAAAAAAGAGTTAAAGGAGTCTATAAAATGTACAGTCCCTGAACTCACTGCACTAGATAGACTATATTCCACGAGCAAAAGTTATTAAGAAATTGATGATAGAAAATTATTGCTGCTTAGCATGTACACAACGGTTTCACAGGTGTCCGTAGCGGATCGTGAGCGGAGACTATAGGCCTACTGGCGATACTATCCGGAGCGCCTATGAACGGTTTATTCTGAGGAATAGTGTCCAGCAGACTGAAAGGAGCCGAATCAGAGGTTTAAAGAAGAAGAAGAAGAAGAAGAAGAAGAAGAAGAAGAAGAAGAAGAAGATAATGATGATGATGATGATGATGATGATGATGATGATGATGATGATGATGATGATGATGATGATGATGATGATGATGATTAGTTAGTTAGTCATTGCTTATAGTGTCCAGCAAACTGAAAGGAGTTGAATCAGGACCACAATTTGGTTTAAAGAGGACTCACCCCTGATCCGCATAAAAGATCTGCCGATACAACCCTAATGGTAACACTGAAGCACTCCACCAACCGGTCACTTTACAATAAAGGCTTGCCATGCAGGGGACGCTGGGGCTGTACTCAAATTTATCGAAACCCCGATTACAAAAACAAAATAGAATGTAAACATCATTATAAAAATATTAACAAAACATACCTAGAAAATGCCTACATTGCTAAATCATCATCATCATCATCATCATCATCATCATCATCATCATCATCATCATCATCATCATCATCATCATCATCATCATCACCATCATTATTATCATCATCATCATCATTATCATCATCATCATCATCATAAGGTCCTAGTGACCTTGTTTTTTCCAGAAAGCATCCAGTAGCCCCAAGCTGACCCAACAGACCCCATACATAAATTAGAAGTTTTGGGAGAGTTTTCAAGAAAAAAGGTAGGTTGACTGGCCTAGCTTAAAAAGATCGTGGTTTGGTTTTTGTACTGCGGAATACTGATTGCCCCAAATATTGTTTTAAAATTTCCACTATTTATTTGATATTTTTGGAATATCATAATACAATCAGCCTTTGCTAGGAACAGGTGAGTTGGGAGTGAGAAGGGGAAATGGGCGTGGGGAGTGGGGAGGGGGTGGCAGGAAGCGAGAGCTTAACTGTGGGGTGTCTCACACCCACCCACCCCACCCCTTCTCCTCAACCCTTTCGCCTTTTGTTAATACTCTCACCCTCCCAATCCACTCCTTTCCCACACACTAGACCTTTTATTCCTTGATTCTTCGGACAATCTACCCACCGCATTCAACCCTCCCTTTCCTTTCCCACGTAACGACACTTCAAGCCCGCCGACCTTGAAGACTCCAAAAGGAAGCTAAAGACAGGTTATCATTATTTAGCAGCAACGGTGTGACATCGTCACAGTTCCTAGTATCTTAGCTGGGCTGGGAGCGAATGGGAGCATTCTGATTGGTCGACGCGTTACAAAATTCGACGCATGCGCACAGTGCTATCATAGTCTTCGTAAGGGTTAGGGTTAGGGTTTGGGTTAGAGTTAAGAGTTTAGGGTTAGGGTTAGGGTTTGGGTTAGGGTTAGGGTTATGACGCCTAAGAACTTCGTGAAAAAGCCGGCCCGACATGACCTGGCGCATGCGCAAAGGCGCTCGGATAAACTAGGAAACCCGGAACTTGAAGGATGTGACAACGGCAGCTTTAAAATTATCATCATCATCAGCAGCAGTCACAGCATTTTCATCATCATCAGCAGCAGCAGCATCATCATCACCAGCAGCAGCACCACCACCATCATTATTATCGTACTCATCGTCATCGCCCTCATCATCATCCAGGATGCTATCACACTCTTTTTTTCAATCGAACTCGAAACGCGGCGATCAGAAGAGATGGTTTATTACAGAAGGTGGAGGAGAAATCAAAGTTTATTTTGGAAATTCAGATTGACTGCATCCAATAACATTATTGAAAGCAGGGTAGAACCGGAGTACCTGGAGAAAACCCTGTGTGTCCTGAAAAGTCTGGTACCTAAGTCACGTAAGTTCGTCCCACGTGGGGTTCCAACCCGCGGTCTTCGGCATAGGAAACCAAATCTTTATCCACTGTGCTACAAGGCCACTCTCTCCTCCTCCTTCTCCTCTTCCTCCTCCTCATCATCATCGTCGTCGTCAACATCCTCATCAACATCATCATCATTATTTGTGTGTGTGTGTGTGTGTGTGTATATATATATATATATATATATATATATATATATATATATATATATATATATATATATATATATATATATATATATATATATATATATATATATATATATACACACACACACACAAATAATATAGATAGATAGATAGATAGATAGATAGATAGATAGATAGATAGATAGATAGATAGATAGATAGATAGATAGATAGATAGATAGATAGATAGATAGATAGATAGATAGATAGATAGATAGATAGATAGATAGATAGATAGATAGATAGATAGATAGATCATTCCTCGTTTCTTCCTCTCCAGCTATATTAATTTGTCTTTAATTCAAAACCTCTGGTTTTAGTTTGGCAGCTCTTCATTAAATCTACGCACATAGGCTACACCCTCGTTACCCTCAGCTCCATCTCCCCCACCCCATACCTCCCTCCCGCTACATCACAAAACGGAAAGACCATTAGTTTGGCAATTTTTTAAATTTTAGATTGATGGCCTCCAATACCACCATCATTTAATTGTAGGACAATCGCTTCAATGATCAATACAACATTCAATCAAAATACGCAGCGAAAAAGAAAGAAGCTTATTCAAAAAAGCAGCTTCATAATTGTTATCGTGATATGCTTGAATGATTTTGAACATTATTGAATTAAAATAAGAGGGTTTTTATTCTTGAATGAAATGTTATTATTATTATTCTCCTCCGTTATCTAGCCTAAATCAACAAGACCAGCATACTGTGGTTAGGGTTGATGTTCAGTACAAAGATGATTAAAAGTTAACAGCGCGCGCCTAACCAGTAAATTCCTGTTAAATGCCCAGATCCGTTCGTCAAATTGTGATGACATGGTATTTAGAGAACAATAAAGTCAAAGCACGTCATTGTATGGTTAGTAATAGGCACACGAACCATTGTATGGTTAGTAATAGGCACACGAACGACGGAGTTTAGTCAATTAAAAACATAACTATACTTTAGAAAGATTTTTTTTTTTGGTTGTAACCGTAATTGTTTTATTTGGGCAACACTCATTGTGAATTTTAAAAGGATCTGTCAAGTAGGCGTGATCAAAAGTGGGCCACTTTAAATACTTCATTTATTTATCAGGTACAAGATTCGCCGGCTACACCACCGCCACTACCAACCCCTGCCTATATGCCCAAATGTTTAACAAATTTAGGTGCGAGTGTGTGTATGTGTGTGTGTGTGTTTGTGTGTGAGTGTGTGTGTGTGTGTGTGTGTGTGTGTGTGTGTATGTGTTAGGCGCAGCGCACGGAATTCAGCTATTTAAAATTGTGTAATTTTCAGGGCGTCGCGCAGTCCCCTACCGCCCATCAACTGGATGCCACGCTCCGCAATACCCTCGAATGCTCACGGTCCTATCGTCCGCCGTCGCCTTCGCCCTGAGAAGTCCGCGCCCTTGTACTCCGGGTTCTGCCAGCAGCTGCGCGTTGCCAAACGAGAGCGGAGGCGTGCGGAGCGGGCGTGACTGCGGTCATGGCTAACACTGTGCACAAGCAAGTCTTCGTCTGGTGTTTTCCCCTCTCTGTTCAAAACTGCCATAGTCAAACCACTCTTGAAGAAAAACCCTCATTAGATTCCAACACGCTCAAGAGTTATAGGCCAGTCTCAAATCTCAGTTTTTTGTCCAAAGTACTCGAAAAGTTTGCCTTGAAACAACATCTTTCCTATCTGACCCATCACGACCTTATTCCACACACTCAGTCTGCCTATTCTTTCGTACACACGTACATAGACAATGGATGATCAGTTCGGAAGCCGTTTATTCCCAAATCTCGTGAGATGATAACGTCATCAGTCTCGTCATAGTCTGCACGTGCAAGTGCGTACAATACATCTCCTTTTCTTTTTAGAAAGCAGAGTCCGTAACTTTTTATTATCAAAGTTTCAAAGAGTTCTTGGAAAAACAAACGTCATTTTGATGACGCACTATATGACTTTAAAATAGGCAGAAATTTGCGTCATTATAGTTCTGTAATAGTTTGCAGAATGTTTCGACTGAATCTGGGTACAGTCATTTATCTACTTGTTTCTGAAAAACAGACATGAATCAATGAACGTCACTAACAGTTTACGTCACTTAAGTATTTAAACAAACATCACATTGGAAATGTTTGTGAATGAAATACATCACTGGCATCTCCTGAAAATAAGCAAAACTCAAACAATAAAAACGTGCGAGTCATTCAATTTCAGCACTCTTCAATGAGACGTGCCGGCCTCCTCCTGGTCCGGGTTGATCGCCGGAGCAGTGGTTGTGGATCAGCTGCTGCTGCGAGAGGTAGAGCATCTGCAGCAGTTTCGCTTCCCACTGAGGTGGTAGGTTGAGCAGCATTCTCTTGCCAGTCTTGGTCTGTGTGGCTGCTCTGCAACGTCTGTGGATACAGTTTCCTCGTCATCCGGCGGTTCCTTCTTGCTGTCCCGTTGTCAGTCTGAATGATGAGGGATCTGGGTAGAGTGTGGTTCTGGATGGCAGTTCCCTCTCTGTGCAGGTCTGGTATATACACTCGATCGCCCGAGATGAATGTGTCTCCATCCACAACGTTGTGACGTCTGTCGTACTGCCTCGCCATCTTCTCCCTGTAATCTCTCTCCTTCCTCTTCACTGTAGAGATGTCTGGGATCTTGGGCAGAAGGCTGTCTGGGTGGCATGGAACTCTGGTCTTCAGAGATCGTCCCATGCTGAGTTGTGCTGGTGAATACCCGTTATGAAGAGGGGTATTCCTGTACATCAGAAGACCAAGGTATTCGTCTTCACATTTCTTCATGAAGCCCTTGATAGTCTGCACTGCACGCTCCACTTCGCCGTTTGACTGGGGATAATGAGGCGAGGATGTCACGTGCTCAAAACCCCAGTTCTTAGCAAATTCAGCAAACTCCCTTGATGAAAACTGTGGCCCGTTGTCGGTCATCATAATGTCTGGGATGCCATGTCTGCTGAAAAATTTCTTGCATCTTGCGATGGTTTCTGTTGCTGATACTTTCTTGGAGACTATGAAGATTTCAACATCTCTGGAATAATAGTCAACAGCAATGAGGAACTGACTGCCTTTATACTCGAAGAAGTCTGCCGCAATTCGTGACCATGGGCGATCAGGAAATGGAGTCCCCTTCATTGGCTCAATCCTCGCCTTTCTATGCTTACAGCATTCTGGGCAGGTTTTTACCATCACTTCGATGTCTCTGGATAGGCCTGGCCACCACACACTGTTGGCAGCGTTGTCCTTCGTCTTCACGACCCCTTGATGTCCATCATGGAGGTAACGAAGGATGTCCTGTCTCACTGATGTAGGGATGACGAGTCTTCGTCCTCTCATCAGTAGTCCGTCATGCACTGACAGATTGCCCGCTTCGTTCCAGTACGTCTTCACGGCCTTGTTCATCTTGTTTTTCTCAGGCCATCCATTGATGACGTAGTGCATGACCACTCGCAGCGTGTCGTCTCTCTTCAGCTCTGTCCTAATCTCTTCTAGTCTATGATCAGAAGCAGGAAGAGTGAGTAGCACTGCATTGACGTACACTTCCGTAAGTGTTGTCAGCTCTCCATCTGACTGGTTGTCAGTCTCTTGCGGTGCACGCGACAGTGCGTCAGCTGTGTACAGTTCTTTGCCTGGCACATGCTTGATGCTGAAACTAAACCGCAGCAGCCGCATTCTGAAACGCTGAACTCTGATGGGTAGCTCATCAATCAGCTTAGTAGAGAACAGAGGCACCAATGGCTTGTGGTCTGTCTCCACTGTAAAGTTCATGCCAATGAGAAGATCGGACCAGTGTTCTAAGCTCCACGTGATCGCTAGTGCTTCCTTCTCGATCTGGGCATAGCGTCTTTCAGTCTCAGTTAGAGATCGGCTGGCATAGGCGACAGGTTTGAGACGTCCGTCGTCTTGCCGTTGAAGCAATACAGCTCCGAGTCCGAAGCTGCTCGAATCAGCTGATACGACTGTTTCTCGCTCTGGACTGTAGAGCGCGAGTATGTTAGAACAGGTGAGGTCACTTTTCAGTTGGTGGAAAGCTGTTTCCTGTTCTTTTCACCAGGTCCATGCATTCTCTTTATGCAATAAGTCTCTGAGAGGTTTCGTCTTTTCTGCCAGATTCGGCAGAAACTTCATCTGCTGGTTAACCATCCCCAGAAATCTTCGAACGTCTGCGACGTTTTGTGGTGTCTTCATGTCGATGATCGCTTTAATCTTCTTTGGATCCTGTTTCAGACCCTCAGCATCGATGACTTGGCCCAAGTACTCGATCTTATTCTTGGAGAATTCAAATTTCTCTGTGTTCAGTGTCATGCCGCTTTTGCTAAGTCTGTCCAAGACACACTTTAGTCGTTTGTCATGTTCTGACTTGTCTTTGCCATAAATCAAGATATCGTCCATGTGACACAATACACCGTCCAGACCCTTAAGAATCTCATCCATTCTTTTCTGGAAGTACTCTGGCGCAGAGGAGATTCCGTATGGCAGTCTGTTGAATCTGAATCGACCAAAAGGTGTAATGAAAGTCGTCAGCTCAGAACTTACATCGTCAAGCTTGATCTGATGAAAACCAGAGTTAGCGTCGAGTTTGGTGAACACTTTGCCTTTCGATATCTTTGACAGTGTCTCTTCAACTGACGGCATAGCATAAATTTCTCGCTTGACATTCTCGCTCAGCTTGGTCAGGTCCACACAGATGCGAACATCGCCGTTGCGTTTCGGAACAACAACCATAGGAGCGCACCAATCCGTTGGTTTGTCCACAGGTGTGATGACGTCAGCAGCTACCATGCGGTTTAATTCCGCCTCCACCTTCTTCAGAAGTGGCAGTGGAACCCGTCTCGGCACCGTTTGGCAGTAAGGCTTTTCGTCTTTCCTCAGTGTGATGTACTGCTCTCCCTCAAGCTTTCCTAGACCAGTGAAAAGTTGGGGATAACACTTCTTCACGTCTTCTTCCGATGAAAACGTCGGCTGAGTTTGAAATCCGTATTTTCCGTGCTTGGTGTTCTTGATCGTGCGAATAGCTCTGACTGAAAATGCACCAGGAATGTCGTTGATCAAGCCAAGGTTTTGGATTGCTGGGGCGCCCAACAGTAACTTGGATGCTTTCACCAGGTACACCTTTTCAGTGATGCTGGATTGACCACGTGAAAGTGTCATGTTGACATATCCTTTGACTTCCAAAGGCTGCTCTCCTGGCCCAAAGAGTTGTCGATCAGACGGTAGTAGAGCTCCATACGATCGCTGGTAGACATGCGTCGGCATAACAGATACTTCAGCACCTGTGTCAATGCACCATGTGTGTTCGTCATTGCCAACACCGAGTTTGATATGCCATCCTCCTCGTTTTGAAGAGCTTGAATTCTTTTTCCCATGAACTGCTCCAACGTAGAAATGTTCTTCAGGCTCTGAAGAAGTATCACCGCCCTGGACAGTACGAACGCTGGCATTTCGCTTGCGGCACACAGAGGCGAAATGACCCACCAGTGAGCAGAAAGAACATCGCATTTTCGCCGCCGGACAGTATTTCTTTCCAGGTATATGTTTCTTGTTGCAGTAGTTGCACAAAGCTTGAGAATTTCTCACAATTTCCCGTACAGGTTCAGCCGGTCGCCGACTGAATTTCTTGGGATTAGAGGTAATCTTTTTCTTATGCGTCATAGATTTTGACGTCACGGCTTCGATAGTCGTTCCACTTGATCGTGATTTTGCGTCATTCAGCTCTTTTCTGGTCAGTTCTCTGACAGACAGAATGTCGATCGTTTTCTGCAATGTAAGACGTGCGTCGATGTCGTAAAGTTTCATTTTCGCGGAGTCGTCCCGACACGAGAAAATGAGTTTATCGCGTATCATACCTTCGAGATCGTCGAACTTGCATGCTACGGCTCGATCTTTCACCATCCGGACCCAAGAATCAAACGCCTGGCCTTCTTCTCTTGAGAGGCTGTACCAAAATTTCTCTCGAAGCATTAGCTGTGGATCTCGGCGATGAAAAAAATCGTCGAACTTCCGAATAATGGTGGCAAAATCGTCTTTGTTTTCTGCTGGAATTCTTTCGTTGTTTTCTTCTCTCTCTGGTAGGAAGACAAAATTGTGGTAAATGTCGATGCATTCACAGCCAATGTGATTCAACAGCAGTCCCACCTTTACAACGTCCGGTTTTTCTGAGGCACCGCAGGCTTTCAGAAAAATGTCGAACCTCATCCTCCACCTGTCCCAGGCGCTGCTAGGATTTTCTGAGGTTGTACATAACTCCTCTGGTGGTTTGACGAATGCCCCTTCGGCCATAGTGATCACCTTGTTTAGTCTAAGATCCCACTTCTTGCACCATCTTTCGTACACACGTACATAGACAATGGATGATCAGTTCGGAAGCCGTTTATTCCCAAATCTCGTGAGATGATAACGTCATCAGTCTCGTCATAGTCTGCACGTGCAAGTGCGTACAATACACCTATAGGCCTTCTCACAGCACTGAAACCGCACTGCTCAAGATTATGAATGACATTCTGTCTGCCTTGGATGGTGGTGAGGTGTCCTTCCTTACTCTCCTTGATCTCTCAGCAGCGTTTTATACGATCGATCATATCATGCTTCTTTAACGCCTCCAAAACCTGTGCGGCATCTCTGGCTCAGCGATGGCATGGTTTGAGTCATACCTGATTGGTCGGACCCAGACCGTGCTAGTAGAAGGCCAGTTGTCCGCACCTGCAACTCTTTCTTATGGTGTTCCCCAAGGATCTGTTTTTGGCCCAATTCTTTTCATTTTGTGCACCAAACCTTTGTTGTCTCTGATCCTATCTCATTCTATTTCTAATCAGTCATATGCTGACGACACACAGCTTCAAAAATCCTGTCCTCCTTCTGAAGTCACAACCACTGTCCAAGGCATTCAGACCTGTGCGTCTGATATCAAGTCATGGATGATAGAAAATAAACTATGCTTGAACGATGACAAGACTGAAGCACTGTTAATCAAGAAAAAGAGCACAATTCTTTCAGATGGGGAACCACACTCAATACAAATTGGCAATTCCGACGTTCCTTTCAGCACCTCTGCTCGTAACCTAGGATTCATTATGACATCTGACGCATCTCGTGACACTCAAATCTCCAACACATGTAAATCTGCATATTTTGAACTTCGCAAAATCAGTTCTATTCGCTCTTGTCTTTCACATCAAACCACGACCTTCTTAGTCTGCTCTTTTGTTCTTTCAAAACTGGATTACTGCAATTCTCTTCTTGCAGGCTGCTCCCAAGATCTTCTCTACAAACTTCAAGGCTTGCAGAAGAGATCATGTCACTCTCCTACTACGTTCCTTGCACTGGTTGCCCATACTTGCACGCATAGAATACAAACTTTCAACACTCTGCTTCAACTTTTTCTTCGGCACTTTTCCTGCATACTTTTCTGACATGCTCATTCCCTAGGTACCACGCAGACAGCTCCGTTCTTCATCAGACTAACGCACCTTCATCATCCCATTTGTCAAAATAAAATCTATGGAGAACGCACCTTTGCTTTCTGTGCATCCACTCAATGGAATTCCCTTCCACACAATATCCGCCATGTGCAAACACAACAAGCGTTTAAACGACAACTCAAAACATATCTTTTCCAGAAACACCTTCTATAGCTCTTCCTCAATAACACACATGAATTAAGTTCATCATCAGTCTAGTATGCACACATGTCGTGGCGCTCCACGGGCAAAGGTGTTCGCTTTTAATGGTGTTCGCTTTTAATAATTTTTATAAGTGTTGGTTGCCTTTTAAAAGTTTTTTTTATAATAGTTTTAGTTGCCTTTTTATGTTTTTCAATGTAATATTTTTATTGAATGTTTTTAACATTATGTTGTACATTTTAATTGAATGTATTCAGATTTTATATACCTACTGTTGTTGTGTAGTGTAAATGGTGTATGAATGTGTCAAACGCGGAGAGCACAGCCACTTGTGTCTGTGATGCGGCGCTATATAAAATCTACATTTTATTATTATTATTATTAGTAGTAGTAGTAGTAGTAGTAGTAGTAGTAGTAGTAGTAGTAGTAGTAGTAGTAGTAGTAGTAGTAGTAAATACTATGTGTTGTTTTTGTTGTTGTTGTTATTATTATTATTATTATTATTATTATTATTATTATTATTATTATTATTATTATTATTATTATTATTATTATTAAGAAGAAGAAGAAGAAGAAGAAGAAGAAGAAGAAGAAGAAGAAGAAGAAGAAGAAGAAACTGCGACAGAACGAGAAGGAAGGGGAGAAAATATTATCAAAGTATTGCTGTACCCTAAAGAGGCACATGGACATCAATTAGAATACCAACTAGCCTGTCCACCAAAATAAATAAAAAGTCGATAACTTCTTTTCCCCGCTCTTCGATCTCCATATCCAATGATCGATCGCCAATAATCGATGGCTAGGCGATCACTGTCCACACATTAAGAAATAGTAAAGCGAACATTTTGTCTGTTAATATCATCTACCTGCACACACGCACTCACACACACACACACACACACACACACACACACATGCACACACACACACAACTCTCCAACCCTCCGACCCCAACTTCGACCCTTTTAAACCACTCCCTCCTCAACGTGGATTCCTTCACCTCCACCCCACCCTTATCTTCACAACAATTATAAGTGATCAATAAAGAGAACTAAAAACTATTAGGCAATAGAAAGTGGTCGATAAATGACAAACAAATCTTACCTGTATAGCATTGTCATCTTCCTGAAGAACGTCCCCACTTCCTGAAATTTTAATCAAGCATACCAACAAAATGGCAGGCTTGATTTGACTAAAGATAACAAAAGAGCAGGCTAAAGGTAATTAACTATCCTTGATTTGACGAAGTACAAATTCCAAATCCACAGATCACATACATTTTTTGGCTTTGAGTCTTATTATAAATAAAAACCCGTCAGTATTCTGATAGACATGAGCACGTTATAATTATCGTTAGTTGAGTTACCAGGGACACCAAGATCTCATTTTATCGGTTCGATCGAGGCAATATCCTTCAAGGTAAGCCTGTCATTTCATTGCTTGGATCTTTCCAAACGCTCGTTAAATCACAACTGATAGGCATATATTTTATACGTCTTTAAATTACCAAGGACACCGAAGATACCAGTCTTGATTCCGTCGACGCAATTTCTTATTAGTAAGACCTGTTGTTTATCTGCTTTGAAATAAGTCTTATATAACTGCATGCACCTATGTCTTAATATCTTTCACAAATAACACCCGGAAACCCCAGTCTTGTTCGATCGGTGCATTTTCCTATTATTACATAGGCATACGTCCAGTTTCGCATCTTCGATCTTTCCACAAAAACACAGTGTTATTGTAACTAGTAGGAACATCAATACAGCTGTAGCCAATGGCACTAACAAAATGTGAAAGTCTTGATAGTTGATTGGATCGATGCAATTTTCCTATTACACGGAACAATAAACAGTATCTGCGAGCTACGTACATAAAGGCCGTAGATGCCAATCAAACGCGTCCTATCTTTTCCATGAAGGAGATGTTAATAAAAGAATCCACTCAAATAGAATTCAGAGCTACGTATACATATTAACAAATAAAATCAACAATCCAATTGATTCCACCAAAGAAATGTCTTTTTATTATAAATCTGCAATTGTTGGCTTCGATCACAGAGGCATCACGAACGTTGGACAATGCTGTGTGCTGTCGATCGCTTTGCTACCTAAACACTGCCCCTGGCTTTCGTCTACTGATATAAGCTTAAATACGTACACATCTCCATGTACCAACGTCTTGAACAACAAGCGCCAACAAATCCCAATATACTGCTTCGACCACGAGGCACAAAACCGTAGTACCCGGAGAAAAACCCTCCTACATCTATACCACATGCGCTTGTATCTGGCCACGCGAGCGGCTATGCCGATGACGCGTATCCGTTCTCTCGCGTGTCGAGATACAAGCGCCTGTGATCTATACGTTACCAAGTACGTCAAAATCTTACTGTCTCGATTCAATCGATGCATGATTATATGTATATATGTATATATGTATCTATATATATAAAGCCTAACAATTGTTCGCTTTTGCGTACTAAAACCATCCTTTCACAGCCCGAAGCAACTTATATAGTCATTGTTATTGAAGTGTACACGGTAAGACACTAAATAAATCGATTACGGAGAGACAATCATCTTTACCGTGGCGAAGTCTAATCGATAGGCTTTGCCCCACTCAATCCTGTTCCATGCGTTGTTCAATACACGAGGACGGACATCCAATTGGAGAAACGGTATGGGCACGAAAGGGGTCGTAACAATAGGTTACACCGTATGAAGTTCCGTGGTTACAAGGATAGAGAGAAATGGGGGCAGGGAGGGGGTGGTGGGTGGCGTGAAAAGGGTTGAGGATAGAATGGGCGCCTCGGGCGGCTTGAGTTAGATCCTCTATCGGCCAGCGCCTTGAGCAGCTTTTAAGCTGGAACAGCGCTATATTAGAACGATGAAACAGAAAGACCGGGCAGTAAAAAAAGAAATGAAAGCTTTTGAATTGAACAAGCAAATGGAGGAACGGCGGTGAAGCAAAAGGTTAAAACACATACAAACCAATGGAGAGGTGGGTAGTGGGTGGGGTGGTGGAGAAAGACAGACAGAGAGAGAAACAGATAGAGAGGCAGAGAGAGAGAGAGAGAGAGAAAGAGACAGACAGACAGAGGGAAAGAGAGAGAAGAAGAAGAAGAAGAAGAAGAAGAAGAAGAAGAAGAAGAAGAAGAAGAAGAAGAAGAAGAAGAAGAAGAAGAAGAAGAAGAAGATGATGATGATGATGATGATGATGATGATGATGATGATGATGATGATGATGATGATGATGAAATAGAAATCTCACTTAGCTGGTTTTAACCCCGCCTTTACAGAAAACTCAGTGACATTTGAAACTCTTCAGGCTTCACGTCTGTCGTCAAGTCGAACTTTTCACCTCCTGGAAGCACCAAAGCCAGAAAATAAAATGTTCCTAATCCCACAACTACCTCCCTCACAACTACCTCCCTCACAACTACCTCAATCATAACTACCCCCCTAACAACTACCTCCCTCACAACTATCTCCCTCATAACTACCTCCCTCACAACTACCTCCCTCATAACTACCTCCCTCACAACTACCTCCATCATAACTACCTCCCTCACAACTATCTCCGTCACAACTACCTACGTCACAACTACCTCCCTCACAACTACATCCCTCACAACTACCTCCCTCACAACTACCTCCCTCACATCTACCTCCCTCACAACTACATCCCTCACAACTACCTCCCTCACAACTACCTCCCTCATAACTACCTCCCTCACATCTATCTCCCTCACATCTACCTCCCTAATAACTACCTCCCTCACAGCTACCTCCCAATATACTGCTTCATTTATACAGCTACCTCCCTCATAACTACCTCCCTCACAACTACCTCCATCACAGCTACCTTCCTCACATCTACCTTCCTCATAACTACCTCCCTCATATCTACCTCCCTCACATCTACCTTCCTCATAACTACCTCCCTCATAACTACCTCACTCACAACTACCTCCCTCACATCTACCTCCCTCATAACTACCTCCCTCACAGCTACCTCCCTCACAACTACCTCCCTCACATCTACCTCCCTCATAACTACCTCCCTCACATCTACCTCCCTCACAACTACCTCCCTCACATCTACCTCCCTCATAACTACCTCCCTCACATCTACCTTCCTCATACCTACCTCCCTCACATCTACCTCCCTCATATCTACCTCTTTCTAAACACACACACACACGTATCCCTCTCTCTAAACACACACAAACACACACGTATCCCTCTTTCTAAACACGCACACACACACCACTTTCTAAGCTCACACACACACAAACACACACGCACACAGACACACACACAAACTGTAGAAGATTGTTTCTCCATCAAAGCATAGTTATTTCTAAGGCACCCACTTTGACCACACCTTATAGCATTCACACTGAGTGGGGCCCCACTGATAAAAATAAGCTTACAACAAACATTAACTCTTTCGAAAGTAGAGTTAGTTTTTTTCAATCAATAAATTCCGTAGTTTGTTGTGCTATTAATAGCAGCCGCTAGCCACCGTATTTACGCTAAAAATAGCATCTGGCAAAGCCAGGAGGGTAAAAGAAGGAACCCAGCGCAAAGTTTTTGGGATTTTTTTTTTTCATTTTAGATTGATACAATAGGCTAAACTCAAACACTAAAAAAACATTCTTGAAGCCGCATGGTTCATCCAGAAAGAGGGCCAAAGATACTAGGTCACAGGGCTATGGTATTTGGTGTCCCGTTAAACAGGGGAAGCACTCTCTGTCAGAACATAAATGGACAAATTCAAATGTTAGCGGACAGTGTGAGTAAGGGAAAGCCCACGTTATCATTGGTGCAATAACAATGCCAATTTTAGACTAAACCCGTTTTGGACAAAAGTATATAAAGCCTTGGAATCCGGGCTCTTTAACCTTACATTTCCACACTTGTACCCTACATATTTGAGACGTTGGAACACATTGGAATCTGGGCTCTTTAACCTTACATTTCCACACTTGTACCCTGGGATATTAGAGACGTTGGAACACAAAGCCTTGGAATCCGGACTCTTTAACTTTACATTTCCAGATTTGTAACCTAGCTATTAGAGACGTTGGAACACAAAGCTTTGGAATCGGGGCTCTTTAACCTTACATTTCCACATTTGTACCCTAGATATTAGATATGTTGGAACACAAACCCTTGGAATCCGGGCTTTTTAACCTTACATTTCCACATTTGTACCCTAGATATTAGATATGTTGGAACACAAACCCTTGGAATCCGGGCTCTTTAACCTTACATTCCCACACTTGTACCCTAGATATTAGAGACGTTGGAACACAAAGCCTTTGAATCCGGGAGCTTTGGCCTCATATTTTAACACTTGTACGCTAGATATTAGAGACGTTGGAACACAAAGCCTTTGAATCCGCGATCTTTGGCCTCATATTTTAACACTTGTACGCTAGATATTAGAGACGTTGGAACACAAAGCCTTTGAATCCGCGATCTTTGGCCTCATATTTTAACACTTGTACGCTAGATATTAGAGACGTTGGAACACAAAGCCTTGGAATCCGCGATCTTTGGCCTCATATTTTAACACTTGTACGCTAGATATTAGAGATGTTGAAGCATAAAGCCTTGGAATTCGGGTTCTTTGACCTTACATTTCCACACTTGTACCCTAGATATTACAGACGTTGGACACAAAGCCTTAGAATCCGGGTTCTTTAACCTTACATTTCCACACTTGTACCCTAGATATTAGAGACGTTGGAACACAAAGCCTTGGAATCCGGGCTCTTTGACCTTACATTTCCACACTTGTACCCTAGATATTAGAGATGTTGGAACATAAATCTGTAGGAACCTAGAGCTGTTGGGAACATAGCACTGTGGGATCATAGAGTAGTGGGAACAGCGGTATTGTCACATGGGCATGCTCTCGTGGGAGGAACTGCTGCATAATAAAACTGTTCTGATGGATATCGGTGGTCAATCACCCTGAAGTCACCCTAAAGTCTCTATAAAGTCCACTGCAGTTGACAGTTGACTTTATGGTGATTTTCGTTGACTTTATGGTGACTTTTAGGATGACTTTATGGTGATTTTATGGTCGCTTCCCAGATGTAATGAACACATTATGGTCATACCGCCACAACAGCCTTGCACACACAAGGATTTATACCAAGGGTCAGAACGTGTCAAACAGCTACAACGTATGACGTATGCTGAAAAAAAACAAACAACGCAGTCCTTTGACACTGGACTCTAGCCTTCAGAAAAATCGGAACAGAGGGACGAAAAGTACACCCCCATTGAAAACTGCAATTACAAGTTTGGTAAATATGTTACGATTGAGACGCGTGCGATAATTACGAACATTACGTTTTGCGCAGGAAGCGTGCAATGGCGAGCCTTCATTTACTTTGATTTGGTTCTATGTTAATGCCGGGCAAGTTTGGCATAAGATTAGTTCGTTTGTTTTCTTTGGTCCGTGTTGTTGTAGCAATATTGAGATCGTTCTGGGAGTCCTGGTTTACCCCCGACAGAAGGGTCTAGATCTATCTCGCTACCAGTAGTCAAATCTTCGAACATTGTACAATAATATTCTGTGACGTAACACTATTGAGTGAACAGGCTGCGTGGATACCAATATTGGGCTGCATTTACGTTAATACAATGTACTGTGATCCGTACAATTGTAGAATTTAACTACTGATATCTAATTTTAATCTCATAGTGAGGAGAGCGGCTGTTAACGGTCAAACATCTGACGATTGGTCTTATGGCTGCTTATGTCTTCGGATAGCTGAGCTCGCTTAAATCTGAACTAGATCATCAAAAAGAATGACGAACTACGTATAAAAAAAACCAGCCCCCTGACCCTGAACGTGGACTCTCGTCACTGTGAGATAAACTCATCATCATCATCATCATCAGCATCATCAACACCACCAAGACTTATTACATAATCATATCACTCCTTCTCTCTCGGAATATCGCAGTTAGAGTATCTGAGGCCAGTACTCGTCACTAACTATTATAGTCACGCCCTAAGCACTGCTTTCCCCGTCCTAGATCTATGACTACGACTGTTCAGTGTAAGCAAAAACCAGCACGCAGCTTTGGACAAACGGTTAAAACCTAAAACACACTAAACATATTTTATGATCGGACTCGTTGATGGTTCAAATAGACCACAGGTGAGACACTGGTTTTAAACGCTAAAAGCGAAACTTCAATAATGTTCTCTATGATCGGTCATGTGAGCTGACAGTAATAAGTTAGCCTGCTCCCAAGTGTGATGGCAAAACAAAACCAGTCCAGCAACGCTAGGTTTGAACCCTTTCCACCACACCACCCACCCTCCCAGAAATCAATGGGCTCTATGCACAAAGGCGTGGCGGTCACGTGCTGCGGGAATAACACAGTGTGCTCGAGTTTGAAAATGGTGAAGTACTGTGCTGCGTTTGGATGCTCTAACTCCGACGTAAACCTTTATGCAAAGAAAAGAACATTTCCTTTCATCGATTTCCACTGAAAGATGAAATATTGATGAACTCTAAACTGAATGTCAGTGACAAATCGCTCTTTAAAAAAAGCCTTTCCCCTGATAATAAAATTATAATTTGTCTGTAATCATTATTGCACGAATGTGCTATGTTCAAAACATCACAATATCCCAAAATGTCGGTAAATTTAAAATTTTTAAGCAGGATTGGAGTACACGCGAGCGAGCTAAAAGAAGCCATGACCGCTTTGTTATTCCCGCGCCACGTGACCATGCCGCCGACTGGTGCATAGAGCCCATTAAGATCGACTTTTTGTGCCTTGATGACATAATGCTTATGTTCGCTATGCTTTCTTTTAACTTCATTTCATTTTTTGTGGCTGGACTACATTAGCCCACAACAAACCTTTTCCCTATACTTTACTACTACTACTACTACTACTACTACTACTACTACTACTACTACTACTGCTGCTTCTGCTGCTGCTACTGCTTCTTCTACTACTACTAATAAAGTGGCACATGTATTTAGGAATGTAACCCTTGTAGATATTAGGTGTCCAGGACAGTTATTACTGACTGCAAACATGTACATATTACACAGAGAGAGAGAGAGAGAGAGAGAGAGAGAGAGAGAGAGAGAGAGAGAGAGAGAGAGAGAGAGAGAGAGAGAGAGAGAGAGAGTCTTGATGACATAATAAGGCTTATGTTCACTATGTTTTCTTTTAACTCATTTTCTTGTTACTGGACTACATTAGCCATGTGTTATAAACAACAATCCTTTCCCCTATACTTTACTACTACTACTACTACTACTACTACTACTACTACTACTACTACTACTACTACTACTACTACTACTACTACTACTACTACTACGAAGAAGAAGAAGAAGAAGAAGAAGAAGAAGAAATTAGGAATGTAACCCTGGGTACATATAAGGTGTCGGACACCTGATTGACTGACTGCAAACATGTACATATTACGGAAAGAGAGAGAGAGAGAGAGAGAGAGAGAGAGAGAGAGAGAGAGAGAGAGAGAGAGAGAGAGAGAGAGAGAGAGAGAGAGAGAGAGAGATACAACAAGAACAGTAGAAGTAATTAGGTTTATATTATAATAGTGAGTTCAATTCAAGATTTTTATTCCTGGTTAGTAGAAAGAAATTAAGCCTAATCACTTGTATTTTAGAAGTCAGCATAAAAAGTCATTGTTACTTTGTTGCTTCATTTTCATTTTCAAGTATGTAATACTTAGCTGTTTGTTATTTTAAAGAATATTTAGAATAGCAGAATATAGCATTAAAGTAAATAACAATCCGAATCAGTGAATGTATTGTAAATAGGTTTAATGAAAATTAAAAAGGACTTGTATTTTTGGAAGTTAGCAAAGAAAGTAATTCTTACTTTGTTGTTTCATTTTCATTTTCAGGTCTTGTTTCTCCTCTGTCGAATCATCATCACCTTTCTCATCATTTAGAAAGAGTCCCAACCCACACACTTTATATATATATATATATATATATATATATATATATATATATATATATATATATATATATATATATATATATATATATATATATATATATATATATATATATATATATATATATATATACATATATATATATATATATATATATATATATATATATATATATATATATATATAATCTATCTATCTATCTATCTATCTATCTATCTATCTATCTATCTATCTATCTATATATATATATATATATATATATATATATATATATATATATATATATATATATATATATATATATTACCGGCAATCTGCGTATTCAGTCAATACGTGTATTGCCTAAAAAAATCAGTCAATTCGTGTTTTGACTGTGACCACTAGTGTCAAAGCCCCCCCTTACGGTCCTTCGTTTCTCTTACCATAAAGGGGAACTCTGAGCAGTGTATGCAACCATACGTGAACAACGGATGAATAGATAGAGACAAGTATTACGTTGGCAAAATAAAACAACAATTTATTCACATGAACATAACATGGAGTCGTAATTGAATAACTAAAATTTATAAAGGTGATAAAATCAAACGACAGAATGAAATGTTCTTTGTTTTAAATAAAATAAATGGTTCTACACAGTATTCTCGTTCAGTCTCTTTGTTTTCCTTTTCTACTGTTCACTCATTGTTCGCACACAACCTATGCACTGTTTACAAATTTGTTGCTACTACTGTTATAACGATTTCAGTTCACAAGTCCCGTTTTACAAATACATATCACACTCCTGCGATCAAACCTTTGCAATACGAAATTGCATAATAACAAAAACGTCCCGAAGACACTAGAGCATGAACTCGCTCAACGCAGGAGTGAAATGTATATATGTCCCGGGAACACAGTAGGCAAATAAACTAAAAATTGTCAATGCACTAGATGTAATCGATAAGTGCATACACCTCGAATGTCACTGGGACTGTAGCTGCTACGATTAGATGCATCCGCCGTGGTCATCCAATATTTCAAAGTCTGTGGTGAAGAAGCGAAGGCAAAAAGTTCACTGGCAAAAAGTCTATTATAATACAATCGGTGAAAAGTGATGGTAAACCCAAAAACAAAGTCGAAGTTAAAGTTGAAGTTGAAGGTAAAATCGAAGTTGAAGATGAAACCAAAGGCAAAAAGCGAAAGGTACACTGCAACATAACCCATACAAAATCTTCTAAGAATTTGAGTAACAATTTATACATGCTTCCTGATGCAATTGAAAACTCAACCATTTTCCTTAATAATAATAATAATCGCTAACTCTTGTATTGTAACAATCACAAATGTAAATCTAACGCATGTATGAATGAATGACTGCAAACTTGAATGTGTTGTATGCTTGGAAGAATAATGATTGTAATAAATATGGTATCACTTATTCGAGTATAATACTTCCCCATAATATTTTAGCCCCACAACATAATGATAACCAACAATGACACGACAAAATACGGACCACAGAAATAAATTACAACAAAGAGACACCCGACTAGCCAGTGAAAACACCCAAGTCCACACTTACTCAACTACCCGTGGATACGGTGATGCGGCTAAGGTCGGATACGTCTCTTCATCCGCAGCATTCCTTTTGGTACAGGTAGGTCAACGGTCAGGTCTACTAGTCGTCTCGATCTTCATTGACTCACAGGCTGTGAAGTCCGTAGGCCTTGCCTCAATTACATAGTATACATAGAAGGTCCTCCACTCGGTGACATCCGGTTTACGACTGACCCCCCAAAAACACCTTTCCTACCTTTTGTGCCCACTTCAAACTCAAACGGAGGGGCCAGACGAATCACAAACACTCATAGCAACACATTCGTTACACTTTCAACGATGTCGGCTCCAAATTAACTGCGAATTTGGTCAAAAACGCAGTCACATAAGCTGGTTCGAATTAGGACACCACGCCGCTAGTCAATCCCAATACATAGCAGTTCCTTTACGACCTTTCATTGGTCGCTAAGAATACGCGCTATTAGGCCTAATGAAGGGCGGACTACTCTAAAACTTTAAAACCTTTTAACGAATTCGAAAGTCGCCAACGATCTTTTGTTTATATCGCTAGAGTGGTCTGCCCTTCATTAGGCCTAATAGCGCGTATTTTTAGGCGACCAATGAAATATCTTAAAGCAATTGCTAAATATATTAGGATCGACGAACGGCGTGGTGTCCAAATTCGAACCAGCTTGTTGTGACTGCGTTTTTGACCAAATTCGCAGTTAATTTGGAGCCGACATCGTTGAAAGTGTAACGAATGTGTTGCTATGAGTGTTTGTGATTCGTCTGGCCCCTCCGTTTGAGTTTGAAGTGGGCACAAAAGGTAGGAAAGGTGTTTTGGGGGGGCCAGTCGTAAACCGGATGTCACCGAGTGGAGGACCTTCTATGTATACTATGTAATTGAGGCAAGGCCTACGGACTTCACAGCCTGTGATTGACTAAAACAAACAGTCGAACTTGCACCAGTTTCAAGGTCGAACTCTTTCTCCCTCATCGTTCTCAAACGACTTCTGGTGAAAACTCAAGTTCTTGTCGTAGGGCACCGCTACGTGAGGATATCACGTACGTATTTCCTTAAGCGTACAGTTGACGGATAAAGGATTAGCAGGGACGAAAAACGATTCAACACACTGCTCCTAGATTCACTGTTCCTGGGACCTCCTTGTAACGACCAAAAACCTGTCTTCTTTCTCTTTCGTCATTTCCTCTTTTCTACGACAATAAGTTACGTCACACTTTTCATTTACTTTTGTCCCGGCTTATCCAAAGGCACACAAAACGATGATTCATAGGCACTTGCGAGAAGACCACCTATCTACAAACAACAATATAAAGTTCAAACTGAGTGTGGGTCGTGACAACTAGGCAATACAGGTAATGACTAAAATTTCCAGTCAAGACGTGTATTGTCTTAAAAATTTCTCTGGTCAATACACGAATTGACTGAACTGTCATTCGGCATTTAAATTGCAACTGGTTGTAAACATTCACAAATGAATGACCACACAATCATTTGTTGTTCTTGTACTTCAATACGCACACTCACAGAGACACATCCACACAACTAAACCATGTTAAGTAGAAGTTAGTAAATACTAAAAATAAGCTTAAAATGTAAACACTTCAATTTTATTCTCTCTCTCTCTCTCTCTCTTTCTCTCTCTTTGTCCTTCTCTGTCTGTCTGTATGTATGTCTGTCTCTCTCTTTATTTCTCTCTCATGCAAAATGAGAGAGAGAGAGAGAGAGAGAGAGAGAGAGAGAGAGAGAGAGAGAGAGTTCCGTGTCATTGGTACGATTGCAACGCGCGCGATAGTTCTGAACGTTTTATTTTGCAAAGCATGTAATGATAGCGTGACTTGATTCTGCGTTGTTGTTAGAAAAAGCTTTGTATAATGTTGATAATTTTCGTTGGTCGATATTGTTGTAGTAGGCCTATCGTTGATAATTTTCTGGAATTACTTGTTTATTATCGATCGAAAGTTCCAGACCTATCTGGTAATAGCTAGGTAATTCTTCTAAACTGAGGAATGTTCCATGTCGTAAGACAGTTCCGGTGATTAGTTTAATTTTGATTGGGTGTTATTGCGTCACTCTGGAATATTTTAAGCTTTGATGGATTACAGAGAGGCTATATAAGTAATTAATTGTCTACTTGAAAAAAGTTTTTTTTAAATGATTTTCGGAAAGGATCTTGTATGCAGTTGTTGGTGTTTGCTGAGTAAAGTTGAATAACTTTATACGACGACTCTTGCTGCGCTTGTTGCTGAGTGAACAGGCTGCGTGGATAAACGAATATCAGGATTCAAGCATCGGGGCTGAATCGACTATTCATAAATACGTGTAACACAGTTTTTCATGACATTGTAATATGATAGTAATAACAATGATGATGATAATAATAATATTAATAATAATAATAATTATTATTATTGTTATTCTTATTGTTATTATCATTGTTGTTATGATTATTGTTATTTGTATTATTATTAAGAGGGTGAGGGATAGGAAGGGGGGTGGTTGCATAACATTGTTTACAGATAATGATGAAGATGTTGGTGTGATTGTGTGTGCATGTGTGTGAGTGCATGTGTGTGTGATTTCTATGATTTCCAAGTTAATGTTAAAGGTTATTTACTATGTTAATTTGTTAAGGGACAGATTGGAAGATTAGACTTCTTATTAGTCTTAAAATCTTTATCCCTAATAAAAAAAGTTTCAAAAAAAAGTCTCTCTCTCTCTCTCTCTCTCTCTCTCTCTCTCTCTCTCTCTCTCTCTCTCTCTCTCTCTCTCTCTCTCTCTCTCTCTCTCTCAGGTGCGCCTGTTTTAACACTCTTTCCCTACCCCCGCTCCCTCCCACTACTCCTCCATTTCCCACCTCCCACCTTCTCTCTCTACACACCCACACGCACAATCCGTGGATGTATTTAGCTGAACATCGACCACAATAACAATACACGCAGGAATTTGCTGGGCGCCTGCTAGGTTACGGGATTTGTTTAGGCCATGCTGAGTATAGCAGTGATATTCATTCTGAAACGTTATTTACAGTCACCGTGGGCCTGGGTATTCTGATATAATTATGTCTAATCTGTCAATAATACTTATATTCATGATGTGACGTTATTTACAATGGGCTCGTGCCCGTGCATGTCTATCAATATTTTAGGCATTCATACTAAAAAGTTATTTACAATGAGCTCATTCTGTGGAGCTTATCTGGATGTCAATACTAATTATTGTTATTCATAGTGTGATGTTATTTACATTGGCCTCTGAATACAGAATACTATACTACCTGCTTGTGTGGTTGACTCTACTTGATGACTCGTACCATACTTTACATGATTACATTGATCAACAGCGGGCTTGTGAGTGGGAAGTTTGGTGCGTTTCTGTCAATAGTGGTAATATTCACAATGTGATGTTGTTTACTTCGGCTTGTGCCTATGTACTCTACAGGATTACAAGTTAATAATACATTACATTACATGATTGCAAGTTAATAATACATTACATTACATGATTACAAGTTCATAATACATTACTTGCATGATTACAAGTTAATAATACATTACATTATATGATTACAAGTTAATAATACATTACATTACATGATTACAAGTTAATAATACATTTCATTGCATGATTACAAGTTAATAATACATTACATTACATGATTACAAGTTAATAATGCATTACATTACATGATTACAATGATACAAAAAAACAAGTGCCAGTATCTTTCTAGCTCTGAATAGCGTCCCTCTCTCTTCTAACTACAATAATATAAGCATGCACAAAGCAATTCACTCTGCTCATAATCCGATACGGCCGCATGTGATAGAAAACGACTATGTTACGATGAAATAACACACGACAATAAATCAAATTAAAAAAGTGTGGTTTTTTTTCGAAACTTACCAGAATCCATAGTGTGTTGATCGCCATTTACATCCATAGTCAACAAGCAATGTTCCTGTATAGCACACTTTTTTTTATACAACCGAGTATGCTTAAAGAGACTGGCCACGACGTTTCAGCACGCATAAAATAATGTTGCTGAAGTCAACATCGAACTCGCATTACCCAAGAAGCCCAAGAGGCGAGCATGCCGCTAGCATGTGACACGTTAGACAAGGCTTGCAAAGACAGCCAAGCAAATCTACATTTTAGAATGCATATCGTCACAAAATAGCACTTGACATAATGTGTAATGATTAGGTTATAAATTAAACCTCAAGTAGGTTGTAAACTATAGGTAATGCAGTCCCTCCATCAGCATCAAAATAATTGGCAAATAGCTCTTAACTAGTTAGCAAGGCAACCAGCTGCTTCGTAGGCCTACATCGGATACAAGCAAGAGCGATAAACTAAGTAGGTTATTGTTAATGAACAACAGCGCAATATGAAAATTCCACGCTGCTTAATAGTTCGGTGATGTTTTTGAAGCAGTACAGGCCTCATATGCGAAACGCTTTGAAGTAGCACGAATTTAAAAGTCACATATTACATTTATGAAAATTATTAAGTGGGCTAAGTTTATGAACCAAAGACAAAACATAAAAAAAAAATAGTGGCTAAATCTTAATTAAGAGACTGGCCCTTGTCGGATGTTAAAAAGCTGCGTCCACGATGTGGTCCCGGATAATAGGTTTAGTCCAGTCTGCTATGATTTAACCAAAGAATAGTGTGCATAAAACGCGACATAGAAATAGCTAAGATACACGTAGCCTACGTTAGTAATAATACTATTTTTAAAGGCTTTTATACAGCGCGATTTCCCGTAAAAACGAGCTCAAAGCACATAGTACAGTAGCTGATAGTTTCTAAAGCAGTAGATACTTCAAAGATACGTAAACCTAACAGTCACCTAGTACTGTTATTGAAATCCCTAACCTAAGACAAATCAGTAAAGGCTTAACAACAATGCGTTGTAGATACAGCATGAAAATAATTACGGACATGTAGGCCGACGTTCCTATAGATACATTTCAAGAAAAGCAGACCACATGAGTTTTTTTTTCTAAAGTCTGTGAAACTTATGAAAGCGAGCACGGGTAAATGTCTATAACAGCAGATCAAATGGGTTGTTTCCACAGTAGATGTATGTGAACCACCACATCGCAGCTAGCACATACCACCAATGACCGGATAATAAGTTTCAAAGTTGGAGTCACGTGTTGATGCTAAACGGTCCTTATCCAGTGAGCTAGCAGGAAACTGCAAGCTGTTGATTGCGACTCCTTGGTGATGGAGAGAAAGAGAAAGATAGAGAGGAGGAGGAGGAGGAAGAGGAAGAGAAGGAGGAGATATGCTAGAGTTTCTAGTACTGCGGATGTATTGATGGAGAAAGCTGAACAGAAAGCGCGACATAATCGACTCTCTCTCTCTCTCTCTCTCTCTCTCTCTCTCTCTCTCTCTCTCTCTCTCTCTCTCTCTCTCTCTCTCTCTCTCTCTCTCTCTCTTTCTCTCTCTCTCTCTGCACACTTCATCGCAAATCATATACTGAAGAATCCATGTCGCATATTTAGAAGGCCCAGGCCACGAAGGTTCAGAGAGTCCATGGCGCAGGGTAAGACATTGATGGAGAGAACTGAACAGAAAACGTGGAGAATCGACTCACTCTCTCTCTCTCTCTCTCTCTCTCTCTCTCTCTCTCTCTCTCTCTCTCTCTCTCTCTCTCTCTCTCTCTCTCTCTCTCTCTCTCTTTACCACGAAGGTTCAGAAAGTCCATGGCCCAGGGTAAATCACTCGTCGTGCGCTTGCACTTAGCAAGTGCCAGTGTACAGTATGTACCTAGCCGGCTATAATAAAAAATAGTGTAACTGTAAAGAAGATTCTGTAATATCTGTGGCTGATTTAGTTTAGTTGGAGGATTCTTTTTCTTTAAAGGGTCCCGAGTCAAAGCTGGAATTATATATCTTTCTTGTGGAGGAGAGGGGAGGGCGGAGGGCTGCAAATAGATTGACAATAAAGTTGGCCTTGTTATTACCTGTTAGTAATGCTACAGCGGGCTTTCGTTGTTTAAACCAATCGCAAAAGTTTGAAGTGTCCATTTCTGGTCTGACAGGAAAAAGCACTCCCTGTTTACAAAACACCCAAAAAACATCTTCATTCCGAGCAGCTTTGTTATGGATTCTTTCTCTTAACGGTGTTTTGTAAACATGGAGTGATGTCCCCGGTCAGGCAACCCTCTTTAGGTTGTTACTTTAGGCCCTAACCTAGCCTAGGCACCAAGGACGTACTCTTAAAGCTGCGTGGTCCCTTCAGAATTAAAGGGTCAAAGACTAAAAAGGGGCAATAGACTCTATATATCTATACAGGGGGTCCTCGAGTTACGACGTTGATCCGTTCGTTGGACGCGTCGTAACCCGATTTCGGAACGTAAGTTGGAACTTAAAGAACACTACCTGTAGGCCTACTGTACGTACAGTGCTATATACTGTACTGTAACTGTAAATGACATAAAAAAAAGTATTAATATTATAATGTCCATTTTAACTTCCATGGTGATGGCCTTTCTTTTCTTTGATGCACTAGCATCAGAAGAGTCTGACTTACGTTTGGGAGCCATAACCAAGGGCAAAAAACGATAAAACACGTGAGAGACATAGACGGCGTAAACAACCAAAAGCGTATGAAGCGACGCCAGCGTAGGAAGCGACGCCATCTTCCCCGCCGTATTCACACTTTTCTGCTATCCTATGCACCAACGGGAATCCCCTCAATGAAACATACTTCCGGTTTTTTTTCTCCGCGTGTTTTAGTGAGTTATTTCCAAATATTCAAGAATAATAACATGTGTCACTGGCCACCTGTATCGTACCCTCACATATTTTTTTTTTTTGCTGCAGTTTATTATCCCTTTCTATCGCCAGTGGCGCGCCTAAACCCTACCTACCTAACATTATTTGTGAATTTTTGAAAAATATTCGGAAAAACATAACGCCCAGATGCTGGCTCGAACCCACACCTGTCAGGCGCCATTGGTTTTTGGCTTGTGGACAAGGCAAGTTAGTCCCGCCTTAGCCCACTTGGCCACAACGCTGCGACTATAATAGTCAGTTACTTCGTGTTTTGTGAAGGCTGCGACGGCGAAGCTATGGAAAACTACAAGAGTCTTCAGGTCCTGTTTCACTTTCTGTCGATGATCGACGCACCTCCGAAGTCGCCACAAATACAGGCCTCTACGATTGTTTTTTGCATCCTTTCACTGAGCATGTACTTCCTCCACCGTTTTTATACTTATCCCACTCGTTTTCTGGCTCTAACAATCGTCGTTTTCGGCAATTTGCCATATTTAAAAGTCACGCATCAAGCTTTGATAAAAGCAAAACAAGCTAGACCGGAACTTGGTTTCATGCTAACCTCGTTTTAATTTATAATGGCGATACCCACGAGTTTTTAGGAGAGGTGCCGGAAGCGATATTTATTTTCCCAACTAGAGTCAGGGTAAAACCCATGTCGGTACAATAGTACCACAACTGGTACGAACAATTATTCCACTTCCGCTTTCCTTGTCCATGTGTTGCTCTTTCGTCGATGATCTTGCATGATACAATAATTTTGATCCAGTTTACTTTAGTCATGTCTACTAGGTCGACTAAGAGGGGATTTAATTCAAACATTTAAAATTTATAATAATATGGTTGATTTAAATTGGAATCATTTTTTTTACTAAACCTGTCTGTGATATAACACGTTATCAGGAAGGAAAAATTTTTAAACATCAGTTTAACAGTAACTTGAGAGAATTTTCTTTTACTAACAGAATAATTAACGATTGGAATAACCTCCCTGAAGAAATTAAAACTAAACCATGCACTGACTCTTTTAAAAATTACTTGGATACTTCACCTAAACTTAAGTTAAAGAACGGTTTTACTATTTTGATGAATAATGATTAGGCAAAAGTTTTATGCATGCGACAGACCAATAAGATTTACATTTTAAAAAGATGGGACATACCAAAAGGCCTCACAGCCTATTATTGTCCCTAATACTACTACTACTACTACTACAAAATGTTATGTACCAATTTCGAGGGAATATATTTTTCAAATTGACTTAATTACCTAAACAAATTATTTAGCTATTAATTAATATTATTATTCTATAGTTTTAGCATTAACTATGATGTGTAATTTAAGAGAATATTATCATTTTCTTGTAGGTTGAGCGACGACAGATACACTTTTGGCATGTTATTGTTAGTACAGGACTCACAGTAGCCAGTATGCCTACGTACATGCGTCGTCTGCAATCAGCCTTGATATGAAAGTTGGCGGAGGTGACAATTTGACAAACTTTAATCTGATGCTAATAAATCGAAATGCTAATAAATATTTATTTTAAAACTTTTTTTTTTACATCATCCAAATTATCCAACCAGTCTCATAGCAAAAGGTTTACAAAACAGAGCACAGCGGCTGTTGTTCGGACGGCTACACTCAGAGCGTACACTCGATTCACATTTTACGGAAAGATTTAGAACTTATTTAAGAATTCGAAAATCTGTTCGTGTGTAAATTTTGATTATTTGAGTGATTTTGAATCAATCTGCTTATCTAAAGGGTTATTTTGTCATTAATCAAACGAAAATTCCTCAAAATTTATTTTTCTGTCTTTCGATTTCTAGCCTCCAAACTACAGTGACCGCCATTAAGAAGAATCGTCGACAAAAAGTGACACGTGTCGTAATACCGTTGCGTAGATTTACGTTCGTTGCGTAGATTTACGTCCCCGGACACATGAGCGTAAAGGGGACGAGGTCTCGTAATACCGTACTGGTTGTAGAACTTATATACTGACTAGGGCTTAATTGTGCCTTGACTCTAGTTGGGAAAATAAATATCACGTGCCGGAAAGTTGTGAATAACCACAACAAAGCGTATTCTTCCGCCGCTCGCCAGAAACTAGCTCCCGTTTGTTTACGTCGCTTACGACGCTAAACCGCGTAAGACGGAACGACGCGTAATATTATTTATTACATTTTTATGGGAAGGAGCGTCGTAACCATGAAACAACGTTAGTCGAGACCGGCGTAACCCGAGGACTTACTGTATATGTAACACTGATCGGTCATAATTTCTTTAACTAGTTTTACGCGTTTTCGCCATATTTGTATAAACGTAATACATAGACCTTCCCGTGTTCAACAGGAGTGATAGCGAATGACTGTTTACACAGAAACTCGACGCACTTTTCTTCTCCCAGTGGACTGTTCAATTTCTGCAGACAAATGGTTGGAGCCCATCCCGTCAACAGTCCCTCACGTCGCTCCTTCCGCACAACTTACCACAGACGTTCAATAAATAATGGCAAAGCTCTCGCAATGTCGTGGAGGTTGCACAGTGGAAATGTTATATAGAGATTGATTCAAAATAGACCATTTTCCAGTAAGCGTAGTACGTGGGTACCTAGCTTGTATGATTAGGCCAGGGGTAACATTTAAGGACGCGAAAAGGTTGCGAATCATATTTTGTTTTGGCTGATTGGTTGTTGTTGTTATTGTTGTTGTTAGTTGTTGTTTTGAATCCCCAAGATTCACCTTTCTGTAGCCTAATGCATCTGTTCTTCTTCTTGTCCTTCGTGTTGTTCTTGCTCTAATTTTTGTTGTTTTTTCCTCCTCCTCCCAGCTTCTCCTTCTTCTCCCCCTCCTCCTCTTCTTATTTTTATAGTGTTGCACCTTCATCATCATCATCATCATCATCATCATCATCATCATCATCATCATCATCATCATTTTCATACTTCTTCTTCTTAATCATCATTATTTAATCTTCCATCATCATCATCATCATCATCAACATCATCATCAGCAGCAGCAGCCGCAGCATTCATCATCATCATGATCATCTGTGGCTTCCTATATACATGGTTGGATAAGGTCACGGAGGCTAATCTTTCAACGAAGTAGACCTCCCTGGCAGCTATAGTCCTTCTTCAGGCGTCTTCTGCACCAAATCTTATTCCCATTTTCTACTCGTGCTGCGAAGGTGGATTCTTGCATGATCTGCATTGTCCTTAAGCCTAATAAGCGCTTTACTAGCTCAAGAGCTGCTCAACACATTGTCGTTATCATCTTAGGCTACGAACGATACAGGCCCATGCACTAACTTAACAGGCCAACGACTGGTAACTATTATTCCTACATAAGGCAGTAACCCTTTTACTGATGGCAACTGAGTGGTGCACTCTTTGGGATTCTGTGTTTGCTAAATGACTTTAGACAGGTCTCTCTCGTGGTGCTTGGTACGTCTTCGTGTAATGGAAAATCAGGGTGGCAAAGGCATGATCGGTAGGTCGAAGTGTTTCAAAGTATAAGCTTAGTCCGAGTTTCACAAACCTCATTTCCCCTTTTTTTCTTTTCCCCATTTTTCTTCTTTCAGCGAATGCTATTGCTGATTCCTCAACGTTTCAAACGTGTAGGCTACACTAAATTATATAATTATGGAACCGTCTTATAATATAAATTACTGCAGTGAATTTAAAGCTTCCCATCGGCGTGCAATCAAGCTTCAAAAAGACATATCGAGCTTCCTGATAACGTCACGGCACAAAAGTGTCCTTGCTGTAATCACCAAAGCGTCACCCGATACCACAGGCACTACACGTCTCACACTTTGTTAATTGACAATAACGCCTCGGAGTATATCGTGGTCACGCTCGGCTGCATACGTACGTGGTACCTGTGTGCTAGCGCCTGTGTATTGATATAAGCCAGTGATTCACTGCGTTAGCAGACCATCCGTTACAAACGTACATCAAGTTTAGATTTTAATTTCGTAAAATATTGTGCGCATGAAAAAACAACGAAAAAAATAATATAGATCTAATCTATAAATAAAATATCTATCGTTTAGCGTGAATATGACATTTTATTAGTGTTTTAGTTTGTTTGTTTGTTGTTTTCAGTTTTCAGTAGGTGCAATCTAGTTTTTTCATAGCCTTTACAGAAGAAAGTGTCCGCACGAACAGCCTCAGACTGATGAGAATCCCGAAACAAATTTGTCGACCGCTGCCCAGCGATCATGTGTTAGTTGATCCATTGCTTATCGAGTCCAGTGGGCTACAAGGAGCCGAATTAGGACCTCGGTGATCGTTTGCCTTTCAGTCATCAACTGCCAGGACTTCATTGCATGCCTCTTCCTGTCCGCCAAAACAACAACAATAACTAACTTTGCAGTCTTTTAAGACTGCACGGAAACATTTTTCTTTTTCCAAAATATATTATTTCTCACCCATGCACCGTCATTGAAAACCAAATCGTAAACGCCACCATTTCTATTGTTGATTTTTGGACTTTTATTTAATTAATTATTGCTTGCTTGTTGATTAATGTTATTTCTCTCTCTCTTTACACGCTGAGTGAATTACGTTGGGGTGCCGGAGGTTTCAGAATAAATAGTATCCACACTTTCTGGAAATTTAGTGCTTTAAATTCCCACTGTCGCTGTCTTTCTCATTTGCTTTTTCTCATTCCTGCTCTGTTCTATCAATCTGCTATACTATCTTCTTCTTCGCTAGACCAGTAACCTACCTTTTTTCTTGAAAACTCTTCCGGGACAAGACTCCTTATTTGTGTATGAGGTCTGTTGGATCAGCTTGGGACTATTGGACGCTTTCTGCAAGGTGGTCACTATGGCTTCCTATGATGTAATTATTTAGCAATGTAGGCATTTTATATATTGGGAGGCACGGTGGCCTAATGCTTTGGCTTGTGGATCTGAAGGTTCCGGGTTCGAGCCCAGGCCGGGGCATTGTGTTGTGTCCTTGGGAAAGACACTTTACTCCCGTTTCCTACTCCTTCGGATGAGAGTATAAACCGAGGTCTAGTCTGTGTCGCATACATTCCATCATAACGGACTTTAAAGATCCTGACGCTCATGTCCTAGACGGGTGAGTGCCGGTGACATGAACACACCCAGCATGCACTTAGGTCCTTCTCACCCATCCCTGGCTGCCCAAGATTGTGCTCAGTTGTACGGGCGTCAGACCATGCACCCAAAGGCTGCGGGTGGGCGTCTCGGGCGGCTTGAGTGAGATCCTCTATTGGCCAGCGCCTTGAGCAGCTCTTGAGCTGGTAAAGCGCTATATAAGAACCATTAAATAAATATGTATGTGTTTTGTTGATAATTTATAATGATGTTTGTATTCTATTTTGTTTTTGTAAACGGGGGTTCGATAAATTAGAGTACAGCCTCAGCGTCCCCTGGTGGGATGTCTTTATTGTAAAGTGACTGGCTGGTGGATAGTTTTTAGTTTTACCACTAGGGTTGTTTCAGCGGATCTTTTATGCGGATCAGGGGTTGTCCGGTCCTGATTTGGCTCGGAAGAGTCCGCTGGACCTAAAGCAATAATCATGTAATGTAATGCCTGTGTGTGTGTGTGTCTGTGTGTGCACCTCGAATCTCTGTATCTTGTGAGATGCATGCGCATTATAATTTTATTATTATTATTAAAGTGGGTGTGCTCACCTCAATTCTGATTTGCAAGGGCTATCATGCGTCGATCCATATTTAGATGCAACTGTTGATTGGTTTATGAAAAATAAAACGATATCTCTATAAGTAGTCTGTGATGAGACAAACACGTCTTTCAGTACTGTATGGTCATCGGACAAAACAAAGTCTGTATTGTGGACAGAAAAAGCTTGCAGCCGAAGTCTTCGTTGCGATAAAGGGACAAAACACGGTCAGTTATAATGATCAGGATTGGAATGGTTATCAGTCTTAGCACCGTTTCTGTCAAACGTTTCCTGTTAGCGATTACTGTCCATCAAAGAATATTTTTTGTGTACAGCTATCAGTTAGTCACAGTTTGTCACCCGTCCCACTCTCCCCTCCCTTTCTCTCTCTGGTGCCCAAAAAATACCTATGCTCACACACATTCCTATATGCACAAACATAAAAAATACACTAACACTATCACGAGTACATGTGCACACACACATTCTCACTCACAGAGACACTAACACCTACAGTCCTATACTCTCTCACACACAAACATTCTCAATCACAGAGACACAAACACCTACAGTCCTATTCTCTCTCACACACAAACATTCTCAATCACAGAAACACAAACACCTACAGTCCTATTCTCTCTCACACACAAACATTCTCAATCACAGAAACATAAACACCTACAGTCCTATACTCTCTCACACACAAACATTCTCAATCACAGAAACACAAACACCTACAGTCCTATACTCTCTCACACACAAACATTCTAAATCACAGAAACACCTACAGTCCTATACTCTCTCACACACAAACATTCTCAATCACAGAAACATAAACACCTACAGTCCTATACTCTCTCACACATGCAGCGGAATACAAATACAATGACATACTCACACAGTCAAAATACATTTCGTTTTCTTTTAACTTTATTCAATATCCAACCCAACAAAATTCACAGATGCAAAAATAATTGCCAACATAAAATCATCAGCATAAGAATTAACATCGTCCTTTTTAATGGCATCATTTTATAAACTTGTGGCGCACACCTGCAGCAAGGCTGTTGTCACTCCTGTGACCACAGTGACACCAAACTAAATGCACAGCCACCTTTCAGTTACCAAGTCATCAGCATTATCTTTTACAAGCATGCTATTTTCTAAACAAGTGATGCACATCTGCAGCATGTTTGCACAGAATTGTCGCTCCTCTGACCACTAAAGTACCAAGACAGTTTAATGCAATTTCTCTATGATATAATACAGTTTAGGTATTCGTAAAGCAAAAACATTTCATTCACCAATATAACCTGTTAAAAAGCATCTCATTTATTTATTTGTGACACATATCTGCAGCAAGTTTGCGCAAACTTGTTTCTCCTCTGACCACTGAGTCAGATAATGTAACACCATATAAATACCAGGTCAACCAATAATAAAATAACAGAAACACGCACATATTATACTAAAAGGTTGCAATGATGTTTCATGACATGGAATTAGGGGCTAGTGTTGTTTTGTTTTGTAATCTGGCACTGATTGAATGCTTGCCTTCATAGAGCTAGAGCAGACCTCGGTTTGTACTCTCACCAGAATGAGTAAACCTTGCAATAGTCTTTGCAATATACACTCAATAGTCATAGAGATGTGGAATAACACTCGTGTGCCTTGAGTCCATAGTGAAAGAGCTATTATAAAAACATTTCTTTATCGCAAACAAATATAATTATGCCTACATAAAAAAAAACTTAAAAAAAAAAATTGGAAGATTCTACCAGCATCTTAGTCTCATGAACCATGAGAATCACTAATACATTTATAAACACACTCGCAGGAAATCGCATTCAGCACTTTTTTTCCTCCTTTTTTCACCCTGACAATTTTTGTAAAATATGTGTGTGTGTGGAGGAAGGAGAGGGGGGTGGGGAGGGTGGTAATTTTGTTTGTTGCAAAGCATTTAGAAGAAATTGGTGTACATTTAAATGAAATTCATACATGCACAACTCACAAAAGCGGCAGACCACTTTGAACAAAAACAGATGTTTAAATCTTTTTTGTCTGCTCTCCCTCTTCACATCAGATTATTGCATCATTCATCTTCCATCACACTGTGCATTGCTAAAGCATCGTGGGATATCAATGGCATATTATGACTTCAATCAATCTATCAGTCAACTCACTAAAATGATTGTGCATGTCAGACAACAATCAAAAGCACCTGCACCCTCGCAGTTCAGTTCATCGCTTCTACCCTCACTCGTACCCTCTGCTTGCCTGGCCCCTTACACCACAACGCTCCAATAATGGCAGGATACACTCAAGCACAATACTTCATGAAAATAGTATTCACAATCCACAAATAAAAGATAATTCACCAAGAAAAAAGTCTAACCTACTCTAAAACTACCCCAATGCAGAAAAAAGAGACACTTGAGTTTGGGTCACTCAGTATTACCTAAACACTTGGCTGTCGTTAACTCCTGATACCAAACGGATTTATAATAAACCCAGGATGTTGTAATCACCTCTATCTCACGCATAAAATATTAATTCTTCAGATGCTATGTGACACTACTAATTACCCCAGATGCTCTGAAGGCGCTACTGCAATAATCTGACAAAGTTACATAAAATGTATTATTCTGAATCATGAACTAACTATGTGATGTTATAATGATCACCGCACATCTTCTGTAAGTGACATTAACGACAACAACAATTTAAAAAAAAAAAATTTTTATTACTGACATTAAAATTTATTCCTCCAGAAATGAGATGCCATTGTCATCACTTCACATTTTCTGAGAGTGCTGAACCTTTCATCGCTCAGAGATGTTACCAGAGATGACTGACATTTCAACGCTCAGAAGTGCTATGAGGGTGCTCCATGGAGCTACCGGCATCCATGTCATGCTTCTTGTCATCGTCATGCTCCAGCTCCGAGAACTTGTCATGCTTCCACTCTCGCTCATAGCTGCGTGCATCTGGGAAACCAATAATAAGACTCTGATAAAGAATGTTAATTTATACAGCATTTTTTCTGACAAGAGATTACTGACACTGCCCATCTACTGATTCATAATCATTCCAACAATATATTTCTTTATTGTTAATTTACAAAAGCCGCTCCTTTCTACAGCAGTTCTTTAAGCTGGTAAAGCAGTGTGTTACAACAGTTCATTTTATTTCCATCCTCTCCACCAATAACATTGGGTTTTACTACCAATTCAATTAATGTGTAAATGCAATTAATGTGTAGCTTTAGAGCTCACTCATTCTCAGGCATAAAACCTATACAACAACAAAACAGCACCAATTTGAAACAACACTATCACTTGTTCATTCTCACAAATTTAACACCACAAACTAATTTATACATTTTCAAATAAAAGGGGTGGAAAATGCATAGAAGAAGAAGAAGAAGAAGAAGACAATCCAAGTGAGAATGCCCAAACCCTGACTGATAAAATCATGCTATGGTAAGAAAAAAAAATACTATAAACAAATACAGCTATAAACTTTAATGAAAATTGCAGTCCCTAACCCTCACGTACACCCCTTCCTCACTCCCAAACCCCTTTTCTGCTCTTGATCTACAAATAAAATCTAACCTAATCATAACAGCAGCATCTCACCAAAAGAAGAAAACGCCCTCTGGGGTGATCGTGAGCGACCCCTCTCTCTATCACGGACGTCTCGATTCATGTAGTTCCCTCTGCCGCGGTAGTTGTTGCCCCCGAAGTTGCCTCGGAAACCACCCCGGCTGCGGAAAGGTCGGAAAGGTCTGCGGAAGCCTCGCTGACCTCTGAACATGCCACGGCCTCGCCCTCTGTTGTTGTCCCGGTCATCATGCTGAGAAAGATAGTGGTCTGTGTTCATCTGTTGCTTATTCATCTTTTGTTTAAAAATACAGAAGAAAAAAACACAATCAATCCTACTAACTACACCTGCATGGAAATGCTGGGTACCATAAAATTTGGGCTATTGAGTGCATCGGTATAAAAGCTGCATTCCCTCTATTAAAAAATACTGAGGGGCTAAGTCCATATGACTCACATGCACCCTATGGAATGCGCAATATTTAACATGAAAATGAGTGCCCCCCCACCCCCCACCCCAAAAAAAAAAAATGAAATGGTGGCATTAAAATGCCAAGTAATACTGACTTTGATCTTTCTATGCTCTTGACCTTGAGATGACACTGACCTCTGGCTTCAAATACACTCATGAACTATCAAATAAACTACAGGAAAAGTTGTATTATGCCCACACAAAAAAAAACGTGACCTTCAGATTACCTTGACCTTTAGTGACCTTGATTTTTGGATAACCTTGACCTTCACGTGATCTCTCATGTATGTCTGATCAAATAACCAAATGTTGCTGCACACTATGGGTTAAATAAACAGCCATTCCACTGTACGGTGACATTTTTTGGTATGTGTTTGCAAGGCCTAAAATGACCTTGACCTTCAAGATCAACTCAAAAAGGGAACATATATGAAAGATCAACCTATCATTTCTAAATACAACAAATTTGAACATCTCATAGTTTAGGGTCAATGTCACTCCAAAGTATCTATACAACTGGACAGCTCCCATGACCTTGACATGAGGTTCACCAAATTTACAAAGTATGTGTGTCTCATTGATATCTATCATGCATCAAAGAATCATAAGATCAATATTAATAACCTAGGAAAAAAAGTGAAATTTTGTGTAAAAGAAAAAAAAAGATATACACTTTTTTTTACAAACATTTGATGACCCTATGATCCTGACCTTGAAGTGAAGTCATTCATTCATTGATCATTTATGAGGGCTCGTGGGTATACACCATCTTATCAGGTGTGGCTGTGATAGCTGAAATGCTGAGTGCTTAACCATTTTCAAGTTTTTGCAGAGACAAACAGCAGGGAGGCGGTGGACAGAACAGACTGACAGACATTTTTTTTCAATACCATTTTGGGACTATTTAGGACACATCTTGCACAAATTTGGAAAAATCTGGAAAATTTTCTTTTTTGGGCGAGTACATATATTTACATTGCTACGCGGCAGGGATAGCTCAGTGGTCAGTGCACATGACTTGTTTGAGTGCGTATCGGGCGACATGGGTTCGAATCCTGACTTCAGCAAACTATTGTGTGATTGCTGGATATTGCGCTAAGAGAAATCTCTTTCTTTCTTTTTTACGCAAAGTCAAAAATGAGTGCCCAGAAGAATTAAAAAATGCAAATAATGACTTTGACCTTGCTCTTGAAATAACCGGATCCAAATGGACACTCATGTATGATCAAATAAACTATAGCAAATGTTTAATGCCAAAATGCAATGAGCCTGTGGTGACCTTGACCTTCACATGACCTGTGATATTTATGTAGGATCAAATAAAAATGTACAAGCAATGCACTGCAGCATAACCATTTTTTATATTTTTGTAAGGCCTAAAAAGACCTTGATTTTCCAGATGAACTCAAAGTCATCACAAATATGAAAGATCAAGCTATGATCTCTATTTAAAAGTTGGGACTTTTTATCTGTCATAGTTTAGGGTCAATGTCACTTCAACCGTATAAACCGACTTTGGACAGCTGCAGTGACCTTGACGCTAGATTGACCAAATTTGCATGTTATGTGTTTCTCTTTGATTTCTATCATGCCTCAAACAATCATTAGATTAATATCAATAACTTAGAAGAAAGGTAGTACTTTGTGAAAATTGTTAATTTTTAGACTAACATTTGTTGACCCTGTGACCTTGACCTTGAAGTGAAGTCATTGAATCCCTGATAACGTCTGAGGCCTTACAACATCCAACCAAGTTTGGTTGTGGCAGATAAAATAGGTTCCAAGTACTTAACCACTTTAAAGTTTTGTACAAAGGGACAGACGAACAGACAGACAAAACAAAAAAGTAGAAAGGCAAAGCCTATATGACTCACATGCTCTTTATGGAACTGGCAATATTTACAGGTAATGGTGAGTACATAGACTCAAACTGCTATGCAAGTGTCAAAAACATGTTTACAATAATCATTTTAGAACTATTTAGAATCTACGTCATATCTTGCATAGATTTGCACAAAGGTGGAAAAAAAAATTGCGGGTGATTAGTTAGTTCGTCATGGTTTATAGGGTCCAGCGGACTGCATAGAATCGAATCAGGACCACAACTTGATTGAAAGAGGACTCATTCCTTATCAGTATAAAAGATCTGCTGAAACAACCCTAATGGTAACACTGAAGGCACTCCACCAGCTGGTCACTTTACAATAAAGGCATCCCATGCAGGGGACGGTGAGGCTGTACTCTAATCTATCCAACCCCAGTTTACAAAAACAAAATAGAATATAAACATCATTATAAAATATTAATAAATGCCTACAGTGCTGTATAATAAAACCACAGAAAGCCCTAGTGACCATTTGGCAAAAAGAGTACAATATACCCAAGCTGACCCAAAAGACCCCATACACAAATGAGGTTTGGGAGAGTTTTCAAGAAAAATAGCAGATTACTGGTCTAGTGATTAGATTGATAGAACAGAGTAGGAACAAGAAAAAACAAAGGAGAAAGACAGAAACAGTGGGAATTTAAAGCACCAAAAAGTTGCGATACTTTTTTTATATAGGAACCCCTGGCACCCTCATGGGTGGTCATGTGATTACACAGACTCACACTGCTGCACACATGTGAGTCAACAAATCAGGAATTTAGTGACACACAAGCAGCAGTGGTTTAAAAGCCACAAAAGCTGCATACAAACACACACAGCCACAAGAAGTGAGAAAGTCGACTGCCACAGAAACTTGTCAGACATGCGCAAAGCACAAACTCAATGAAAAAGCAACAGAAAAATAAAAATACAGTTACACCAACAAACACACACACACACACACACACACACACACATAATACCGATATTGCCACTTATTCATCATCATTTGTCTTCGGTGTCAGAACTGAACAACACAATATGGGTCAAAGGTCAGGGGGAAAGTTGCAGCTGATAGCCTGAACTTTATAGTAATTGTATTATGAATATTGATCTTTATTTATTTTATCATTGCTTAGTCAAAAAATTTTATTTTCCTTCATGTATTATTTTGGATTAACTTATAAGGTCCAATGCATATTTCTGTCTAACAGGAGAGAGAGCTGCTGCAGGAAATCTTTCCCTTTATACTACAGTTGTTCTGCCCAAAACCTTAATAATCGTTGTGCGTCACTAAACCACAAGTTATTCTTGTTTCACGCTTTTTTTTTTAAAATTGCGCTGGAAGTTTAAAAAGGACAACAATGACAGCAATACAACAAGAAATTAATCATTTCTAAGCTGTACAGATAGAATAAAAAAAAAATTTGAAGTTAAGGAAAGATCAGATACAGCTGTTAGTAGTAGTCTATTGGACATTATAAGCATTATCTATTTCTTTTTCTTTTTTTAAATTTACCTTATTGTCCCTTTTTATAGGGAAATTCTGGGCCGCCTCCCATGGGGAAAGCGTAGTCGCAGCCTGTGGCACGCCCAAACCCAGCCTACCTAACATTCGTTGTGATTTTGAAATTTTGCTGCGGGAGCTATCTATCTATCTATCTATCTATCTATCTATCGATCGATCTATCTATCTATCTAGCTATCTATCATTATTATAAAGTATAATTATATATGCAAAAGCTATATAAAACTCTGAAAATCCCCAATACTGAAAATTCTCACTTTCTCTCAAAATATCATTTTACTTTTTTTTTTTTTTTTAAACCCTGACAACAGTATAACAGCATAAAGATATAAGAATGAAAGACTTGGTATTGATCAACTTACTTGGAAATACTTGGGGTCCTTTGGAATCAACTCTGGTTGGTCCAACCATGGTGTGTACTGGTATTTATCTGTACAAAATAATACTGCCAATGTCACCATGCAATACAAAATAACACAAATAACAAACAAACAAAAAGAAAACATACACAGGATGATCTATAAATCATACACATCTGCAAGCCAAATGAACAGCCTTCAATGGCACTTAATGTACACAAAAACATTGATAGTTATTGAAATCGAATTTCAAACCAAACCACCTGTACAAGAATTCCAAGAAATGACCCAGCCAAAGAATTCTCACTAAACTTTCACACAAACTGAAATTTGATCTGCACATGATGATATGGGGCATAATTCAGTGAAACATGACAAAAATATCATCAGCTAGAGAAAGTGGAAAGTGTTGTTGATGTTGTTGTTTGGGGGGAGGGAGAGTCTACTGTCAGGCGAATGAGCTTCAAGTGTCAGGTTGCTGGCACCAATTTCTGCTTTGGGTTTGGTGACCCGATGAGTGCTTTCAGCCGCCTGAGAGAGGACGTACAAAATACAGACCTACCTTTACGACGCGAGAAGTCAGGCAGTTCCTCCTTGCCTTTCTTGTTGTCTGGAACACAAAGAAGAAAGTAACAGTCTTGACCAAGTCAGTACCAGTCATTATCACTGTTCCCTCCACACAAAACAAATGACAGTCCTTGAGACTCCCAGGTATAAAATTTTAAGAGTCCTTGTGCAAATTTTGAGAGTCCCCAAATCGGAAAAAGAAATGTAAAAACAAGTCCAACTTTTTTTTTCTTTTTTTTTTTAGCCTGTTAAAGCGTTACATTAGTTATCATAATCATATAAAACCAAAAAATTAAAACATGTTTCTTTGGACGCTATACTTCAGTTTGAGTTTCATCATTTATTTGTTTATCCTTGATTTGGAGTTCTGTATTTTCGATAATGACAGGATCTGTACTTGATGTTGCTGTGGATGAACGGGTTTTGGGCCTAGTCAACCAAGTCAGAAGTGACATGATCGTGTATGATAGAATCAAAGAACGGATTCACGAAGATTTCTTCTTTTCAGTGAATGGATTGTTTGGAGGAAGTTTACAATGCGCGCGCATGCGATTTTTAAGGACAACTCCCGACACAATCTTTAATCGTCTGCATTGGCATTCTCAGTTGGGTTCTTATTCTGATTATGCCGTGAATTAGTTCGCCACTCGTTGGTCGTATTTTTGACTTCAGCGATTCGAAAAAAATGTGTGCCTCCACAGGACGCACACATGCAAATTTTTCTGCGTCATTTTTCATATTTTGTGCGCAATTGACGCACTACTGTGCGTAATCGGGAACACTGCATTATAGTATTACCATAACAGTCATTGCAGCGGGCTAAGTTACAAGGTACTGTGTGAGAAAGACACTGTCAGGTAAGGTAAAACAATTAAAGCCCTCAAGCACAACAGGGAGGGGTTTGCCATATTTGACGTTACATTACATGATATTGCTTTAGGTCCAGCGGACTCTTCCAAGCCAAATCAGGACCACATATTTAACGTACGAGAATGAAAGACCCGTCATCTTTTACTCAAACACTCCCTTATTAACTAGGACAATATTTAATTCATAGTACCAAACTTTATCACAAGAACAGTCCTTTATTCCTAGAACAATACTTAAGTTCATATGAACAACACTTTATTCACCAAAACAATACCTTATTCACCCAAAAATACTTAATTCACCAAAACAAATACCTTATTGAGTTATTCACCAAAACAATACCTTTTTTTCCACCATAACAATACTTTCTTCAATACTTTATTCATCAAAACAATTCTTTATTCACCCAAACAACAACTTGCTGCCCTGGAATAATGCTGCCGTAGTTCACTTTTACATAACATGACAAAGACACACAACACCATGGGTGCAAGTGGAGGTCCCAAAGGGTCAGCCTAAGCTGTTGATGTAGTATCACTACCATAAATTGCCTTTTCCTACACTCCACCTCAGACCTACATTTTCTTCCTACACTGTGACTGCAAGAGGGTACACTAACAAGCAGGAAATTCTGGCTTTTGGCATAGCCACATGCGCCCATTCATAACAATTAGTAACCCTTTAAACCCCAGCACAGTCTCAGGCGAAGTTATTCTGTCAGTCACTTGCTAGGCAACTTTTAAACATTAAACTAAAATACAACTAGAAGGACAAAGCCCATATGACTCACGGCATCCTTATGGAACTGGCAATATTTAATATGAAAAGGACTGCCCAGAAAAAAAAGAAAAAAAACAAACAGTGGCATTAAAATGTAAAGTAATACCGACTTTGATCTTTCCATGCTCTTGACCTTGAGATGACCTTGATCTCCAGTCAAATTACACTCATGTACTATCAAATAAACTACAGCAAAAGTTGTATTATGCCCTCCGCCCGCCCCCCTCACCCCCCAAAAAAAAGACCTTGGGATGACCTTGACCTTCAGTGACTTTGACCATGGGATGACCTTCACCTTCACATGACCTCTCATGTTGATGAATGATAAAATAACCCAATGTTGTTGCATACTATGGGTAAACAGAGCCATTCCACTGTACGATTACCTATTTTTGCATGTTTTTGCAAGGCCTAAAATGGCCATGACCTTCATGATCAATCCCAAAACTAAACTTATATGAAAGATCAATCTATCATCTTTAAATACAAGTTTGAACTTTATATCTCTCATAGTTTATGGTCAAGGTCACTTCAAAGTACCTATACTGACTTTGGACAGCTCCTGACCAAATTTGCATAGGATGTGTGTCTTGTTGATATCTATCATGCATCAAAGAATCATAAGTTCAATATTAATAACTTTTTTAAAAAAAGTGAATTTTTAAAAAAAAAAGTTTATTATTTGACTAACATTCGTTGACACTGTGATATTGACCATGAGGTGAAGTAATTCATTTAGTGATCTTTTATGAGATCTCATTGGTAAACACCATCTTACCAAGTTTGGATATGATAGCTAAAATAGGTTTTAACCCCTTGAACCCTGGATGCCCCACCAATTCTGAGCCCCATCCCCTGGGCTCCCCGGAGAAAAATGGCATTTTTAGCATGCTTTTAGTAAAACAACGAAAACATAACCAAAGTGTTAGACAACCCAAAGTACTTCAAATGTCATCTCTTCATCTTCATTATCATCCCACAATTGATCGATTACTTCCTGAGTTGTGTACAGTCGCTTAGCGACGCTTCCTTGATTTGTAGACCTTCGTTTCATGACGCAAAATTGAGAAAAAACTGTCACAAAAACACGCACTGTGCTGCACTAGAGCGCTGACATTTTGCTTTACCTTATTCCCAATAACCCTCAATAACCCTATTCCAAACAGCAAGTACTAGAAAGAACAGTAAGCTGTGTACGGACCGCAAGATTAACGGTAAGGTTACGAGACCGATTTATCGGTCTTTCGGGGCACAGCTGTTTAAGGGCTAGACCGATATATCGGTCTTTCGGGTTCAAGAGGTTAAGATATTAATCCATTTGCAAGTTTTGCACATCCAGACTGCGGATGCCAGACAGACGGACAGGCGAACTGATGGACAACATTTTTTCATTTGTAAACCCCTTTTCTGCCATGTCTGCAGATGTCACCCGATGCTATTTTTAGTCAAGTCGCCCAATGTCCACTGACAAAACACCAGAAACACATGCTCCGTTAGGACGCTTCCACTGCTGTATCTATACATTACATCGTCTAACGAATTGTAGTCTCGTGTATGAGATTTCATGTTTTTCCAGTGGGGTGCAAAACAGGTGGATCGTTTTGAAAAATGTGTACTGCTCAATTTTGAACATCAATAATCTTTGTAATAATGTTTCGAGGAACAAGAGAGGAGATTGTTACTAGCAGCCATTACGGACAGTGATGATTCAGACAGTGTTTCAAAGAGATTCGATGAAGACAATCAGTGCAAATTGATCCAAACAAGGATATTGATTTGGAAGCATTGGAGAGTGATTTGAGTGATAGTGATGTGGACATATTGATGTCTAGTCCACAATACAGTGCCACTGTGTTTAGTTCATTTTCTTCTGTTTTTAGAAGATTTGGATTTTTTTTTTAATGGATTTACGTGCAAGACACTTACAACAAATCATGCATCCTTGAAAGAAAAATTCATCTTGAATTTAATAACATTGGTTTCAGTTCAATATTGATTGTTTTAGATTTTTAAAAAATTAATTATGTGTATGAGGTGATTAGTATGAGGAGTTGCTTCTCTTGAGCTGCATTTTTCTCACTGGGCAATGTGAGGCCAGACTGCTTGAAAAAAAAGTTAAATTTCATTTTTGGAGTATTTAGGACTCATCTTAGGTACTCCAAGCCCTTCATTAGCTCTTGTCCGGTCGGCAGTTTTGACTCAGTTTTCACTTCACTTTCAACACTTATTATTAATGTAAAACTGCATCAAAACGAACAGTGGCTGTATTCAAATAAAAATTGAAAGCTTTATCTTTACATCTGTGTTGTTTTTAATGCATGTTTATGCGAAAGATTCCGAGAAAACAGCTTTTGAATACGCCCCTATCCGAGCGCTGAATGGCGGTGCGGAAAAAGTTGTCAGCGTCGTTTGCTGAGAGGGGCTCGTTTCAAAGTCTAAGTGCTTTGCGATACTTCATTGGATGGCCTAAAAATAAGAACCAATGAGAAGTTCTAATACTTAGCTTCATTTACATATAGGTATTGTGGGTCTCTCGTGTGTAAAAGTTTTGTTACGAGCCGAACAAAGTGGATAAAGCGGTTTTGATGTAAGTTTGATTTTAACTAGAAGTTTAAAACTTAGCAAGAAATAAAGAGCAGACTTTCCTTTATAAAACTAGGGTATTTATTAATTTGTGCATTACTGTATCGCGGAGCGCTTTGCCGTAGAAAAGCCTACCCAAACGGTGTTCGGGAATTCTTGCGGTCATTGCGTACTCGTAGGCCTGTTAAGCGACACGCGTGCTGAGCGTAGTAGCACACCAGTAGGCCTATAATTTGCCGGCGCGCACTGCGAATTTGATGATTTCCCAACTTTGAAGCACCAAAACGGCTGAACATTACATGGGAGAGGCCTGAAGAAAATTGGGCTTGGAGTATAGCATATGAAGGGGTTACCTGTCAAAAATCAGCTTCCTGGTATCAATATTGGCTTCACTTTGAGACTCCAAAGTTGTCAATTTCTTCAATTCCAAAACGTTGCCAAAAAAACACCAACATTCGGCATTTTCAAACATTAATAACTTTTTACCTATTTGTCCTATGGGGAAAAAAAATATACCACTGTGTTCAGAATGAAAAGCTCTTTAAATCCATGTCAGTTTTGTGATGAAGAAATCATTTTTTAAAAATGGCTTTTGACTACCTACTCATCTCGATGAATTTTTGGGAGGGAAGGGGTAGAGGATGGGGTGAGAAGTGTGTGTGTGCATAAACTCATATTGCTATGTATGTTAGTCAAAAACCTATTTTTTTAGTTACCACATTTATTTTATTATTTTTTGTTGTTGTAATGCCAACACTCTCTTCTTTGATTTGACATGCATAACTAAGTTGTATATAAAGTAATAAAGCAAACAAAAAACTCCCAACTCTAAACTGACTGACTTTTCTGAGGAAAAAGAACTTTCTCAAACTGTAATCAGTTCCCCACCATGTCACAGGTTCCAATATAAATATTTACCCAAGCAAACTTCATAAAATGTCCCTCTTACAATTTAATACATAAATAACCAAATGAGAAACCTTTTATGATGTGTGATGCAACTGTTAAAGATCCCAGCAGAATCGACCTACTTTTTTTTTTTTAAGCACCATTCACACTGAACTGATTTACTCGCGTTAGATACTACAGGAAATGGTGAGAAATAATGAAAATAATGCTTACGGGCTGGCTACGAATCTATTTATAGTGCCGACGCAATAGGCATCAGCAACAAGTAGGTGTCTACCGGCATTTAGCAGTCGGACTGGGATATTTTCACTGTAGCAAAATATCGGCCATTGGCGATCACTCCGCGTTCTAAAGGGTTAGTACTGTGAATGTATATAAAATACAAGCACAGCAAGAGGTTAACAATGAGGAGCATAACTCACCACTACGTTCCCTGTCATCTGAAGACCTGCGACGAACGTCTCTATCTCCCCGGTCTCTCTCCAGGCGCTGCCTGTCAAAGTACACACAAAAAAATTGCACTCACAATAACGCAACATCAACACAGCCAAACAAGTTTATGCACATAACACCAGATAAAAACAAAAAACCAATAATAATAATAATAATAGTAATAAAAATACTAATAATATAACATTTTCATATAGTGCAGTTCTTCAATAAATGAACTCAAAGCACATAAGCATAGGAAATGCCTAAAGCAACAACAATATAAAGTAACAATACTATCACCATCCAAACTTGGCAAAATGCTAGCTAAAAGACTGATAAAAGTCGCTCGCCACTGGCTGCGACTACGCCTTCCCCCGGGGGAGGCGGCCCAGAGTTTCCCGATAGAAAGGGATAATAAACTGCAGCAACGATAAGACAGTCTAGACTACAATTCCAGTCCCAGATTCACCTAGCATCGCCTGAGGCCTTTCTCAGCTCATGTCGCAGGTCAGTGGGGTCAAGGTCATGTCGCGACGTCCCACCCTCTTCCTTTCTGTGCAGCTCCGAGTAGCGAGTCTCAAAGCGCGGGTCAGTCGAGAGGCGCAGTCTGAATCAATATTAGAAGGCAAATCATTCAATTTCCTACAAAAATGTGAACTATTTTCTTTATATGAAACAGAGAAAAGTTTATAACAGGCAACAGAAAGCATAAAACTGTCTTCCTTTTCTAATACAAATCAGTTAGCCTGTGGTATAAGACATGAAGACTACAAATGACCCATATTTCTTCATGGAAAATCCACAAACCTGAACTTGGTTTCATGGTTGGTTACAGGGGATGGTGGTGACCTTGACCTTCCTGAGGAGAATGACCTTGACCTCCCTCTGTTTACAGTCCTGCAAAAAGGAATGCACAAAATTCATCCAACAAATGCACACAATGCATTTGTTTTGCAAACAAGCAACCTAATGGAGGGTTTGTGTAATTATGACCTGCGATAACACATTTTTACAAAAGCTTGTCAATTTTGGGTACACTGGTGGGATGCGAGGAGCTAAAATTCTGAGATACCCTTGGAAGCAAGAAGTAAAATTCTGAGATACCCTTGGAAGCAAGGAATTAAAAAAAAAAGCCTGATACCTTGGATGCAAGAAGCTACAAAGTCTGATGCCCTTTGGTTCAATGAGCTAAACAGTGTTCCCTCCCCCCAAAATAAATAAGAGTCCATGGGACTCTCAGTTATCAAAATTAATGAGTCCTTTTCCAAATTTTGAGAATCCCTGATTTCATAAGCAGCGTCATGATTACATAGAGGAAGTAAACAATGCACCGCATGCGATTTTAAAGAACAACTCGTTACACAAACTGAATCGTCTGCAACGGAAGTCTTCAATTGGGACTTGCCATGAATTATTTGGCCACTTGTTTGTCAAACTTTACACTTAGTGAGTTGGGGAAACTTGTCTGCGTCATTTTTTTACATTTTGTGCTTAATTGACACACAACTGTGCATAATTGGGAAACTGGCTACAATCCTTAAATATCCTTGGTGAATCCAAGCTCAAAAGCTTGAGGTACCTTCAAATTCGGTGCTTAACACATTCACTCGACTACCAATATTTTTAAGTTTAAAGTTATTAGTTATTCCTTGCCTACAGGGGACAGCGGACTGCAAAGAGCCGAATCAGGATCACAAAATCAAGACTACTTGGCTGAAAGAGGACTCGCCCCTGATCTGCATAAAAGATCTGTCGAAACAACCCTAGTGGTAACACTGAAGGCACTCCACCAGCCGGTCATTTTACAATAAAGACATCCCACGCACGGGATGCTGAGGCTATACTCTATTATATCGAACTACCGTTTACAAAAACAAAATAGAATACAAACATCATTATAAAATATCAACAAAACACATACATATAAAATGCCTACATTGCAAAATAATAACATCATAGGAAGCCCAAGTGACCATTTGGCAGAAATATTCCCAAGCTGATCCAACAGACTTCAGAAACAAATGAGGAGTTTTGTCCCAGAAGAGATTTCAAGAAAAAAAGTAGGTGACTGGTCTAGCGAAGAAGAAGAAGACAGTAGAATAGATTGATAGAACAGAGTAGGAATGAGAAAGAACAAAGGAGAAAGACAGCGACAGTGTGAATTTAAAGCACTAAATTTCCAGAAAGTGTGGGTACTATTTATACTGAAACACCTGGCATCCCCACAGGGGATTTTAAGTTTAAAGCCTAACTTTAATTTTATGTAAACTTGACCAAGAATAAAAGCTACTTTAAGGAGAACTTACTATTATAATATAAACTTAATCACTTCCAGTTCAAACTCTCTCACTGTCTCTAATACCTCTCCCTCTCTCTACTATGTACATGTTTGCAGTCAGTCAGTCAGTGGGAAACATCAATGACTTCTACTATTGACAAAGGGTTATGTTTACATAAGTGTTGTGAAAACAGGAATATGGAAGTGTAGGTAAAACCTTGAGAGCTACAATTTAGTTCAATCAATGTTGACTCTGATGTTGAACATTTCACATACCTGGTAATTTCCAGACCACCACCAAATCTGTAAGAGCTGCTTTGTGAAATTTGGTCCGCGTGAGTGCTAGATTTTCCCGGCTTGACTCGAATCACTCTTCTGCAAATGTTTACACATTGGACCAATTCATAATTACTACAGGCAAAAAGATAAAAGACCACTCATCAATTTGGCACTTGAAAGAAAGTTTTGTTGGATTTTTCACTAGCATCAAAATCATCCCACCTTCCCCCCACCCCCTCCTCAAAAAAAAAAACAATAAGAAGAAAAAAAATAATTTAATAAAATTAATAATAATAATAATAATAATAATAATAATAATAATAATAATAATAATAATAATAATAATAATAATAAAGTACTGTAAAAAGTGGTTTAAAGGTAAAATAAAACTATAAATAATCAATGCACACTACAACAAAAAAATCACACAAAACAAAACAAAAACACAATATATTTATTTAAAAAAAATAACAATAAATTAACAACAATAAAAGTGAATAAGAAAATTATGTGGGAAAAAAATGATTAGGTAAACCCTAGTTTGACACGATTGTTAATTGCTTCTTGTCTGTAATTTAGAATTTTAGCCTGCGAGTAATACAAAATTAGTATTGCTGTAAATAAAGCAAATGAATCAATGAACAACAGCTGAAATACTAAAACACTATGAAAACATCAACAGCTACAAAAGCATGCTGGTACATTTGAAAAAATCCGTTTGCTTGCTAGTAGAAGAAAAATGGTGTAAACTACAATGTATCAAGGCTTGTTGGTCTGGAGTTAAAAAAAAAATATAAAAAAAATAAAAAAAGCGGAAACTGGCGGGGTCTAGGGGCTGCCTATGCTATGAGTGCAGTGGAATACCCCTGTCTCCCTTCCGGCGAATACAAATTGTTGCATTTTTATTTGTGTATTTTTGATGACCAAAAACATAACATAGTGAAGGAAAGACTTGCTTGCTTACACACAGCTGAAGTCCTAAAATAGAATGTCTTTATCGATGCATAGCTTACCGTTTATTTGCCAACAAATTCCAACTACAAATTAAGTTTAAACACACACTGGTGCCAAGCTGATAGTCCCTAGTCACCAAAAATGTGCAAATTTAGTTAAAACATCTTGATGCACAACCTAAATCTTGAAACAGTGTTTTCACTGGCTATGGTTTAATTGGTATGTTTGAAGAATTTGGTGAGGTTGGTTTGTTTGTGGCTGCAGTTTCTCTAAACAAGTTTTTGAGGTGCTTTACCAACACTGACTGAATGCAGCACCCCAGGCTTCACAGATCAGCAACACTGACTTAAAGTTGAAAGATGCACACTGACTTCACAGATCATACATCAGCAACACTGGCTGAATGTTGAGCGCTGCACACTTGCCTCACATTTGCATGAGATTGCTTAGCTTTTTTTTTTTTTTTAGCCTCAGACAGCAAGTTCTTGTATTGCTCGTATTTGATTTTTGACTGGCACATTGTACAAAAGGCTGTTCCATTTCTTAATATCTTCCTTAAATGTTATCCTAATCATTCATCACCCACTTCTTTTTCCATTCCTTCCCACCACAATGCGTTTTTCAAGCCTTTATCATCAAATGCCTCGCCAAACTGAACAATAGGTAACATCCATTTTACTGGCTACAATCCAGAAATGTGCATGCGCAGTTCCATGTTTCCGTTTGACTTCAGGACACACACAAAACACTTTCTCATTGGAGGAAAATTTGTGTCAAATATTTTTGTTCCGCGGAAAACCATACTGTTCTCGGCGGAAATATTTTATACAATAGCGGAAATCCGTTGACACGCTGAAAATTACAAGTCCTGATGTATGAATCAAACTAAACTAAACCGGAAGAAGAAAAGTTCAACCTAACCTAATGATAAAATGAAATCTGCTAATCACTGGCATGATTGATAAGTGTACAATTCTAAAATCCAAGGTTGGCCATTGACTAAAATAAAGTACATTTATTTCTGAAAGCTATGCAAGTTTCTCATGCTACTAAAATAATATGTATTCCTTTTTTCTTGAAAGTGAGGTTAACTAAAAAAAAAAAATGTAATTTAAGAAATAGCTAAAAATGTGCCTACCTGTTTGCATTGATACCGAAACAAAGACCTTCGCCGCAAAAGCATATTATCGTGTTGTTACAACAGGATGTTAATTACTTGATATGAGAATGTGTGTGTGTGTATGTCAGGTTTGGGTTGAGAGCATGTGGGTAAATTTGTGCACCTAACTGCGTGTGTACTTGTTTGTGTGTGAGGGGGGGGAGAGGACGGGTGTGTTATGTATGCATGCATGCATAGGTGTGTGTGCTGCACATACATATGTGTGTGAGCATGCTGCATGCCTGTCCCATCTTCCTGTTAATGCATTTCCCAAAAAAACTAATATCATCAAAGTTTCCTCTGCATTGACAACTGTTATTCATAATCAATACTTCATATTAAACCTTATAATGTGAGAAATTCACGTTGGCCTATAGCGCTTCAACATACAATAAAAATTTCTTCTTTTCTGTAAACTCCACAACTTGCACTGACTGCTTTCAATGCAAATTGAACGTATTTACTTAAGATAATAATATTGTCAATACAACAAGAAAGGAGAGGAAGGAAAGTAGGGGAGTGTAAGGGAGACAAAGGCTGTAGCCTGAACTACACAACTCCTGCAATAAATTGAAATTTGATGACTGCAGCAGATGTTCCACTTATTTACATGGGAAATCAACTCCATCCATGTATAAATAATTTAACTGCACCAATATTTCTCAGTCAAGGAGTGGTACAACAGTAAAAAAAAAACCTGATTATAACACTAGACCCTTCTACTTCCCTAGTGAGAAAAAACATCTTTATCACCATGCAAGTGCCTAAGGTACAAACGTCCGTTTACTAACTTGACGGTGTTGATCATAAAGCAGGTTTTGCCTACATCAGTACATGTACCATTTTAACAGTTAATAGACCTGTACAAGTGGGGTCCCTAAAGTACGCCTGCACTTTGTGTGTGTGTGTGTGTGTGTGTGTGTGTAGTATTTTACAGTCAGATGATTGTTCCTACACTCCGCAGCAGACATGTATTTGTCTTCTGGCATTGTGCCTGCTGGAATGCATGTCATTAAGAAATAGGCAGAATTCCGGCTTAAGACTTAGTCACATACACCAATGCAGTTACTACTTTGCTTGCATTTTTTAAAATAAACTAATTTATTACTGAATCCCTTTTAAAGTGTAAGCGTATAAGATAGTCTTGTTCTCTTCCTTTCCCTTTGTTGGCCAGTGTTAGATGTGAAAGATACGAGGATCAACTGTATAATCAGGCCCTATCCCTAATTTGGCATCCTTAGCTTGTCCCAAATAACATGTCTGAATTTGAATCTCTTTCTGTCTTTGTTTTTCAATCTCAGTGACCTCCCCTCTCTTACCCCATCCATATCCACACACACTCTCTCTCCCCCCTTTCTCTTTCTCTCTCTTCTATCTATATTCTCTCTCTCTCTATCTCTCTCTCTCTCTCAGAAAAAAATCCTCTCTCTTTCTTTGTTTCTCTCTCTTTCTCTCTCTCTCTCACTCTCTACCTGTTCACTCCCACGTCTCTCAAGTATGACTGAAATTCAAGCAGCAAGTTCATTACAGATCTGCTAGGGTGGGGGGCCCAACTAATAAGAACCGAAATCTCAAACAGAATGGAAACCAATACCAAACAAAATGAAAACCAAACAGTTACTACAAAAACAATACACTAAAAAACTTTAAATATTTTTATATTTATTTATTTTATATTTTATTTACCTTATTGTCCCTTTTCCATAGGGAAATTCTGGGCCGCCTCCCCTGGGGAAAGCGTAGTCGCAGCCTGTAGCGCGCCCAAATCCAACCTACTTAACATTAGTTGTTGATTTTGAAATTTTTCTGGGGGAGCAAATCGAAGTACCCGGAGAAAACCCCCGAGATGTTGCCCGAGTCGAAAGTAAATAATATTCGGAGAAACATAATGCCCAGATACTTGTGGAACATGGAAACATCATGCAAAACAACACTGTAAAAAAATGTAAAAACAAAATAAAAAAATTCTAAAGCCTGATACTCCTGAATATTCAAATGAAGATTATCAACTAACGTTACTAGTTTTGACTATTCAACACAGACTAGACAATAGCACATTAGCACCTAAAAAAGTAAAGGTAAAGGTAGACCCATAGCCTTGTGGCCGTAGGGGAGCGTGATGTTGGAGATCACACTTATCTTGGGCCAGCGTAATGAGGGTGATGCCCATCTCTCTCCCTCGCTGCTTTACCTTACCCACCCTCAAGAGAGTAGGTACTCAATCACAGTTGAGTCAAATGGGGACGTTGTTATTTGTCGCTTCACGTTGCGGTCACCCATCCAAGTGCTAACTGCACTGGACAGTGCTAAACTTGCGACACAGTAGCGAGTGCTCCAACCACTGCGCTATCCGACACCCCATTAGCACCTAAATAATAAATAAATAAATAAATACATAAATAGATCCTATCCTATCCCATCCCATAACTCGGATGTCGTAAGGGCACCACAGATGATCATTTAACCAGCGTACTCCATCTTTCTCTGTCCTCAGCAACCCTGATTGTTTCGCTCAGTGTCCCTAAATATAAATAGTTATATAAACAATCAAAATGTGATCTCAAAACAATTTGCCAAGATAGTTATGGCACAAATATGACTGATACTTCCTTAGCTCAAATTGGTTGTGATGAATAATTAACAAAAAACGTGTGAATTTTTCTAATCCATCAAAAATAAATTAATTTTTTTATAAACAATTTAAAAAATTATGCAACTAAAACTGTATAATGCGACTGGTAGGAAAATCCTGAACACAATAATAACCATCAGTGCAACTCATGGAAATTACCAACCCACGAACATATAATGCAGCCCTCTAGTATAAGTCACCCCTGCACTCAGATGAACATTACAGCCTATTTATTCCTCAAGGCAGCTATAGGCAACTCTTGCTATAGTTGAATACACATTTTAGAGACAAGGGAAACAATATTCTTGCATGCCTGCAATAGCTCCATAAAAGTGAAAAAGCCGGCAAAAACCCCTGATAAAACAACCCCAGATAAAGACAACGTGGAATGTAGAATTTCAAAAGGGCTCCACCACCTCTCAAGTCCCAACCCAAAGGGTTGTGTACACAATACAGGCAGTAAGCTGCCTTGTCCCTCTGACTCATCTCGTTATTCATCTTCACGACATAATTTAACATTTCCAAGACCACGCTTAGACATATTTAAAACATCTCTGTCCTATTCTGGTCCAAGCGTGTGGAATCCTCTACCAGAAGAGGTCAAGAAAAGTAAATCATTACCATCTTCCCTCTGCTCTTAATATTTAAGATGATTGTATACCTCTTTGTTCTTCCCTACCCTGCCACAATTTAAGTTACTAAGAAGATGTGAATTTACATGTGTGTGTGTGTGCGTGTGCGGTTGTGCTTGTGTGTGCGGAGGGAGGAGGAGATGGTTGGGGAGGGGAAGAAGGGTGGGAGTATGTGTATTAAAATGCATTAATTTGCTTATTGATTTGTTACCGTAGTTAAGGAATATGTTTGTTTCAAATTCTTTTATGTTAATTATTTGGTTTGTTTTGCATTGTTTATTAAGGACTAGCTGTAAGACAGGTCCAAAGGACCTAATGCTATTATCCTATTAAAGGTTTCGACTTCGACTCCAAGCAGGAGGGCCCTTCTGGACTAAATGTAACTCTCTCCCCCCCCCCCCCTCCTCCCACCAAAAAAAAAAATACAAACAAATACTACATTAACAAAACAGACTTTTAAAAAGTTAAATTTGTGCAGCCAACCATTTTAACATTGAAGATTCAACATTTCCTTGTTTAGTAGCTGATGGTTTCACTTTACAAGCGGTGACATTATTAGTGTATAGCAGGTAACAAAGTTATTTTAAAAAAAGCAGGCAACAAAATTGTGTCCACAATGGGATAAATCCACTGTTAGAATGCAGCACACAACAATGACTGATTCACCTAAATTAAAAAGCTATATAATTATCATGTGTGTTAAAATTATCAGGTTTCTGCATAATGTATGGTATATCCACACCAAGCACACCAATTAAAATCAATAAACAATATAAATAGGTAAAATGTAAATAAAAAGATAATATAAAATATAAAATAAAATATAAAACCTAACAAAATTAAAAATAAACCATCAATCTTAAAACTAAAACAAAGAATTGTTATAAAAGAAAATAAAAGGAAAACTCGAACCCCATTTGAAAAAAAAATCACTAAAGCTAAATTCTAAAACAGGAGTTTGCCATTATAGCATGAATAGTCTTCCATATTTAAAAAATCTCTCATCTTGGTACTATTGTGTTGAGTTTTCAACATTGGTAAAGTTATCTCAAAACAAAAATAAAACATGTGAGTAACATGGAGTAAAACAATAAAAAGAATAATAAATACAGCAACAACAACCACAATCACAACAACAGCAATTGTTCCAAATCACACACACTTGGCTATGGTAAGCATCATTTAAAAAAATAATTTTAAAAGATAAATTGAAAATAAAATAGACATTACCATAATAAAAAGTAGCTTGTGATCTTGCCCAGCTTTTCAACATATAATTTAGTGATCATTTTCACCATTACAGGCCAGACAGTCAGATTAACATTCTTTCATGCAACTGACTGTTGACTTATTACCTCTCTTTCTGCAGTCCCAAACCACGTCCTTTTCAGTCAACTGTTGGCAACACTCATTGCAGATCTTCAGCACTGTGGAAGACTGGAAATATTCAGCCAAACACGCTACAGGGTTTTCCTATCTCTTAGTTTGCATCCTGATGTGGCATACCCCTTTTGTGAAACTTACCTTCCATCTCCCAGGTGTAAAATTGTTTTCCTTCATGCTCAATAACCATTTGCTCCATTGCAGTGTGTGGTCTCAACACTGCAAAGGCTCCTGAATTCCATTCAATACAATTGCTGGAGCCATTCTATTCTTCCATTCAGCATCCACGATCATTGCTGTTCTTCCAAACCTGCTCCTAGATCTGAAGTCATACTTACGTTCACTTCCGCAGCTTCTCTGCGATCTTCCCAACTCTGCTTTTCATCTATCTCAATCATTGCATCCTCCCCTGTGATGCTGTCAATCATTCCTTGAATGATATCTTCATCGAAGGTTTCATTCATCATGGTTTCACTTTCCTGTGCTGACACTGCTTTGCTGTGCTTCCCAGCTTTGCTTTCACGTAGTGCCTTCGTTTCACTTTCACTTGTGCCCTTATTGTTTCACTGCATTGCACTGGCACCATGTCGTTTTTCTGTACTGGCACTGTTAGGCTTGCCTGTACTATCATTGTTTCGCTTTCCGGCTCTGTTACCGTTTTGATTTTTTTGTGCAGTCATAGTTTTGTTTTCCTGTGTTGTCACCGTTTTGCTTTCTTGTTCTGTCATCGTTTAGCTTTCCTGTATAGGTTTTTTTCAGCTTTCCTATACTGATACCATTTTACTTTCCTGTGCTGGCATTGTTTCGCCTGCCCGTGCTGGCATTATTTTGCATGCGTGTGCTGTCATAGTTTCACTTGCCTGTGCTGTCATAATTTAGTTTCCCAGTGCTTTCGGTTCGTTTTCCTGTGCTGTATTTTTGCTTTCCTGTGCTGTCATTATTTGGTTTTCCTGTGCTGTCATTGTTTGGTTTTCCTGTGTTGTCATTGTTTAGTTTTCCTGTGCTGTCATTGTTTAGTTTTCCTGTGCTGTCATTGTTTGGTTTTCCTGTGTTGTCATTGTTTAGTTTTCCTGTGCTGTCATTGTTTAGTTTTCCTGTGCTGTCATTGTTTAGTTTTCCTGTGCTGTCATTGTTTAGTTTTCCTGTGCTATCATTGTTTCGTTTTCCTGTGTTGTCATTGTTTTATGTTCCTGTATTGTTTTTTGGCTTTCCTGTACTGACACCGTTTCACTTTCCTGTAGTTTTACTGCTTTGTTGTCAATTCAAGCACAGTCAATATTTTGTTTTCCTGTATTGGCAATGCTTTGCTTTCCCGCAAGCGTGTATCTGTTATTCCATCTGCTGTTTCAAATACCGCCAAACCACAATCGTCTTTCTCTGTATTCAGTTCACCTATTCCAGTGTTCTGGTCCCCCAGGTTTCGGTTTGTGCTCCTTCCATAGTCTGGTCCAACATTTCTTCCCTTTTCTCTGCATGAATAACTTCCATGGTCCAGTCCAACATTTCCTACGAGTTTGTTTTCTAAGAAGGAGTAACTTTCGTGGTCCCATGCAAAAACGTTTCTGCCGTTTTCTTGGAGTGAAGAGCTCCCATATCTGATCCAACGTTCCCTGTGTTTTCCAGCTATAAGAACTTTTGTCTGTCTTCTTGCCGGTGAACGAATCAGTCTTTCCACCTGTCATTGCGTCTAAGTCATTACCTTTTTGTGTGTCCTAACTTGTATCCAAATTCACATTGTCAGTTGACCGTCCAACTTTGTCAATAGTTCCAGTGAAACTCATCTCGCTGCCTGCTTCTTGCATGTATGCATTCATAAGATGATTGCAATCAAGCATGCTGATGCCTCTGCTTTCTTCCATACTTACATTGAGATGCAGGATGGTTGCCAACACACTGGTCTCTTCTCTTTCCTCTGCACTTGAATTCAGATGCTGCTTGTTACTCCAGGAACTGATCTCTTCCTTTTCATTCTTACCTGCCCTTAAATGCAAGTTGCTTGACAAAGTGGCCTCCCCTACTGTTCCTTTCCGTACTTGCAATCAGAGACAGGCTGGAAGCCTCACCGGTCTCTCTTGTTATGGTCGCTTTCCTTTCTTCTGTACTTGTATTTATACAGTGGAACCTCCGGTATCCGTCTCTCTTGTATACGACTCCCTTGGTTATGTAAGCTGAAAACTTCTGACAGATTCACTTCCAATAATAAATGACCTCTGGTATGCGACAACCTCATTTATGCGACCAGCGACCGTGTCTTAAAGGTCAACCACAGTGCTCGGTCAAAAAGTTTCTGCTGAAAGAACTTTACTAAATAATACCAGATGCAAAAATTCGGTAAGCAAAGCTCTACCGTTTAATAGATATCGATCACTGAAAGTGGGATTTCCTACCTGTAATTAAGAGTAAGGGAAGTAATTATCTAAAACGCAGCTATCGCTGATCTCCCCTCGCAGTGACGTCAGCAGCTGCATACAATGGCCGACTGCGAAGAAGTTACAAGCGAGACAAGCAGTGTTTCTTCACTCGATCTGTCGTGTTACAGCAGTGCTCTCTTCTGTTAGTAACGAATTCGACCCCCGAGTACTAATTGTAATAATAAACAAATAATTATACGAGCTAGACGACCAGTGAATACATACCCTCTTGCGTTCCCTTTTCTGAAAAGCTCCTCTGACCACAGGCTGTGAAGTCCGTAGGCCTTGCCTCAATTACATACTATAGTATGTAATTGAGGCAAGGCCTACGGACTTCACAGCCTGTGCTCTGACTTTCCTGACGCCCGGCAAACTGATAGCAGCCGATGGATGTGTAGTAGCCACTGTGACTGTAGTTGAAGTTGAAGCAGTACTAATAGGCCTACTACTAGTAACTTGAATCACTGTTGCTGTTGTTGAGGCGCTTGTTGCAATGGCACACGGACTTTGGATCGTTGGAACAGAGCCAGGCTTTAATGTCTGTATTGTTTTCATCCCAAAGCTCCGCATTAAAGTGGCACTTGGGGGGTAGCAGTCTTCAGCAAAGTGTTTTGCGCAAATTGCTGACGACGCAGTTGGTGTCCCGTACTTCGGACCGAAGTTTACACGCTTTTCCTGCACGAATCAGGCCTGAAAATGGCGACTAATTTAGTCGCCATGGCTAGCGAAAAAAAAAATTGGCGACTTAAAAAAAAACTTTAGTCGCCAAATGCGAGTGCGCTAAAATGAATTTTTTTTAAGTTTGGCTAGTAAAATTTTTAGTTTGGCTAGTAAAATTTTTCAGTTACTAGCCAAAGGCTAGTGGGAGCTTTTTTTCATTTTCAGGGCTGCGAATCTCACCCACTTATTTCGAACTTCTTCGTTTTTTGGAAACCTATGCAATGTTAACCCATCCGCTTGTTTGTTTGTACAACCTCCAACGGCACAATATAGGCCACTGCTCTTCGTTTTCCTGCGTTTTGGTAGAGAAGGGGCACTATCGGACTCTATATTGTCTACTGCAGTTGACGTCACGAGCCATGTGGTCACGTGAGCGGGCTTTTCGAAGGTGCAAAAGTTTATTCGAAGTAGATTTTATTAAATATTAAAAAAAGGCAGTATTTTTCAGAAAAAAGTTGTTTGGCATGTGACTTCTTTATTATGTAGATATTTTGTGCTCAGTTTTATGTTTCAATGATGTTGACCTTTAAGCCCTTTATATGACTGTCTTAGACAATTTAAGAGATATCAGTTAACTTATTGACTGGACCTTTTGTGTTTTCTCTCATGTTAGTGTACGCCTGCTGTTGTCTGCTATTTTCGGTTCGCAAGTAAGGGACATTACTCACCTACACTGGATTGTCAAAATGTCGTCGCGCAAGGGGAAAATTTTGAGTTTGGCAGAAAGAATGAAAGTAATTGAAAGAAGTGAAAAGAGGGAGAGTTGTTTGTCTATTGCTAGAAGATTAGACGTTGGGAAGACCCAAATTCAGCTTATCATAAAGAATTTAAATTGACTACATACCTCTCCGACCCTGACCGCCAATCCCCCCCCCTCCCCTCCTCCTCATTTCCGGTATAAGACCACCTCTATTATAAGACCGGTTTTGGTCAGATTTTGGATGGTCTTATACCGGAGGTTCCACTGTACTAGGGCTGGTATTTCCACGCCTAGACAGGCCAGCATTTCCTTGCCCCTCCAAACTTCAATCCAAACACGGGCTGTCTGCTGGCACATTACTGCGTTTTCTTTCCTCTGAACTTGCATTCAAAAGCAGGTTGCTCGTCCACACAATGGCCTCCCTCATATTTCCGCAAACGCTGGTAATGGTGCTAATGTTTCCTTGCCCCTCCAAACACCGGCTGCTTCCTATTATATAGAGTTCTATCTTGCCATGGTTTCTAATCATAATCCGACTTGCTTCTCCTCTGTCTCCGCTCAGAGAGGAGTTTTCATAGCAATCTTTTCCTGCCACCATATCTGCGTCTTTGTTTGTTGTGTTTGTTGTATCGGCAGCCTGGTTGTCCTTCTGTGTTGCTGTGGCACTCATTCTTCTTTTGTCCTGGTCGTCTTGAATGCTGCATTGGATCTCGTTTGTGAAACTGTCTGCCTGGTTATCCTGAGTGGCATGGTCTGCTTGGATACCCTGGATGGAATTGTCTACCTGGATACCATGAGTGGTGTGATCTGCCTGGATACCCTGTGTGGAATTGTCTACCTGGATACCATGAGTGGTGTGGTCTGCCTGGAACCCTGTGTGGAATTGTCTACCTGGATACCATGAGTGGTGTGGTCTGCCTGGATACCCTGGATGGAATTGTCTACCTGGATACCATGAGTGGTGTGGTCTGCCTGAATACCCTGTGTGGAATTGTGTGATTCCATATCCTTGCTGTCTTGAGTGGAATCCTCCATTTTTTCAGGATCAAAGCCAACGTTGCCTGTGTTCAAAGCAGAAGTAGTATGGTTGCTGCCTAGAACATAGATATTGACATTTCTTTCCAAGATTCCACAGTCCCTTCCCGTTGAAGACTGCTTCTGGTCAGCATTTTCATTTTGTTTTCTGATGGCAATGTTTTGCAAAATCCCGCTTTGTTTTCCGTTACTGTCATGTTATTTTCCAAAGCTACTTTCCCTGCCATTAGCATCTGAATCCCTTGCAACTTCTCCTTCTTCCATTTGTTGGTCCGAAACATCCTCATTTCTGTGTGTGGTTGAGCTGTTTGCTGCTGTCAACATTTCAGTCGATTTTTTTGCGTCTTCAGCCAACTTTTTTTGTGTGTTCTGAACATCTTTTCCATCATGAGCAGTACCACGAGCAAGCCCATCATTACCATCACCACCACCAACTGCAGTATCTGTGTGGACATTTTCTACAGGTTTTAAATGTCCACGTCTGGGTCCATCAACTCCACCTTTCTCACCTGCAGCATGAGATGTTTCCAGACTTTTCTACAGCTTGTTGCTGCAGACTTGCTCCACCTACTGCTGATTCCCTTTCTTTGCTAAGTAGGTTGGGGTTAGCATGCACTTCTTCCTTTTCATTGACAAGATCTTCACCTTCAAGTTTATCCTCACAATCTTCCTCCATCAACCCTGCACTACAACTATCTCCTTACCTCTTTCCTCTGGTACCTCATCTTTGTTTTCCCAGCTTGGTTTAACATAGATGCCATCCACATTTTCCATGTTCACCTCAGTCGTTCCTCCCAACACTTCTGCCCTTTTCCTTTCTTTGTTACCAACGGATTCCGTATTTTCATCAGCCCCTGTTTCTCTCAAACTTTGTGCTTCATTTCTTTCCAAAGCATTGTGTTCCAACTGAATCTCTGTCACTTCCACCAGATCTATGTAATCACCATACAGTACAGCCTCATTTATGTGATCATCAAGTAGTGTCGTTTCATCTATGCTATCATTCAGCAGTGCTGTTTCATCTATGTGATCATCCAGCAATAGGGCTTCTTCTGAACGCTCATCAAGTAGTGCCACCTCATCTATGTGATCATCAGGTAGTTGCTTGTCTTCTTTCATTCTTTCCTCCGAATAAATGCCTGCACATCCAATCTCTTCCTCCATCTGTTCTTTTGCATCCTCCAGAAAAGACCTGTCGCCCTGCGTTTTCTTAAAACGTTCATCATCCAATTCTATACTCCTCTCACAAACTTCAAAGGTCACACTGCATTTTCTGTTCGTGCTGTCTGATTTTTCGGTTACAGGTTCCACCTTCTCTTGGTCGCCAGCTTGAAACGTGTTATGCTTTCGCAAAGAATCCTCATCACTCTTTCCTATTTCTTCATTGCCAAACTGGTTATCTTTTTGCAAAGAAGAATGTTCTTTAACCTTTTCCTCTTTATTGTTAAAGCCAATGTCTTCCAAATCTTCCATACTTGTTTTCCCTGAACAAGTTTCATATTCGTCCTCTGTGTTCTGCATTTCTGATGTCCTCTCACCTTCATTCCAATCCTCACATTTTTTTTATCTGTGATGCACCATCAGCTTGTGCAGTTCTCTTTTCTATGCCCTTTGTGTATCTGTCTCCATTCTCACTGCCACCATGATCCCAAACATCGTTTTCAGCTGTATAAGCAGTATTCTCATATTTGCAGTAACTCTTGTTTTCCTTATAAGCTCCTTCACCATAATCATCGCTAGGGCTGTAATCATCGTCATAGTCCTGGCCACAATAATCCTCATACTCCTTGTAGTTTTCCAGAGAAGTCTGTCGGTCATAATCAGCTTCAATACAGCTGGGCCTCCCATACTCTTCGTAACTCAGGTATCCTTCCAAAAATTCTTCCCCCCAACTTCTGACAATACCAGTGGCATCCCCTTCTCTCCAAAGTCTGAGGGGAAAATCGTGGCTCTCGGTTTGTGTGGATCTGTTTCGAAGGTTGAGGAAAATTTTCGAGCGCTCTGCCTCCTCCTCATCTTGTATTTTGAACAGTCCCAGGCGACTTGGGGAGGGGCATTGACTCTCGGCAGAGAAAAGGTAGCTAAATGGTTCCCTGAACACAAAACTTACCAACTTCACACATTGGTACACACAACTACACAAACAGAAATAAATTACAACAACACAGACTGCCGGCACCAATAACTGCATGCATGATTTAGTTAGTGCTTGCAGATGTTTCATAATGCATCCATCATTCAGTCACCAAATTTCTTACGTTTACAATGAAAATGTTTTGGTCTGTCTTTTAACAGTTTAACACCACTAAAAAAAGGTGTAAGTAAATAGGATACAGTATAATACTGACCTAACAGTCAGTATATCGAGAGCATGAGCAACTCATGCCAAGGCATACTGATTTTCAATGAACTTTCATTGGAATCTCAGACTCATAAACCAATTTCCAGGAGCAAATGTCAGTTGTTTTCCGCTTATTTATTTTCAATATAAATGTTGAAGTGCTCTGATCGTACTGTATCATAGTTGTTTTGTATTGTATTGCCATTTGTCCTATCGTATTGTCTGCAAAATCTTTCTAACTTGATAACAAATTAGATGGATGCATTAATCTGTTTTGGTTGTTGACCTCATGCCCCCACTCTTTCCCTCCATTTACCAAACCACCAATGGCTTGGACAGACTTCAAAACAGCTGCCCAATCAACCACAACTGATGCCAAAGTTAACGGCAAAAGCCACCATGCGCAATAAACCGGTCAAATCATTGAATAACTACAAAACGCTCAGCTGTTTCTTATTGTACTTACATGTGACTGGAAATAACAACATACCAAAATATAGATTGAATACATCATAATCTTTAGAAATATGAACGCATAAAATTAAACACTACCTGTATAGATTTTATATTAAATTTGCATAAAATGTGGTGAGTGGTTAAGTGCCCGATGCTAATATCAGCAGCATAGTCTGAAAACAAAAATGATGCTGCTACCAAAGTCTGAAAACAAAATTGATGCTGATACCATAACTGTGATAACACTTACCTTTGAAAACTATACTTTCTTATTGACAACAGTACTGTTTTCTATTCAACAGCTAGAGTTGTTAAGCACTGAATAGTGCACTCTATAGAGGATTATCCTATGAAACTGTCTTACTTCCAGAGAAGAAAAGGAAAGAAGGAATGTGCCATACAAAATTGGAAAGGAGGAGGGGGTTGCGGTGGGAATGAATCCTCTCTCACCTTTCAAAGTCGGGGTCATCGGCCAGGTTCTTGTCGTGGCCAAACATTTTGATTTCCTCGCGGTCAAAAATGGGGCGGTGCTTTCGGCCCTCATAGGGATAAATCATGTTGAACAGAGCCTCGTCAAACACCACCGTCACAGTGGAATCTTCTGACGGTTCAGCATACGGATTGCGTTGGATGGCAATAGATATGTCCTCATCCAACTCAAAGTCTACATCCTGCGAGGGGGAAAAAATAGTTGTCATGTTTCATGATATGGAGAGAAATGCTGTGAAGTCCATTTGAAAAACTGCAAAAGGATTGAAAAAGCAGCCAGAGGTTGTACATATGGCAACATTCTTTTTCAGGTATCCCAGAGTTGCTCTTTACAAAATGTTGATGACAAACATTCTCTTGACCACGGAGTTAACATTATGTCAACATGGACACAATTTCCATACAGCTAAACAAGTATTAAGGGAGATGGAGGGGGGAGGGTGAGTACACAGATTCACATTGCTATGCATGTCAGTCAAAATTTTATCTAAAGCATCTCTTATCCAAAACTGCCCATTCATTTTTTTTTTAATTGTTACAATAATTATGTAGCACTACCCATGTGTTTATTCTTTAATCTACAATGTTACCTGTGAGATCAAGGAGAAAATCTTGTGCAGACGATTTCGAGGAATGGTTTCTTTGCTACGCCCTGGAACATACAAAGTTCTGTGTAAACATTATTTATTATTTACTTTATTAATGGCCTGTTCAGTGATGTCGTTTTCGTCGGCAAATCGGCCCTTCACCGATAAAATTCCAAAATGTCTGAAAGAGTCATGTTCTGATCGGCCTACTGTCCTAAGGTTTTACGCCTCAATCGGCCACCCTTTGTCCGTTTTTTGTTTGCTTGTCTCATGACTGTTTTGTTGTTATTGCTTCTGGCCATATAAATTTCCTATCGGATAAATAAAGGTGTTATGAGTTATTGTCGAACTTCGCCTATTGGAAGCGCCAAGCAGACGACACATGCATCAGCAGAGAGAGATAGAGTAACTCCCCTTGTTGCGAATGGATTGCTTACGGCAATAACACTTTTCGTTTTCGAAATGCTGCCGAAAAAGAAGTCGAAACTTATCTGAAAACATCTGAAAACCAGGACATGCTTTGAGAGTCAAGCTGCATCAGGGAAGCATTGACCCCTACAAAGCACTGTCTGTGTGGGAGAAGGCTAAACTCAGAAAGATTTAAAGTGTAAACTTAGAAGCCTGTCTTCAGAGATTGAGAGACATGACTAGTCATGTTAGGTGTCATGCCAGTACACTTTATTATTTTTTTTGTTTTTGGTTTATGTGTTTGCATCATGGATTCACCTAAGTTCACAGTTCAGTTAACAAGTTTATTAGTCATCCATTCTAGTAATTTCATCAAGTTTTATATTGTTGGTTTTTTTTGGTTAATGAATGTAAATGAAACTTTTTTCGTCGGTCTTCTGCGTGTGGTAGTAGTTTGCAACACTTTTGTAAGTCAAAATGATGGCCGAAAAATTTTCTCAATGTCCTAAAGGTTTGTGACTGAATCAGAGAAATGGCCTATGCTGAAGATTTCTAGCAACATCACTGCCTGTTGTGGAACACAATCTTGTGAAATTGTGAGACTAAATGATAGCAGCCTAGTGAAACAAATGCAAAAATACTGTAAGTTTCAAGAAATGATGCTTACATTTTCCTTCTTCAACAGTCAGCCAAAGCAAGAAATCTTACTATAAATCTTTCAAAACCAAACAGTAGAAAAGAGAAGAGAAACATGAAAGACAAGTCATAAAAATAAAGATAGAAAAACAGAACCAGAAAAGAGGATGCAAGAGGTATACCAATGGCTACTACACATGTTAGTAGTTGCCCATGGGTAAACAATCCATCATGACTAGCTTTGACAAGTGGTACAGAACAGTGCAAAAAACATTTAAATAAAAAGAACTAAAAAAAATGGGGGATTACAAACACTAAAACATAATACAGTCCAATCAATTTACTCCGAAACACATACAGAGAATGTTTTGAGAACAGAGACCAAGACTAAAGAATCAATTTTCAAAGACCAAAATAGTTGTTTGGTGAAAACAACCTGAGCTGTGTAGGTGATCTAAGCAAAATAATGTGTTTCATCCAACCAAATAAACAAAAAAGAAAGAAACAAAAACTAAATTATCTGTCAAACAAAAAGAGGTGGCTTAACGAACCTGCCGTAGAGGCAGGGACAGAGGTAGCCATCTTCTTGTTCCGTTTGCCATCCTCTGGCGACCTTGACGCTTCCCGATACCGTTTCCCTTTCCCTCTCCTCTCATCTTCATCCTCCTCTTCCCTCCTCTTGCGGTCCGAGTACTTGGCATCATCGTACGCTGGCGCTTCCACATATTTGGAGCTCTTGGCTTCGTATTCAGTGGTCTCAGGGTACTTGGTGTAATCGGTCTTTACTTTGGAGCGAGAGTGCGAGGCTTCTCGTTCGTGGCTAGAAGAGCGAGTTCTGCGAGACTGGCGTGATTGAGATGCATCGTCCGACCTCCTGTCAGCCTTCTTCTTCTTGTGCTCTGGGCTCCTGTTACGGAGGCAAAACCAGAAACACTTGTTCAAAATATACAGTTCTTCTGCAAACACATAGGTTTTAAAATGGGTGGTACTAGCACTTTCAGTTTTGCAACCCTCAATACAGAATACAGAATCCTTTATTGTCCCCACAAACACCTGCAAGGAAATTCTTGGTGCAGTTTCCATCTGCATATAAAATCTTAAAGCAATGAAACCATAACATCAACACAAACTGAAAATAAATAATGATGATGATATCTACAGTGATTAAGATCCATCGACAATTACGCCATCACACACACACACACATATATCCGTGGTACTCAAACTAACAATGATTGTGAAAAAGGAAGCACAGCCCGCCGCCACCTCTATTATCTCAAATTTTTCAAGTTGGTGCCTGTACTATGATGGCTGCTGGGGTTCAAGGCCACTGCCACTGCCAGAGTCAAGGCCATGGCTAGGATTCACCGAAGGAGATGGCACATGGCCTGGGATTGCTATTGTGACAGAGATTGCTGAAGCATTTATTGGTTTTGTACTAGACACAAAGGGATGCTACATGTGCAAATTGCATCTGCTAAGTGATATCAACCAAAATTGAACATCCAACATGGTCAAGAGCACAGAGAAGTGTCCAATGACTGTGACACCAACACTGAAAACTAAACTTACTGAAAAAATCTTAATTTCTCTGGAAACTGGTACATTTTCTAACATACCTGATGTGTTTTTTCAAACTTGTTTGTCATTTGGTTGTATTTGATAAAAATATATTGAGCTTGAATGTAACTTCAATACTTCCACAATTTTACAAGACACAAACAAACTTGATGCAGAAAAGGCAACTGATCTTTAATTTAGTTGTGTCTGCTTAGACAACAACAGTGCTTTCAAATGTAGATAAAAACAAAGCATTCTGGCCACTGTCGGCTTTACAAAAGCACAATAAAGTTTGAATGAATGTAACTTAACAACAAATGGCACTTTTGACAAAAAATAAGCAAGCAAAACCACTTTTATGGCATATTATATATCTCAGTTAAAAACTAATATGTAACTAGCAGCATTATTTCACTTAACAACTGAAGATTATTTAACAAAACATGGGTTTTGTGTAGCTTAGTACATCCCCTTAGTGCACGATAAATTCCTATTCTACCATGAAACTACCAACTCGTGCATCACAAGACAACATTTTCACACCAAACTAGATGGAAAATGATCCACTCAATGTGATAACAAGGACAAAAAGTCTTTGGGAGTGCAGCGGGGCTCATACTGTGATCCACTCAATGTGATAACAAGGACAAAAAGTCTTTGGGAGTGCAGGGGGGCTGATACTGTATCCTGCCAGGGTCAAGGGCAATGCCTAGCCTCCTGAAGCTGAAAGTTTTCTACATATATGACGAAACGGGCCTTCGACGCTCTTCTGTACTCTTGACCATAATTATATATATTTTGCAGTAAGTACGCTCCTTTAAACAACTAGTATTAAAATTTGGGCTAGGATTTTAAGTAGGTTAGTTAGGGAACCTAAACACTCATCTGATCAAAAATGTTCATTTAGTAAAATTTTCATTTGCTCCTTTCTATAGGTGAAGGAATGCGAGATTCCTGAAACAGTCTGTTCTCTAATGTAAGCAAGCACTTATTATGAAACCCCAATCCAAACCTGGAGCGATCCTTGATGCTGGGTCTGCGCTTATCATGGCTTTTCGATCGCTCATGATGATGAGAGCTGGAACTGGATGATCTTGACTTTCGGTGACGGTCATGTGACCTTGACCTCTCTGGGCTGCGACTGTGTGACCTACGGTTCTTTGTATCTTCCCTGGAAAGACAGAAGTTAAAACCTAATGTACTTAATTTAACTGACAAGAGAAGTTGATGGGATGATGTTGGGTTGGTGAGTGGAAATTGAAAATAATTTGAGGCTGATAAACAGTTAGTATAAGTAGTATAACTAGTTTCCTGTGAGGAGATAGCAATCATCCAGCACATTCCAGTAATTCCACATAGTTCACATACATTTATTTAATCGTTAGTGACAAGCAAAATATCTGGGTGCTACTAGCAAAACTTGATGATTGGGTTAATGATCAGGTTGCAAAAGCAGCACACATTTATTTACTAACTGAGAACATCCTTCAAATAGTTCGTGCCACTTAACAAATCTTTTATAGTAGGTAGGACCACTTATTTTTTCAAAATTACTCTATCAAATTGAAATTTGCAGGAATAGTAAATGCTGATGAGCTATGAAAAACTGCAAAATATCATAGCTGTATCTCAAATAGAATAGGAGATACGGCCGCCTGAAGTTAGCAGAAAATGTCGCAAAAGGGCAAATTGCGCATAAAGGCATATTTCAAAATTCATAAAAAATTCAAAATTAAAGATAGAGTACTCAATTTTTGTACTCTTTTTGTCACCACTATTGCCATTTAGTTGAATTTTTTTTTAGACCATACTAATGTTAAAAAGCAGAGGTACACTGGTTAAAAAATGACATTTTATGCAATTTCAGCGATGGAAACGGTCACATTTTCACACGACAGGGTAGCTTTGAGAAATCATAGGAAATTAATGGCTAATTACAGATTCCTGAAAACTTGCATGACTATTGTCATTAGTATGGACTTGTACTCTCAATGGTTTTCTTATTTCTTAGATGCCAAATGCCATATATATAGTGATATGAAAATGATATTTTGTGCAATCAGTGCAAAATCACCCCAAAAATAAAATTTTCTGATTGACTTGAAATTTGCTGTATATGTTGGTATTGATGTCAAATGAAAGTATGCAAAATATTAAGATAGTGTGATCAATAGAATAGTAGATACATGGCTTGAAGGTTGGACAAAATACGTACGATGAGCAAATTGAACAAACGGCCATTTTTGAGAACTTATATTTTATTTAATACTGCAGATATAAGTCTGCCAATTGCTAAAATGTACTGTCTGTATTACTGTCATTGGCCTAATTTTTTTCTCAAAGCAGGCAAACTACTGTGGAAAAAATTATTATGGTTCAAAAATGGCCTTTCGCGCAGTTTTTGCAATGAAAATACGAAAAATGAATTTCACCAATTTAACTTTATTTTATCACAAACACTTTTCTGGGTCATTTTCAAGTAAAGATGCAACAAAATGTGTTAAAAAAAAAAGTTACAAATAATCATACACACCTTATTATTACAATTATGATTTATTTATTATTCATTTATTATTTTGGCAGCTGTTAAAAAAAAACCACACGCGCGCCCACACACACACACACACAAGTGTCCAAGGCAGCAGAAGTGGAGGAAAATAACAGTTCAATTCAAAAAGAAGGTCAATCTTCTTCCTCAAGAAGGCCTGAATGTTGTCTGCCTGGGTCTTTGCAGAACGCCACTGGTACATGCAGGTTTGAATGAAGTGGCACACATTATGCGGTGGAAGACCTGAAAACAACGTGAAGTATTTTTTTAAAGTAACCAAATAGGTCAAGTGCACACACACTAATTTAATTATTACGAGACTTTGGAGAAGAAAAAGAAGATTGTGGCAGCAAATCAATCTATCACTAGATTGCTTCGCTTAATATCAAAAAGGGTGAGTGCAAAAAACAATAGGTAGTAAAAGTAAAAATTGCAAAAGAACTGAGATAAACGATCATACACCTACAAGCTGAGTCCATTGCATTTGGCACTAACAAAATATACATTTTAAAAACTTTCCTTATGTATCAATGCTGTAAAAACAGCAGAACAATAACGTAGGTAGCTACCTAAAGATTTACTGTATGGGTCGAAAGCTTGCAAGCAAAAGCAAAATGAAACTGCATTATTAGGCCTACGTGGCTAATGTCAACAAAGAGTTATCGTTCTTGATTGCATTTGAATTTAAAAATAAAATACTTGTCGCACATTTTAGGTCGAGAAAAAAATTTATATATTACAATTAATATGTAATATTTCGACACAAAATGATTGCTGATTATTTGGTGTACCGAATAAGAAACCGTGCGATCTTACGAAGACAACTGTTCACTTGCACTACCACAAGAAATGTCTGCCATCGACTCGATCATTCTGTGACAAATCTTTCGCCAAATACAAAGGATACATACCAAACAAAACAAGCAAATATTCATTCAAATACCAATTTAATTTAAAAAAGAACTATCGAAGAGTACTTACTCAGAATTGAACGGATCGAGTACAAAGTTTCTGTACTTCCGTTAGCACACAAACCATCCACGCCGATCGCCATTGAGCTTGCTCTGCGGGGTTCTCCGATTTTCGGGTCACGGATCTTCCGCCGCTAATACTTCCGGGTCATAATTTATACCATTAAAAAGAGCAAAAAAAGACCTTTCTTTGCATATATGATACATTATAATTCGTTTCGGGGCAACGAAAATATTTAAAGAAGAAAGTGATACCTCTGTTTTAACTTAATATTTTGCCTTGAAAAAAATAAAATATTAATACGAAACAGCCATGACGTTACAGCCACGGAAATAAGCTTTCCATCGGTATAAGATTCATTCTGATTGGTTGAGAGGCGGAAGATCCGTGACGCTTTTTTGGGGAACACCCAAACGTTCTGCTAACTTGACCCAGATGAAAAACATGGCCACGGGAAAATTTTCCGCTTCAAGGCACTGCAGTCATTGCGTTCTAGTGTAGCGATTGTAGTTATTGCAGTGATCAAAAATACACGGAAGGCAAATAAAACTATTGTGCTTTTAGAAATTTAATATTTCAAACAAATCTGTGCATTATGGTTGAAGAAATTGCGTTTTGAAAATGGGTGAATTACACTGTGCACAGCGTGTGTCGCCACATCGCTCATAGTAGGTGGTCCTACCTATTTATAGTGCGGCAGAAAAAAGAAAAGTGATGCTACCTGCGACTGTGTCTAGGATAATAGCGTTGCGATGTGCCCCTAAAGATGGTAGTGCCATGTTCATTGTAGCGAACAAAGGGCCTGCGCATGCCCCGTCCTCGTCCTCTGCCCCGGAAATGGTTAGGAGGTGAATATCTTCGTGTTGAAACTAAGTCCAAAGACCTCTTTCCCTTCGATGGTGGTTCAGGGGAGCGTGATCCAGACCTCGACCTAAAATGAATGCAATTTCATAATAATAAACCAGTTTTTGATAACAAAAATAAATAAATGCAGCCCATTCTTTATTCACAAAGGTTAAAGACAGAACTGCTTCAAATGAAATGAACACAGAAGGCGGTAGTGGCTTCAAAATATGTAATCTTGGCATAATTTTTTTGATCCTCATATTATTAAAGTACCAGCAGAAGAAGTACAACTAAGACGTATAAATTTGATAAACTAAAATAGCTGTATTGGAAATTCCTGCTACATCGGTGATAAGTTGAACTAGTAAAGCCAAAGCCTAAAGGTGTCCCAGTAACCTTTCACAAGTTTCAGTCATTAGGGAGCGAAACATTTAGGACCACCCTTTCTCTATGCAAGCTTAATGACTAAATGAGTGCGGTGCTTATCTCCTCTTCCTTGCTGCTTTACCTAGAGGCTCTGAAGACTCTTCTTTCGTCTGAGAAAATTTCCTATAAATCACCGTGAATTTGTTCCAAAACGCAATGACAAAAGCTGATCCGAATTTTGATACCACAATCCTTATCACTGCGGATACCTACCAACAGGCTAGCATCATTGGTTGCCTAAAAATACATGTTCTTAGGCCTAATGAAGAGTGGGCAACTCTAGGAATAGCAACAAATGATAGTTAGAGACTTTCGAATTTGTTAGTAGTCTACCCTACATTAGGCTTAATGGAGTATATTTTTCAGCGACCAAAGAGAGGCGCGCAAGCCTGTTGGCAGGTATCCGGAGTAACATGGATTGTGGTGTTAAAATTCAGACCAGCTTTTATCATTGCATTTTGGAACAAATTCGCAGTGAATTTGGAGCTGACATCGTTTGAAGTCAATACGAAAGTGGATGAGTATGAGTGTTTGTGATTCGTCGGCATCCTCCATTTGAGTTTGAAGTGGATCCACAAAAGGTAGGAAAGACGTTGATGTTAGAGGTGGGGGGATTGGGGGTTCAGTTACTCAAACGGAAGCGGATGAGTGAAACACCGTGAATACCATATGGCATAGTTTACAAAGACGAAAAAAGAGACTTCAGAGCCTGTGACAGACCTTGGAGAAAAGGAAAAGGTAACAGTGAGGCCTACAAGTAAATGCTGTGGGCCTGTGCTTTACGGTTACCTTTCCCTGTTTCTAAACAGATCCAGGTACCAATTCACAACTGGGAGGACTGAGAGATGTATCGTGCGTTTGTCTCGATATTTTTTGTGTCGGACGGTGGTTGCCTTCCAAGCATGGTCACCCCCATCCGACTACTAACTGTTCTCGACGCTGCCTAACATGAAACTTGTATTGATACACATATTAAAGGAGGAAGAAGAAGAAGAAGAAGAAGAAGAAGAAGAAGAAGAAGAAGAAGAAGAAGAAGAAGAAGAAGAAGAAGAAGAAGAAGAACTCAAGAACTGAAGAAGAACTTCAAGAAGATAATTTATACAAATCCAATACAAATCAAGCAGAAATGCACAGCACTCACCTGTGGTCTCGTCTCGGAGACGGCATATTGGATGAAACAATTTAAGCAACAAATGAAGTGAAGAAAACAGACCAGAAGGCAACTAACTTATTGAAATAGTTCAGACAACTTTTACGGGTATTAAACCGCCATGTTTTCACTAGTCCATAGATAACTTCCGTTTCACCCTCTTCGTCTTTTTAGAGGACCCCCGAAGAACATCGTGTAATTTTATACAAAAATTAAAATATAACAATAAAATAATGTTCAAACAAATAGGTTAATACGCATTTATTCATAAAATAAATTAAAATAAATAAATAAATAAATACTATAGCAGGAGGGTATACGTAGTAGAAAATGCACGCGCGCGCATGTGGGTGGGTGTGTGTGTGTGTGTGAGAGGGTGTGTGTGTGTGTGTGTTGACTCTCGCCATTTTGTTTTCCATTGCTACGCTTTCTGAGAAAACGTACAGTATGGAATACCAAATATGGGCAACGCTTTCTATAATGCACGAGTCCTACATTCGCCAAACAAAGGGTGCAACTTAAACAATAGATCAAAACAAAACAAAGTTCTTTTTTTACATAATATATTTTTTTTAATGTGATGTGAAAATGGGATATTAAAATTCATCTTGCATAAATTGTAAAGGGGATTAAATGAAAACAAGGAAAAAATAACCTAAATAGACATGATCAAAAGATAACCAGATTTCGATATAGCCTACTTCTATTCTCAATTCCTATCCTATCCTGTCCCTTTAACCCGGAGGTCGTAGGGGCACCACAGATGATCGTTTAACCAGCATACTCCATCTTTCTCTGTCCTCAGCAGCCCTGATGGCTTCGCTCAGTTTCAAACCAGTCCATTCTTGAATGTTGTCCTCCCACCTCTTTTTCGGTCTCCCTCTTCTTCTACCTCCTTGCACTGTGCCTTGCAGAATAGTCTTTGCAAGGCCTGATGATCTGGTGACGTGGCCATACCATCGGAGTTTCCGTTTCTTCACCACTGTGAGCAGGTCATCGTGTTGTTCAATTGTTCAATTGTCCAATTCCATTGTTTAATTCAATTCAATTATAACAAGCCCTACAATAATAGCAAAACATTTCTAATTATTCTCTAAATTATTTGGCCTCTCTCTCTCTCTCTCTCTCTCTCTCTCTCTCTCTAATTTAACTGATCCTGACACTGCCTTAACGCACTGGCTAATACTTTTACAAACATAATATGATAAGCATGCCCTTTGGAGAATTAAGAGAGTCAGATGCATTGTAAAACCTAAATGGCTTGATAATGAGATAAAAGATGCCATTAATAATCGAGATTACTTACAGTATATTAATCGACTGGTAAAGAAAAGGAATATAAAGAACAAAGAAATAAAGTAAATTCAATGAAACGATTAAAACAAAGAAAGTATTTCCAGGACCTTGCTTCATCAAAACAAAACCCAAAGAGCATATGGAAAGAAGTAAATGAACTCGCAAATAACAAAAATACTGTGACGAACGGACCAGTTTACCCTGCTTATTTTAATATTTAGCTTGTTTAGTCATCGGAATCATAGAATGTTAATGTTAGGCAGCAGCAGACGATGGAAGTAATCAAGCGTAGCAATGATACTGCCGGCTACACACACACAGTGGTAGCTGACGGTAGTAGCACAGTCAATGACATCATCGTAGCTACGGTAGGCGAGTCTATTATCCTCCAATGAGAACACAGGTTAGAATGGACTCAGCCAGGTCGGGCTGATTCAAATGTAGAGAGAGAACGGCAGTCGTGTTTGAACCAAGGAGCAGTACACAGCTACACAGTTAGCAGAAGATCTCTCCTGAAAAGACTAGGAAGCAGCACTTGGGGAAATCCGTATTCACTCAAGTAGCCACTGCCTGACATTGTCAAGAATGTAAATGAACATGCTTCTGTTTCATCGTGATGTATTATATTATTGTTGAATTATGTTGGTGTAATTTGCTATGCATAGAATTGAATTGTTAGGCCGACTTTGCCTGAACATGTGGAGAAGCTGACCACGAGGCAAAAAGACGACCGGCCGACGCCACCTTGAATTTTGTACGGAACCACTGTTGTTTAACTTATATGTGTGCTTGCAGACCAGTGGCTGTACAAATGAATGTGTATAATATTATTAATTCTTGATGTGTATAAGTAGCCATGTTTTATATTTATGTATGTATAGGAAATTAGAGTGGAGATTCCAGTGGACCACGGACTTAGCAGAATGTTCGTCGCTTATATATGTAGATGTGGAGCTAATCACTGAGGGCTATTACGACCTTCAGTGAGACGCTCTGCACACACCAATTATTCAGGGTTGTGCAGAATTTCGTCTCATGTGTTACAGACGATCAGGCGTTCTGTAGTGCGCCCAACACAGCATCAGACGAAACCAAGTCGACGCATAAGTTGGCTGCCGAGGTATCCCCAACATTGCGCGAGGAAAGCCCACCAGTCTAACCACAGGGAAGAAACCAGAAGAAGACAACACAGTTGTCAGGAAACAGACCACAGCACAGCACGTCGGACTCAAAGTTAAGTCAATAGCAGTGTGTGCACAAAAACTGAGAGCCACAGGACCACAGTAGTCCACGTCTCATGAACTTTAGCATCCAGTGCCCGAGGATGACATATTAGCTGCCTAGACTATCAGCGATCGAATTAGTTGCATTGACTCATGACTTTTTAAGGTAGATTAGTACATCTAAGATCTTGTATAGAGTAGAAGAAATAAATGTGTGATTTTAACTGTTATCAAGTGGCTGGACTACATATGATTCGAGCGTAGGTTTTTCAGTACGACGTACCACAAGGGTCGGTATTAGGCCTTCTGCTCTTTACTATACAGAGCGAGAGTGAGAGAGAGAGAGAGGGTGAGAGAGAGAAAGTATAATTGTTACAGCTGTATGGAATTCCAAATCCTTTTGTAAAATATTGATTTTATAAATAATTTTTATTTAGAAGCATATTTTCTAAATAACCGTTTGTTTACAAACAATGTAAGATTTCTCTAAATAATATATTTTCTCCGTTATTAACTTATTATTTACCTAAACAATATATTGTTTAGGTAAATAAATCATGATATAGGTAAATCAGGCATTGTTGTTAAATAAGGAATTATTTACCTATATAAGGCATTATTTAGCAGATTGTATTAAATCATATATTATTTTAAAATGTTTCTATTATTTATAAATGTTTCTAAATAATGGTTTGTTTACCTATATAATGCTTTATTTAGCGGAATTTGCTTGCTTAATAATTTATTCTTTAGAAGATGTTGCTAAATAATGCATTATTTACGTAAAGGAGGAACAACGAAGCTTAACGTCCTATTGCATCAGCGTTAAGGACGATCACCACGTCGCCACCCTGACAATAATGATCATCATCATCATATCAAAGATGAGATCCTACGGATCTCTTTTTTAGGAGTTTTATTTACGTAAACAATTCATACGAACGAACGAAAAACGATGCTTAACGTCCTATTGCATGAGCGTTAAGGACGATCACCACGTCGCCACCCTGACAACAATTACCATCATCATCATATCAAAAATGAGATCCAACGGATCTTCATTTACAATTCATTGTGGAGGGATTTCAATTTTCATTATTTAGGGGATCTGCAGGCACAAACAACTGCTGCCCTGACAAGGTTGAAGCCCATTTGGAAAGACAGAACCATCAGTCTACATTCCAAAGTAAGACTGCTGCGATCTCTGGTCATCTCCATCTTCCTATATGCTTGCGAAGCATGGACCCTCACAGCAGATCTACAACGAAGAATACAAAGCATGGAGATGAGGTGCTACAGAAGACTTCTGTGCATTTCCTATACCCAACACATCACCAACGTTGAAGTCCGACAGACCATCACACAAGCCATTGGACAACACGATGACCTGCTCACAGTGGTGAAGAAACGGAAACTCCGATGGTATGGCCACGTCACCAGATCATCAGGCCTTGCAAAGACCATTCTGCAAGGCACAGTGCAAGGAGGTAGAAGAAGGGGGAGACCGAAAAAGAGGTGGGAGGACAACATTCGAGAATGGACTGGTTTGACACTGAGCGAAGCCATGAGGGCTGCTGAGGACAGAGAAAGATGGAGTATGCTGGTTAAGCGATCATCTGTGGTGCCCCTACGACCTTCGGGTTATGGGACAGGATAGGATAGGATAGGCAGGTAAATGTCGTATTACTGTGAGGTTATGTGGGAGTGATAAATAAAATTGCAAAATCGTGATTTTATGCTGTTTTGTTTGTTTATTTGCTTGTTTTTCTTTTTTTTTCTTTTTTATGCTTTATTTCAGTCTATTTTTTTTATTCGTTCGCAACAGTATTAATATAACAAACTGCGACGGTGACGGTGTCACATCCTTCAAGTTCCGGGTCTCCTAGTTTATCCGAGCGCATTTGCGCATGCGCCAGGTCATGTCGGGCCGGCTTTTTCACGAAGTTCTTAGGCGTCATAACCCTAACCCAAACCCAAACCCTAACCCTAAACTCTTAACTCTAACCCAAACCCTAACCCTAACCCTTACGAAGACTATGATAGCACTGTGCGCATGCGTCGAATTTTGTAACGCGTCGACCAATCAGAATGCTCCCGTTCGCTCCCAGCCCAGCTAAAATACTAGGAACTGTGACGATGTCACAACGGTTCCGCAAAAGAGGGATCCATCATTATTTCTGCATAGGCGTCTTTGCCTTCAGAATACTGTACTTCTGCCATTTTCTTGTCACTTCGACTTGCAAATTCTTGGTAGTTTCGAATAAGCTGAAACCTTCCGTTTGAAATTAAAACATAATTCAATCCACAAAAACAAACGGAATTAAAGTCTCAACATAGTTTTGGGGTAAATGAACACAAAAGGAAAGCTTTTTTTTTCTGCTGGAGATGCTCACAAAATGAACACTCCCGGACAAAACTGACCTTGACCTTTTTTTTTTAATCTACGAGGGAGGGAGAGGGGAGAAGGAGGAGGTTACAGACGTTTTGTCTTCGAATTTGTGGATGGATTTATAATGAAAAATAAATAATTAACACACATTTTGAATAAACAATCTTTGGAAAGACCTTGCATTTAATTATAGAAAGCAGTAACATTTAAAAAACCAACTTTTCAATCGAATCCTGGAATCCCCTAATTAATAAAAATTGCAGTTCCTAAACAATGAATTGTTTACGTAAATAATGTATTATTTAACAATATCTACTAAATAATACTTTATTGAGCAAATTCTGCTAAAAAATATATTATATAGGTAAACAAAAAAATTATTTAGAAACATTTCTAAAGAAAACATTATTTAACACAATCTGCTAAATAATGTATTATAATATATAGATTTCCTTTAAAGCAACAATGCTTTATTTATCTATATCATGATTTATTTACTTAAACAATGTCTTGTTTAGATAAATAATAACTTATTTACGGAGAACATTAATTATTTAGAGAAATCTTACATTGTTTGTAAACAAATGATTATTTAGAAAATATGCTTCTATATAAAGATTATTTAGCTGAAAGTGGTAAAAATAAACCGATAAATATTGCAAATAAATATTTTACAAAGGGAATTCCATACAGTTGCAAGTCATATTTCAGTAATTTATTTTACAAAGCATACATACAAGTCATGCATTAAGTGCTTCCCTATAGTCACTGCTTTATGAGAAGACAGGTTGTTAGAAACGGACGTATTCCTTCTTCCATTTAATTTCTGTCGCAAGTTGATTGGCTTTGTTTAACAATGTTTATGGAATGTGTGTGTGTGTGTGTGTGGGTGCGTGTGTGTGTGTATGAGAGTGTGCGCGCGCGTGTGTTTGTGTTTTCCTTCGTTCCTTAGTTTAAAATTAATTCATTGAAAAAAAATATATACAAACAAACATAGGGATTTGGAAGTAGATTTCGAAACTTATCCTTCGAAGGAAACCTAATACCAGCACTGAACATTAACGCAGTTCCTGCTGCGGAAATAACATCCTGCTTGCAACAATGTAACCATGCACAGACCGTAACTGCCAAGGCATTATGATTCAGATTCATGATTCATGTATCACGATTCAGTGAAATAGAATATAGTCTGCAAACAACAATGAATGTAACCTAAAGAATGTAATCGTCAAGGTCAAAGCATCATGGTACAGCAAAATAGAATAAGTCATGGATCGTCTATGAATTTAACATGTTTAAGTGAATGAATCTGTATGACACAGTTTTCGTGTTGGTGCTGTTGTTTGTGTTAGTTTATGCCGACATCGCTGTTGACCCTACAATTGTTTTGTAACTGTGGGGCCGCGTGCACGCGCGCGTTCCTGTATGTGTGTGTGTGCGTGTGTGTTGTGTGTGTGTTGTGTGTGTGTGTGTGTGTGTGTGTGTGTGTGTGTCCAAATTGTCCGCGTTAATGTTGATTTTAGGCTAGTCTAATGTGGATGTGCAGTGTACAGGGTTTGCAGTGTAAAAACTAAATGTAGTTGCTATAATAACAATACAAATTCTTAGATAGCGCTCTACCAGCTCAGGAGCTATTCAAGGCTTTCGATGGCTAATATAGAATCCAACTCAAACTCTTCTGCGTTATCCAATGAGTAATGGTTCAATGGACTCGAAATATTAATCGCTACAGTGGCGGACTATTTGACTCAAGGCTTGTCTGATGAAGGCTAGTGGGGCCGGGTAGCTCAGTTGGTAAGAGCGTCTTGCTAGTAACCGAAAGGTCGCTGGTTCGAATCCCGGATTGGTCAACGTGTGATCATATTATTTTCCCCTTTACCAACAACTGGCCCGCTGGTGTCAGTTTAAATCGGTCCAGTAGTCACCTATATGCGAAAGTGTCGTGTGACTATAATCTACAAACAACAATGAAGGCTACCAATAGACGAAACAACTGTCATACACGTTGCTCTGAACCTGGGACCCTACTGAGTGGAAGAAATGTATTCCAGAGACAATGACCAACACTACCGGAATAAAAAATCTATAATGCAATGTTGCCAAATTTGGAAAGAAAAACTTCATTATCTTAGTAGGGTATATAGTTACCCGTTTCTTTTATGATATCGTTAAGCGTTATTGACAGTAGGCAGTTAGAAAAGAGAGAAGAAAAAAAAAAACTGCATTTGTTTTGTAACTGTATAATATTATACGGTCACCTATTAAAAGTCGATGGTCTGTTAGTTATATTTTCCGGATTTTTTTTTTGTCCTTGTCAAGCAGTAGCAGAGAAAACTAGCAGCTCTATTTGCTAGTGTTAAACAAGCATGAAAGTTATAGGCATGCGCATTTGCGAGTGATGTAATAAATGTGGTTACATCATGTTGATTTTTCAAATTAATGGATTAAAGAATATAAACTTTTAAATGCTTAATGTAAGCGCTTTATGTGGACATATTGGTCTTTCCACACAGACGGTGCCTAACCTATATTCCTATCTGCACCCAAAACAAAATCGGCGTCAGAAAAAAAAATAAAAATAAACATCAACTAAATTTGAAAACGTCGACAGAAAACGTCATGATTACAATGACGACACTAGCAGAAAACGTGACTACCGCAACGGAGCAATCTGATTGGCCGTTAGTCGGTGACGCCATTCACCCCGTGGCCCGTGTCGTCCTCAGCATCGTGGGAAGCGTCATGGTAATCAGTGCTGTGCTTGGAAATCTTCTCCTCCTGGCCGTCATCCGCAAACAGTTCGTCCGCAAACGGACCTCCCACATTCTGTTCATCGCCAACTTGGCGCTGGCCGACTTGGTAGGCGTGGGCTACTATTTCTCTTTCTTCGTCCTTGACCTCATTTTGGGCTACCACCCAGTGGTGAATAAAGCTCACTGCACAGCCAATGCTGTAATCGTCGCCTGCACGTTTTTGGTGAGTTGATGTACATTTTGTGTATGCAGATCTCTTAAGGGCTTGCTTGTTTATTTCATGTAACATCTATTCACTAAAGTGGTATTAGACTAGGAAAAAAAAGTGCTGTCTCTAACGGGTGCAGAGTTCCCTCGCGTGCTCTCTCTCTCTCTCTCTCTCTCACACACACACACACACACACGCACACACACACACACCCACACGCATACAAACAAACATACACCCTGGACGGTACTTTTTCCAAATTTGAACCAAATCCCTTTAGTAGTTTGGAAGAAAATAAGATTAGAAAAAAAAATGATGTCACCATTATGAGGTAACACGCTGACGTCACTCAAGATACCATAGTTTCGTACCATAGGCTCAAAGCATCTGTAAATTAAAAAGGAAGTTTTTTTTTTTTTTTATTCCAAAATTTTTCTGTAAATAATTACGTCACTATGTCTATATTCGATTTGCAAAGGTTTGGTTTAGCTTGGAGGCACAGGTAAAGCCCAAGTACCAACCAAATCCCTCCAGAAATTTGGAAGAAAATAGGATTAGAAAAAAAACACTGTTATGACGTCACCATGATGACGTCAATCGATATGTATAGTGTTTTTTTCCATCTGGTCCTATCCTATCCTATCCTATCCTATCCCGTAACTCGGAGGTCGTAGGGGCACCACAGATGATCGTTTAACCAGCGTACTCCATCTTTCCCTGTCCTCAGCAACCCTGATTGTTTCGCTCAGTGTCAAACCAGTCCATTCTCTAATGACCTCATGATCTGGTGACGTGGCCATACCATCGGAATTTACGTTTCTTCACCACCTTCTGGTAGGGTTCACGATTTCCTAACTAAATACCAAGTTTACAAGAAATTCGTCTATTATTTTCAGAGAAAAGTGCGCAAATATCACCTCCGGGCGGACACCGGGTAACCACTGTGACGTCACTCGATAGACATAGATATTGACTAAGGCTCAACTCATCTGTACACTCTCTTTACATACAAAGTTTAAAGAAAATTTTTTTTAAGTTAAATAAAAAGGTGACTTCATCATGATTACGTCACTCGATCTGCATAACTTTGGTTTTACCTTGGAGACATACCAAGCTTGAAGTAAATCCCTCCAATAGTTTGGAGGGGGGGAGGGGGGGGGGGGCAATAGGATTTGAAAGACAAATAGAAGATTTGAAGGAGGTAAATCACCCCAGATAAAATGTCTCTCTATACATGTATTTTGCTAAAAAGCTTCGTCAGGAGTTACTGAGGAACAAAATCCAATACGCAAACATTGAATACAGCACTGAGTAGAAGTCATTTTCATTAAAAAAAAAAAAAAAAAAATCAACAAACAACCACGAACCTGAAAACTGTTAACAAAGTTACCATGTCCAACATACACCCAAACATGCACACAACACCCCTATGCAGTGAGCCAGACAAACACACACACAAACATATAAACACATACACACACACATACCTACACACACACACACCTACATACACACAAACATACATGCACACATACATACACACACATACACTAAGAACTCTCTACTTTCAAGTCCTACTCAACACATTATTATAAGATAAAAGACTTATAAAACAACGTCCGGAATAGAATAAAACGACAATCACACACACACACGCACACACGCACACACACACACACACACTCATGCTCTTTCTCACACACACACACACACACACACACACACACATTATACCGTTATTTGGATTAAAATGAAACAGCACATTAAGACATCACCATGAAGACGTAACACGATGACTTCACTCAATATACCATAGTTTCGTTTTGAAGTCTCAAGGCATCTGTACACTCTAATTACACAGGAAGTTTTTATAAAATTAATTTTTTTTTAAAATTCTTTAAAAAGTGACGTCTCAATGATTACATTCTTTGGTTTGCATAAGTATTGTTTTTCATTGAAGACACAGGTAAAGTCTAAGTACATACCAAACATGAACCAAATCCCTCCAGAATTGTGGGAGAAAATATAATTAGAAAAAAACAACAACATAACAAATTATGACGTCACCATGATAACGTCCACCGAAATGCATACATTTTTGTGATCTGGTAGGGTTCACCCATTTTCGTAGAAACGACGTTGTGATGACTGTTGTGAAAAAAAACATACATTATTTTGACACACTTTCCATTTCTTTTACATTATTTTGACATTTTCAATTTTTTGAAGCTATCCCTAACCCTAACCCAAAACCCTAACCCTTAACCTAACCCTAATCCTAAAACAGCTGTAACTCTACGGAGCACTATTTTGACGTCAAAATAACGGAGCCGTCCAAAAAAGTCCAAAGAAACCATGTAGAGTTTCATGTGTGTGTCAGAGTAACGTCGTTTCTACATGCCCACTATTTCCTAACTAAGTACCAAGTTTAACAGAAATCCCTCCATTAGTTCCAGAGAAAATTGCGCAAATATCACCTCCAAACGGACGCCGGACGAACGGACAAAGCCAAAAAACAATAGTTCATTGAGCTTTGCAGCTCGAAAACACAAAAAGGGGAGGGTAAAGGAGGAGTAGGGAAAGGAAAGGAGGAAGTGATACATTGCCAGGGATGTTGCTAGGAAATGTTTTATTCGGCGATTTGGCCGAAACAGCCGTGAAACTTTTGGCATTTTACAGAAAGTTTCGGCTCTCTCTTCCAAAGCAGTCTCACAAGTTTTTTGACTAGATTCACTACGTTAACGTAAACCCTCCACCTCCATATATTAAAGGTGTTCTGTGGATGCATATCTTTGTAATAAAACATGATTTTAAGAGTAGAATAAGAACATTGAAAAGAAATTTTGTTTTCTTAAATTTTAGACACACAAAAACAATAAAAAGTTTAGACTGTCCCTTGACAGACCACAATACTGTCAGAGTTTCTGGGTTTATCCTTAGTAATTATCGAATCCTCGCCTAAACTGCAAGCGTACAGCACAGGAATATCGCAAAAATGGACAAAACCGAGCCGATTCACCCGTGAAAACTTCGGCTCGGCGAGCCGACATGACGGACAGTTTATCGGCTTTTTTATAAAAATTTCGGCTAAAAGCCGAAGATCCGACCCAAACGATATCCCTGATTGCCTGTTGGAGGGGAACAAACAAACTAACGATATATCGACAAAACATGGGTTAAGTTAGAAAAATAATCTTTAAAAAAAAAAGGATAACAAATAAAAATAAATAAATAATAAGAAGAATAACAAATCAAACCAATAATTATAAAAGTAAATAAAAACATATTAACATCCGATAGCAAAGTAAGGTCAGCCTTCTGCAATATTCTTAGAATTAAAGTCATCTTTATGAAATACTATTTATTTACCTTAAAGGTTTTACTGTGCACGTATACAGCATGTCCGTCACCCGCAAGAAAAAAGCAGATGCTGACGGCCTAAGTTCAGCGTAATACAGTTTGCTGAATAAAGACCTACTATCTCAATGAAGTAATATTTCATCCTTACTTCTCATTTGCCTCCTTCAGACTTTATTGAGGTATTGTATGAATTGGGACTGCCGTGAATTATGGATACTATATAGCTCGTACCACTTGAAATCCAAAATAAAGCATACTACCATGTACATTATACCGTTATATGGAACAGTTTGCCCCATCAAACATGAAACTACCTTCCTTCCAAATGAAAAAAATTACGTTTTCATCGTCTGCAGCTGCTATTTGATTGTGGCTTGCGCGAGTCCATTACCACCACTTCTCTCTTTGGTTTTGTGCTATGTGTGTGCGCGTGCGTGCGTGTGTGTGTGTGTGTGTGTGTGTGTGTGTGTGTGTGTGTGTGTGTGTGTGTGTGTGTGTGGGTGTGTGTGAGGGTGGGTGTGCGGAGGCATAAGCCTTAAAATGGGTGACTAACCTTGCTTTTTATGCAGGAAATGGGTGAGTGTATTAGTCACCCAGAGTTTTCCAGCCACCCACTTTTTTCTAAGTACACAGGAGTGCTCTTTTAGTACATGGGAGTACAGTTGTAGTGCATGAGAGTGTTTTTAGTACACAGGAGTGCTCTATCCGGGACGGAGAAAATACAGTGAATTTCCGAAGAATTTTTGAACAAAAGTCGATCTATTTCGTCGCCTATAGGAGACGAACTAGGTCAACTTTCTAGAAAAGGGTTAGGGTAAGGGCTAGTTGCAGCGCTACAACTAACCCTTGTTCTAACCCTTTTCTGTCAAAAATCACTTTCCGATTCCTACATTCTTATTAAAACCCAGTCTTGGTGTTTTACATACTTGTGTGCGTGTGTGTGTGTGTGTGTGTGTGTGTGTGTGGGTGTGTGTGTGTGTGTGTGCTCGTGCGCGCATATAGGATTCCCATCCAAATCACCACTAATAGGCCTATGCTTTCTTTTTTTTACGAACAGTACTCTATTGTACACAGGTGTCCATATCGTTTCTGACCAGCGTATCACTGAACCGCTACATGCACGTCTGTCACACTCGGCTGTACCAAAGACTCTTCACCCACACTCGGACAGTGGTCATCTGCGGGACTATCTGGCCGGTCAACTTCCTCCTCGCTCTGCCTCCTGCCTTTCCAACCGTTGTCGGTCATTATCAATACGTCCGACAACCCCACACCTGCACACTTAACAGGTGAGAGAGATTCAGGAAATGTGCACGTGCTGTGTTGCAGATGTGCTTATGGCTGTGTTGTAATGTTTTGGCCTTCTACGGAACCTCTTGCCCCTAACGTCATTGGCTCAAGACGTTAATCCCCATGGAATCACACACTGTAATCTGTAGTTATATTGTAGCCTAATCATACTAACACCATAGGCTCCACTGTTTTGATCTAGGATGGGGTCAATCCTTTACCGACAAGGATGATACATCTGTTACTCTCAAATAAAACTTTTCCTGCAATGATGAATTTGTGATTATTATAGTGATATACTGGATGATATAGTATATTAGCCGTGTGCGCTTAGGGGATGGAGTTGGTGGAGGAGGGGGGAGGGGGTTCCAAGCCTAAGGGGGTTATGTGGGTTCATGGACACCGTCGTTTTCTTAGATTGCAGCAGTTTGCATTCAGTCAGTCATATGTGGTTAATGATTGGCTTTTTGTTCCCACAGGGAACTGTTCAGTTATCCCAACGCCTTGGTGGTCGTATTTTCCACTGTGCCCATGTTCTTCATCGGATACTGGAACTGGGCTATCTTTCGCACCTGGAGAGAAGCAGCCAGGTTTACTGCATCACGCAGGTAAGTGGCGTCTCACAGTGTGAACAGTTAGCAGCATATGAGCGTTTTGACCGGGGTTTGGTTTAATGCTTCTTCCTTTCAGCACAGGCGCATTAAACAAGAAGAATGGATCGTCTCTGTATCGATAGCAGAGAGGTAGCAGTAGTATATATATATACTACTGCTACCTCTCTGCTATCGGGGATCCTCTGCTTGTTCCGATTATCCATTCTTCTTGGCCATTCGATACTGCTACTAGCAACAATAGTGGTTCCGACTATAATAACACTGTTGAGGATGCAAACATCCTGTATCATAATAAGAAAAGAAATGGATAATTATATGAACGCACTTTCGTATGATATGTCTTTATGGGACTGAGTATTAATAATGAATCCTTTTTTTTTTCAATGGCTTTCTGTATTTACAGGGAGTTTGAATCCCAGATCAAAATACCGAGGGTGAAGAGGGGATTATTAAAGGTCTATTTCACGCTATATTAGGGTGACTAATTGCTTACATAATTAATCATGCTTTTTTTTGGGCGTGTATGATATTTTGCGATATTTGAGCCCAGACGTGTCTTGTCCGAGCGTTCTAAAAGAGCGTCTGCTATAAGCAGCACATAACTTGCCAAACGTCATACTATTGAGCGCTGCAGGTACACACAATTACAAACACAGGCTGTAATAGCCTACACTGACTGCAAAAGTTACAGCGCTTGGTCTTAGCTCTACAGGCCAACAAAGTCAGCTACCCCCGTGGGGGTGCGGGGGTTTCAGTATAAATAGTATCCCCACTTTCTGGAAATGTAGTGCTTTAAATTCCCACTGTCGCTGTCTTTCTTCTTTGTTCTTTCTCATTCCTACTCTGTTCTATCAATCTACTATACTATCTTCTTCTTCGCTAGACCAGTCACCTACCTTTTTTCTTGAAAACTCTTCCGGGACAACACTCCTCATTTGTGTGTGAGGTCTGTTGGATCAGCTTGGAAATATTGGACGCTTTCTGCCAGGTGGTCACTTGGGCTTCCTATGATGTTATTATTTGGCAATGTAGGCATTTTATATGTACGTGCTTTGTTGATATTTTATAATGTTTATATTCTATTTTGTTTTTGTAAACGGGGGTTCGATAAATTAGAGTATATATAGCCTCAGCGTCCCCTGCGTGGGATGTCTTTATTGTAAAGTGACCGGCTGGTGGAGTGCCTTCAGTGTTGCCACTAGGGTTGTTTCGGCAGATCTTTTATGCGGATCAAGGGTTGTGGTCTTGATTTTGTGGTCTTGATTCGTCTATACTGGTCCTGATTTGGCTCGGAAGAGTCCGCTGGACCTAAAGCAATAATCATGTAATGTAATGTAACAAAGACAGCGCCTTTTGCTATATACATGTAGTACTATAGGTATAGCGTCATTGCCCGCGCATGGTTTGGCCTCATTTTAGTTTACCCACTTATCACAGAGCTTTTACCGCATTATTATGGATTCATCAGCTCATCTATGATCGTACTATGTATAGTGTGCACATTTGTTTGTGTTTTTAATGGCCTCAATCTCACTTTAACATCAGCGTCAATACACGTAAGTGATATTTGAAGTTTCCTTTTAAAACTGTTGCAGGTATCCTAAACTGGCCACTGGTCCCGCCTCACCACCGTCGGACTGGAAGGACCAAGACAAGACCAAGACCAGAACTGACCAAAAACATATGAAGAAAGATAACAGCGGAGATGGTCCAAGGCAAGAAGAGGTGATAGCTAGGCAGTCTGCAGCCAACTGTAGCGCTAGCAGCGGGGTGGTGGACCAATGGAATGGGGGAAGTCAAGAGAAGACAGCCGATGTACAGGACAGTAGTGCCCCAACAGTACCTGAAAAGAACAATGCCATCAGAGGAGGGAACAAACCCTGGACTACTAGTAGCATGCATCACCGTCGTACCGCCCCAGCTTCCCTGAAAGAGCCGAGCGGCGATGATCCATGCACAAGAAGTAAAAGTGCAGACCGTCCTATTTTGGTAGAAGACAGTTCAAGCGATGCGGCAAGATTGGAAAACGATGTCACCAAAGAGTCTGAACTATCTGCTGTTAGCGATCATGGCCAACTGTCCACAGCTACAATCAGCAAGAGTTCTGCAGGTGATGTTGAAACTCCGAACGCGGACCATTTGGAAATACTTAAATCCGAATCGTCAGACTTTATTGGAGCAGAACCTATTTCGCTGACCCAACCATCAAGCATGAAAGCCGGCAGAGGTATTTCCAACAAGAAACCATTTTGGTCAACGATAGCAAAGCAAACCCAAGAAACCTCTACTGGAAAGTCCACAGATTCTATCGAGAAATCCACCACGTCAAACAACCCGAAAACAGGCCTCAGCAAGACGCAGCCAGTGCGTTCAAACTTGGAGAATGTAAGGAGACAACTGAAGAAGAAGAAGAAAGCCCAGGAGGTGGCTTTGGTCCGCTCTCTCCTAGTCGTCTCCATTCTGACCTTCCTTTGTTTCATTACCTTCGCCATTATCTTCGTCTGCTACACCTACCTCAAGGTCCCCACTGAGGTAAGCACTATTCGGTGTGGTAGATGTTAACCAGCGTAGCGCCTGTATACATTTCAATGTATAGCGGCGGTTAAATAAAGCAGTCATAAACATTGTACAGAGTTAAATGGGCCCCACAATGACCACACCCTTTCGACAGATCTTTATAGCATTCACAGTGAGTGTTGCTCTACTCTGAAAAAATGCTTACAATAAAAAAACAACTCTTTCGAAAGTAGTTTTTTTCTTCTTTTTAATGAAAACGTTACGTAGTTTTTGTGCCTATTAATACCAACGTCAGAATTTTTTTTTTAGTATTTTTTTTTTAAATTTACAGAATCTCTTCACATGAGTACAGTTTACCACTAACTATAAAAACTGCACAGGAAATTAATTGTTTTAAAAAACAAATTGGACGCAATGACAAAATTCAGAGATGTATTCTATTGCTTCGAAGAGTAGGCTAATACAAATAGGAAAATTGCATACATATAGACTACTACTACTGTAAGCTACAGGCTTATTGTGAAGTTACTTCATAACACTTGTGTGAAAAAAGGATGCGCTATCTCCTAATGAAACTATATGATGACAATAATATTCGAAATCTGATTAACCTGATGTGTAGATGACATTCTTCTATTGTAAATTATAGGCAGAAACTGAATATTGCAAGAAAGACATTGATGCGTGAAGCATGAAGCAAATATAGATGAACTTTTTATTATTACTTGTGTTAATATTATTCCAAATTCTAAATTATGAGATTTGAGTGGAACTTTTAATATGCGTTGCTGAATAGGTATAGATCTGAAAATAACTTGTGATTCTTAACAAGTTCAAACGGATCTATAATAATTAGATTTTCATGTTGTTCGTTGAAGTTATCTAGTGCATTTTTTAAATTATCTATTCCACTTATCAGAGATTCTCAGACACACTACCTATAGCATTACCTATCAAGGCAAAGTTTAGTTTCCTGTAGGTGACACGCTGATAAATTTGCTGTGTCCTGTCCACTGAGCTCTTATGGTCCTGTCCGATATTACATATTTGGTCACGTCATGGTAATATCGGAACAGTTCTATACGTGATGATCCTTATCAAGCTTATTAGCCTCTTCCTGCAAGTTGCTTACAAGTTTGATGAGATGAATAGGAAAGAAAACTAAATTATTACACACATAACACGGTGGCCTAATTGTAGAGCTTTGGCTTGCGGATCTGAAGGTCCCGGGTTCGAGCCCAGGCCGGGGCATTGTGTTGTGTCCTTGGGAAAGTTTACTCCCGTTTCCTTCGGATGAGAGTATAAACCGAGGTCTAGTCTGTGTCGCATACATTCCATCATAACGGACTTTAAAGATCCTAACGCTCATGTCATAGTGAGTGCCGGTGACAAGAAAACACTCAGCATGCACCTAGGTCCTTTTCCCCCATCCCTGGCTGCCCAGGATTGTGCTCAGTTGTCTGGAGCATTATTACGATGCGCCCAAAGGCTGCAAGTTGGCGCCTCGGGCGGCTTGAGTTAGATCCTGTATCGGCCAGCGCCTTGAGCAGCTCTTGAGCTGGAAAAGCGCTATATAAGAACGATTAAATAAATAAATAAATAAATAAATAAATAAATAAATAAACACGGTAGAGATTTTGGTTTTGTCTTTATTTCTAGTTTTTCTTTTCTATTGTGTGACTTATACTTTGTGCTACGTTTTGGGGCTTGTGAACCAATAAAACATATTTGTATTGCCCTGTTTAATTGTAAATTGATTAAAATTACCGCACCATCAGCCTCATCAGCCATCCCAGCAAGGTCCTATTGAAAATAATACTCAACCGGTTGAAACCCCAAGCTGAACAAATCATAGCTGAAGAACAATCTGGATTCAGGGCAGGGCGAAGTACCACTGAACAGATTTTCAACCTCAGAATAATATGCGAGAAATACCTACAGCACCAACAACATCTATATCATGTGTTTGTAGACTTCAAGAAAGCGTTTGACCGAATCTGGCATGCAGCTTTGTGGGCAACCATGAGAGTGTATAACATCAGACCTAAAATTATTGAAGTCATCAAAAACCTGTATGACAAGGCTACCAGTGCAGTCCTCCATAACAGTGCCATCGGAAACTGGTTCAGAACAACAATCGTTGTGCGTCAAGGATGCCTCCTCTCTCCAACACTCTTTAACGTCTTCCTAGAGCGCATCATGTCAGATGCCCTTGCAGATCATGAAGTCACAGTCGGAATAAGGGCTAGAGCAATCTCCAACCTCCGTTTTGCGGATGACATTGATGGATTTGCTGGAGAGGAACAAGAACTTGAACAGCTGGTACAGAGGCTTGACACCACCTCAAGAGCCTATGGAATGAAAATAAGTGCAAAGAAGACCAAAATGATGACCAACAACACCAATGGCATCAACATGGACATCAAAGTCCAAGGCCAATTCCTCAACACAGTGCATAGCTTCAAATATTTAGGAGTCATTGTATTAACCAATGGGTCCCGACAAGAAGTCCTCTCCAGGATTGCACAAACAACTGCAGCTGCCCTGACAAGCCCATTTGGAAAGACACGACCCTCAGTCTACATTCCAAGGTAAGGCTGCTGCGATCCCTTGTCATCGCCATTTTCCTATACGCTTGCGAAACATGGACCCTCACAGCAGATCTACAACGAAAAATATCAAGAATGGAGATGAGGTGCTACACCGAAGTCCGACAGATCATCACACAAGCCATTGGACAACACGATGACATGCTCACAGTGGTGAAAAAACTGAAACTCCGATGGTATGGCCATGTCACCAGAGCATCCTATCCTATCCTATCCTATCCTGTCCCATAACCCGAAGGTCGTAGGGGCACCACAGATGATCGCTTAACCAGCATACTCCATCCCTCTCTGTCCTCAGCAGCCCTCATGGCTTCGCTCAGTGTCAAACCAGTCCATTCTCGAATGTTGTCCTCCCACCTCTTTTTCGGTCTCCCCCTTCTTCTACCTCCTTGCACTGTGCCTTGCAGAATGGTCTTTGCAAGGCCTGATGATCTGGTGACGTGGCCATACCATCGGAGTTTCCGTTTCTTCACCACTGTGAGCAGGTCATCGTGTTGTCCAATGGCTTGTGTGATGGTCTGTCGGACTTCAACGTTGGTGATGTGTTGGGTATAGGAAATGCACAGAAGTCTTCTGTAGCACCTCATCTCCATGCTTTGTATTCTTCGTTGGAGATCTGCTGTGAGGGTCCATGCTTCGCAAGCATATAGGAAGATGGAGATGACCAGAGTGTAACGATCGCAGTTCGTACACATTTGTGTATGAAGACGTGATGACGTCACTGCGTAATTTTTCGAATAGTTTGTGAACTGTTGTTAGAGCAGAGACTATACATCAGCCTAAGCGAGAGGACGTTTTTGTGGGTGCTCGAGAAAGACCTGATTCTCTTAGGACTTTAGCTGTATAAGAATACAGCGGGGCGGTTACGGAGCAAAGAACCCCTGATGTGCGGCGGATGGATCTGGTCCCCATGACATCACTGGCCTGACCGGATGTGGACCCCATCCTTGCCTTGCCTCTCCTTCGGATACCATCACTGGTGCAGAATTGCAACAACGGTGCCGAAGTAAATCTCCGGATCGACGCCACGAAGACATCTGCAGCGTCTTCAGTGTGGGTGGCTGTGACTCCAGCGACGGCTAATAATTCCGCGCCTGGAGTGCTTGATCCGTGAAATAGGTCAGTAAATAAAAACTGTGACTTCTGTGTCTCCAAGTCATCAAAGTGAAACATTTAAAGTGAGATATTTGTGTCGGTGCTAATGAACAGAGTAGAGTCGAGTGACGTCCCCAGAAAGGGACAACGACTTCTACTAGTGTTGAACTCTGAAAGAAACTGTGTACATTCATATCAGAAACTGCGTGAACTTACTGAGTAATCTGCGTGCACTCACCCAAGCGCCCGGGTGGAAGTATTACACTAATTATGGGCACTTAACTATCGTATGTGTGAATTTATTTATATGCTAGAAATAATTGTATGATTTAATGTATCTGTGAATTTAGTGTATGTGAAGATGATTTATTGTGTATGTTCATGATTGAGTGTGAAATAGCATAACAGAGGGCAAAGAGAAACAACTGTGTATTCTTTGTCTTTGTCTGCAAGCACGTGTGTGGCAGTGTATGAGTATAGTAAACAGAGATAGAACACACACCTTATACTGAGCGTCAGACAGCCACACTCACACACTCATTCATTACACCATAAGTAGTTATACATATATTTATTTAGATTATAATACACAAAAACCCTTCGTTACATTTGGTGACCCTAGACACTCTCTCTGTGTTAGTTAGCATTAAGTCATACATATTTATATTTATTGAGGGCACCACTAGTTATTATATTTATATACAGTTAGACTAGTGGGCTTATTTCCCTTGAAATTCTTGATTATATTGTGTATGACTGTGATGTTTTGTTTTGTGTGACAATGCCGTCTCCGGCGTAACGGCTGTGCCTGTGTACAGTTTCTGGGCACTTAGGGCTTAATTCTTTTTCTGTCTGTGGGTTGCTATTTTCTTATTTTCAGCTCTGTTCTTCTGTTAGTGGGATTGTTTATTTTTGTTAGTTCTTTGCTGTGTAGGGTTCTGTCCTTTCATGCGTGTGTTTGGGTGTATGTTCTCTTTGCCCTTATTTTAAGTAGGTTATAGTGTTAGAATTTCAGCCCCATTTAATTTAATTTATTTTATTTATTCATTGTGTTCTTGATTTGCATTGAGTTTGATGTTATAATATTCTGTATTTATGTATGTAGTTATGCTGGATTATCCTTGTTAAATTGTTTCCCTTGATTTAGCTTGGTTGTTAAATTGTTTCCCTTGATTTAGTTTAGTTGTTAATACATTGTTTCCTTTGGTTCATGTTGGATTGTTAGTGCTGATAGTTTGTGTTTTGTGATTTTTATTTTATTCTGTTTGACTGTGAATTTAATTGGATATAGAATAATATAGTAGTTAGTGTGACACTCATTGATTTTTATTATTTATAAAATTAATCTTGATAACACTTTGTTATTTTGTTGAGTTCTTTATTTTCCTTTGGCCGTCAACTTGGTATTATAGTATTATTTAGTTCTAGTGCTTATTGTGTTGAGAATTAATTGTTTTTTTTCTCATTTCATAATTCTTTATTTAATAACTTTGTTTAAATAATATTTCCTTTGTGGGCATTGTATATATTTTTCATTAGGATAGTTTTTTACACTGTTTATATAATTATTCTCTTGGGGAAAGGGAGGTAACAATTTTGATTGTGAACACACACCTTATACTGAGCGTCAGACAGCCACACTCACACACTCATTCATTACACCATAAGTAGTTATACATATATTTATTTAGATTATAATACACAAAAACCCTTCGTTACACAGAGAGCGCAGCAGTCTTACTTTGGAATGTAGACTGATGGTTCTGTCTTTCCAAATGGGCTTCAACCTTGTCAGGGCAGCAGTTGTTTGTGCGATCCTGGAGAGGACTTCCTGTCGAGACCCATTGTCTGACACAATGGCTCCTAAATATTTGAAGCTGTGCACTGTGTTGAGGGATTGGCCTTGTACTTTGATGTCCGTGTTGATGCCATTGGTGTTGTTGGTCATCATTTTGGTCTTCTCTGCACTTATTTCCATTCCATAAGCTCTGGAGGTGGTGTCAAGCCTCTGTACAAGCTGTTCAAGTTCTTGTTCCTCTCCAGCCAATCCATCAATATCATCCGCAAAACGAAGATTGGAGATTGCTCTACCCCCTATGCTGACTGTGCCTTCGTGATCTGCAAGAGCATCTGACATGATGCGCTCTAGGAAGATGTTGAAGAGTGTTGGAGAGAGTAGGCATCCTTGACGCACACCAGAGCATCAGGCCTTGCAAAGACCATCCTGCAAGGTACGGTGAAAGGAGGAAAAATAAGAGGGAGACAAAAAAAAGGTGGGATGACAACATTCGAGAATGGACTGGCTTGACACTGAGCGAAGCCATGAGGGTTGCTAAGGACAGAGAAAGATGGAGTACGCTGTTTAAACGATCATCTGTGGTGTTCTAACGACCTTCGAGTTACGGGATAGGATAGGGTAGGATATGATAGTATTGTTTTTCTTATGATTTTAAAGATGTGCACGGAAGTTTGCACGACATCACTGTGAATATATAAATTCAAAAGTAATAACACAAAGAAGCTGTACAAAATGTTTCCAGGGGCTGCAATGTTGGATCTGTGTGAACTCGGTCGAATTTTCTAAGTGTTATCTATTGAATTCGAAGCTTTTCTCGTATATTCACTCATTCTTCACGAAATCTATCAAACTTAGTAAGTCTTCCAATTGAATAGAGCGAGCGCCTTGATTGTCGAGGCCATTCCTGACAGGAACAACGCCGGACAATTAAGGTGGGCGATCTATCACACCGTAACTGAGGTGCAGGGAGGCTTACACAACACCACCATCACCATCACCACCACTGCTACTACTACTACTACTACTACTACTACTACTACTACTACTACTACTGCTGCTGCTGCTGCTACTACTACTACTACTACTACTACTACTACTACTACTACTACTACTACTACTACTACTACTACTACTAGGTCTATCCAACGTTCTTGAACTAAAAATAGCATTTACCAAAGCCGGTAAGAGACAGAACCCATAAAAACAATTGCTCGTGAGGCTTTTTGGTTTAGGTTGATAAATTAGACCCTGCTCTACCCTACCCCTACCAAAGACGCACATTTAAAGCCGCTTGATTCACTAACAAATAGGGCCTAAGGTCACACGACTGTATCGTTAAAACAGGGAACATAAATTTAGTTAAGGTTAGGACAATCTTCACCTCATAAGTGAAGATGTGCTTTTGCTGTTTGTGCAGTTGACGGTGCTGAACATCACCTTGCTGTTCTTCAACAACTCTATCAACTGGATCATCTACGGCGTCATGAGCCCCACCTTCAGAAAGGACTACGTTCAAATTCTTCGTTCTCTTGGCGCCCGCCTTTGTTGCTGCACGGTCTGGCTAGGTCGCCTGGTCCGGAGGAGCCAAGAGTTAAACACAGCCAACGACGAGCATTAATTTAATGTAGGAAAGAGGGGGAGGAGAGAAGGAGGGGGGGGGAGGTAAGGATGGAGGGAGAGAGCATGATGTGGAAATGATTAACATTTTATTACCGCGACATTTGTACATTAATGGCTCTATATTTCATGTATTTTGTTTGTGTGTAGGCTGTGTCTGCTCAGCAAAATGACACATTTCCTGTTTAAAGTGTATCTATGGCCTTGAACCTCTCATTGAGTTGGTTAAGCGCTAACAGATAAGAACAATTCTTTCATTTACTTAGCCGAAGTTGTATCGCGACCAGAACACTTGTAATAAGCCTGCTTTAACCTCGTTTTACTCCTCTGTCATTGTTAAACCGAAGACCCTTTGTTATTTTGCCTTGTCGGTTATTGTTCTCTCCACCAAGTAATTTTTTTTTAATTTTTCAAATGATATGCATATACCAATAATAAAATCAATTCAAATATTAAGTTTTTTTTATACAATATCAAACATAACAAAAATCAAACAAAAGATCTAATCATACAGATCCACTAAATCATTTATACCCAAAAATGATCCACAGATGTTGTTGTATCGACTACTGTATCATAATTGATTTTCAAATGATAAAAATACCACTGTCTTCAAAAGAAATTCAAAACTCGATAGAAAATAAATTTGTAAATAATTTCAGTTTCAATTATGATAAACCTTATGGAATTGCCACTTCAGTTTTAAGCATGGTACATAGACTAATACTACATTTAATTAAACCCAAATATTGTAAAGATGTGAGATGCGTGTGTAGTGTACTTTGAAACACATATTACTTGAATGCAGTTGTATTTGTCCGTTTTATTGTGCCAACTGTGGTACATGTTATGGATTGTATTGATAACATAAGCTAAACGTTATATTAGCAAAAGCTTTCATTGATTCTTCAGTAGATCAATGGGCATTGACTGTAGTATAATAATAATAATAATAATAATAATAATAATAATAATAATAATAATAATAATAATAATAATAATAACTGTTTATTTATATACCACAACATTACATATAATAAAACACGCACTCGCTGTGGTTGACAACTTCACACATTACAAATTGTTAGCAAATAATAGATTAACATACATATCTAACATATAAAAATTTTATAACAGGCTAAATACTAATATCGGTATAAAATCTCATTAAAAAAATTAAAATAACATAATATAGAAATTTAACAATCGGACAAACAACAGCTCACAAAAATCATATCAATTAAAATCAGAATATGATCAACATACAAATAATATATTAAACAGCTACTCCGTCGCCAGCGCCAACAATCAACCGTCCAGACGCCACATTAGTTATCACAGCACACACAAAGACACACACACACACTCCCACACACACACACACACAGCATGCACACACAGACCCACTACCGTCTGACAAGTCATATCTCAGCTAACTGGAACTAGCAACTTGACAACAATGAGGAAATAAATAAACATTGTTTTAATAACATTTCCTTTTCTGACTAGGCACATGGGTAGTTATACCACTTTGCCAATCAAAGATGGAAATATTCCTTATCATTATCACAATGAATCTATTTATGGAATGACTGACCTTGGGTGAGTGTGCGCGTGTGTGTGTGTGTACGTACATACGGTTTGTGCGTGTGTGTATGTACGTACGGTGTATGTGTTTGTACACTCTAGAATCAAAATTATTGAGATGTGAACGCATTTTTTTTAACCCACTATCCACCAAAAACCACTACCTGTCCCCCCCCCCCTTCTGCTCACCCCCGCAAAAAAAAAATCCACTAGATTTACTCCTTCGGATGAGAGTATAAACCGAGGTCTAGTCTGTGTCGCATACATTCCATCATAACGGACTTTAAAGATCCTGACGCTCATGTCCTAGACGGGTGAGTGCCGGTGACAAGAACACACCAGTGTGCACTTAGGTCCTTCTCCCCCATCCCTGGCTGCCCAGGATTGTGCTCAGTTGTACGGACGTCAGACCATGCGCCCAAAGGCTGCGGGTGGGCGTCTCGGACGGCTTGAGTTAGATCCTGTATCGGCCAGCGCCTTGAGCAGCTCTTGAGCTGGTAAAGCGCTATATAAGAACGATTAAATAAATAAAATAAATAATACGTGTAAAAAAAGTGTTCTTCTTGTGTTCAGCTTTGCTCACATTTTAACATTTATTTTTTACTTCACAGAACACAATGCTACAGTGTAAAGCGCAAGTATGCGAGAATACAGGAGGTAAAATGGGGACGATTGCAGGAGCCTCGAAGTAAATGTTAAAATGTTGGGGTAGTAAAAATGTCCAATGGAGTAAAAAGAGGCAGCGCGACTTCAAAGGCCAAACCTTTGTGACCTCATTGTACGTGCCACCTTCCGCCCAGTACCACGCGCTTGGACTCTACCTGGAACCTATCAATGCAAAACTTTAAAATGTAAGTCATGACATTTCATCAACAACAACTGCAGCTTCAGGGGCTCACCTCCGGAAGACAATTTGAGGTTCAATGCCAATTCACCTGCCAAACCGCTGATGCGGTCTACATCGTTTGTAGTAGGCTCTGCTGCACGCTGTACATATCAAAAGCATACAGGAGATTGAACTTCCGATGTGGACTACCGTAGTTGGTAACTTAGGTGCGGCCTACTGGCTCATGCATTACGAACTACCGTTCAAAGTTCGTAAATTGCGAACTAGTTGATAATTTCGTGTGAAGTCTACCGCTATGCATTGGACCCTGACTGAAAGTTTAAAGACCACAGGGACAACGTCATTCAACAAACATCCACTCCAGTTGCTGGACATTTTAACACTCCTCACAGCCTGTCTGACGTCTCGGTAGCAGTCTTGTGGCGCAACAGCGGTGGAAATGTGTAACTGTAGATTATAGTCACACGACAACGAAGCGTATAGGCGACTACTGGTCACATTATTCTGACGCCAGCGAACCAGTTGATGGTAAGGGGAAAATAATATGGTCACACATTGGCCAATCCGGGATTCGAACCAGGTACCTTTCGGCTACTAAAAAGACGCTCTACCAACTGAGCTACCCGGCCCCTCAGGCGGTGGAAACGGCTGCTACAGGGAGTTCAAGGAGTCTCAAATCATCACCTGCCTGGGATGGCTTCAGCCGAGGGGAATTCACCCCCCACCACCTGGCCATTTCCGACCAATCAGTCTCCTTGTTGGTCATCTCTCACCTCCCACCCAACCCCAACCCCTCCCTACCTTTCTACTTGACCTCCTTTTTGAACATATTCCTTCTCAATTGTTCAGCTTTAGCAACCACCATCACCACCATAGCCCCTCCAATCCATTAACTGGTAGCTCACATTTCAATTATAAACCTTATTTACTTGGTGGTCCATTACCTGTTAGGTCACATATCAAGTGTAAACCTTAATTACTACTTGGTGGTCCATTACCTGTTAGGTCACATGATGTAAGCCCCTCCGGTTGGCTTATCAAATATTTAATTTTTAAAAATACTAAATTAGTAAATTTGTAAGCCTCTTTGGAAGGCTAGAAAACCTTTTGTTGTAAATTTATAACTTGACTATTAATTAATAACTAGGTTGCATGTGCCTGTGGTTGTTTTGGTTATACATGTACCTTGGCCTATAGGACCTTTTGTCTTTTGAGCAGACGACAACGGGAAGCATGCAGGTACTAATTATATTATTATTGTGAACTGTGTGTTTTTCTAGTGGTGTAGAAATTTGATCGTCGAATTGTATCTGATATTGATTTCTGTGGATGTGTGTGAGGAAAAATATTCTTATTTTATCTAGGGATAGTTTTGGTGCTGGATCTAAATGTCGAAACTAAATTTTGTGTATGCAGTGAAAATGGCATACCAATTGAGAACTATTTTTAACGAATTCTTAGATGTGTTGTGTGGTGAAATTTGAGTGGTTAATAGATTGGTTCAGAGTTGCTAGGATCGTTTTGTGAAGGAAAATGTGATTGATCGCTAGACTGTGGGAAAAGAATTTCCGGTTGCCATATGTTGTCAAGGTAACCTGGTTGGGAATTTTAGCGGGATTCTAGATCTAGACAGTATGCTTAGTTTTGTTATGAAGAATTAATTCTAGCCTTTCCGCTGTTTGTATTTTTGTTGGTCTTTTATAGCAAATAGAATTGTAAATGAAATGTAGTGTGGAGGAGAAGTTTTAGATTGGGGGTTCCCATTATAAAGAGAAAAGAAACAGTTCAATGGAAGGATTGCATAGGCCTTTACATTTATAGTTTGAAGAAGTTAATGAAAAATGGTGCTAACTCGGTGCAGCTATTCGAGTCACTTGCAGCACTAATCCTAAGTGTTTAGGGTTGTTATTACACAGACCCTCGTTTTTATGCATTGATTACAGTATGTCTGCACCGGGCATAAACATAGAAGAAAAAGTTGAACGGGAAAATTACACAGAGATATTTGTTGACAGTTAGGAAAGGTCAGAGAAAATGGTGCTAGCCCGGTGCAGCTGTCCGACTCATAGAGAGCGCTGATCTTAAGCGTTTCGGGTTGCTAAAAAACCGACTCTCGTTTTTCTGCACCGATTATGAATATGTTTACATCTGATGGGAAATAGGTCGATTAGTTATACCTCAAATTTGTTGCCACGTTGGTGCTAAGCCGGTTCAAGATGTTTGAGTCCGTGTATTTTCTTTAGGAATTATCAGATTCTACTCCTCGATGGTTCCTAATAAAGTATGACCAATAAACTTCTTACCTATGATTATGGTAGACCCTGTTATTTTCCAAAATCCAGTACATTTGATTAAAATTTGTATACACTAGACTGTTCCTTTCCCTCCTTGACACATGAATGTTAGCACCACTATCTGATTTGCTAGTATAGATCACGTGTGGTGAAACATGGATGTTGATTGGCTGTTTTACGCCTTGTTTGGCTTATAAAACGGATTGTAATGGCCGCCGAAGCTTATCAAAGTGGTGTTTCACCCGTCCCCTATACGCTTATGTGTCCGGGGACGTTAATCTATAAAACTAAACTAAAACTAAACGCCGAAGCTCTTACGCTGATTTAGATCGAAGATGATGACATCTTGAATTTGAAAGTAAAATTTCGTTAGGTTTGCGAGTCCGTGGACTTAGTTTTTTTTTTCTTCCTTCCTTTCAACGCTGTTTTGAGCCTTTTCGGAACTTTAGAATTACAATAGCCCACTAAGTCCACGTAAAGAACAAAATTTCTAACTAAATTCTCCTAACCCAGTAAATATTTTATTGCGAAAATATGAAATTTCTAAATTCTGACGGTTATTCTCGGAAGTTGCGAATGGATTTGAATACTAGAATTTCTGTGTTTCTGTGACTTTACAATATTTTATTTTACTAGTTTTGATTCTCTGTGGTAGGCTGGTATTTTATGTTTTGAATCTACGTAGTTTCAACGTTTTTGGTTTCCGACGAAATACCCGGAATTTCCTCTTCTTTATGAATTTTTAACCTAAATAATAATTTTTAGAACGCTAGAAAATATGTAACAACCTGAAATCTGTAATCAGTTATTATTTTGTTATAATTATAGAACGAAATATTTAACAGAATTCAAATAATACTAATTTTTATAATATGAAATTACCTAGAAGTACAAATCTTGTATGTATCAAAAGCTATTTTTGCAAGAAAGACAACTGTTAAAATTTTGCAACGCTGCGCAGTCACGGCACTGAGAGGGGTGGCAGCAGAAGTCAGTCACAGCAGGCAAACTGTTCAATCAGGAGTAGCTTGGCTGATGGAAGCGCGGTGCAACTGCGGCACAAGTCAACATCTACTGTGCTCAGTGTGGCCTTTCTAGCCGACCTGCATTTACCACTGCGGCGGTCTGCCGACCTGCGTTTTCTACTGCGGCGGTCAAGGCCAACTGTCAGTGTCTAAGCGCGGTGGTCCGACAGTCGTGGCAGGACTGTTCGTGGGGGTGGCAGCCCCATAGCGCTTTTGGAGTCGTTCAGACCGGCCTGGCGCGTGGTTCTCTTCGTTGGACGGCCTCCGTTATTCCTTGCCTCGGGGTGCTGTTGGTCGAGGATGGCCAAGGTGGCCAGAAGACGGAGCGGCCTGCGCCGGGTTGGAGATCCCGACACGATACTCCCTACATCCTTCAAATTCCAACTTCTTCTAGTAGAGCTACTTCGACTGGACGGCGGGAGGACTGCGGCGAATGCGCGCCTCGTCGTGGTGTGAACGCCGTGCATTCCCTGGCAGCTCTTTATTCTTTCACTGCAACAGGGCGACATGAGGATTTCTGTGGAGAGTGGCGACCTCCGGACTGCAGTCGTGCGGCGACGCCAGCATTTCCTCATGCCTGCCTCCACTTCCTTCTTGCATGACTTCGTGTCACACACCTCTTCACCCACCTACGCTGCGACGTCGGCGATTCGTCTACCCAGCACACTACATTGTGCTTATTTCTTTCTGCAACGAAAGTTTACAACGCTGCAATGAATGACAACCGACTACGATATTCTACAACATCAGAGACTTCTTATATCATTTTGCGATTCAACCTTCACGTCTCCTATACGCTGAGGTGTCCGGGGACGTTAAAATTACCTAAAGTAAAGTAAAGTAAAGTTAAAATTTTGCATGAATGTAATTGAGAGAAAAATCCAGAAACCAAAACCCAAAGAAGAGAATAAATTATTTTGTTTTATTTCCCCATCATTCTGTGTGTGGTCTCGTTTTGTATTAAATGTTTTGTGAAGTGTCGTTTAAATAAAATGTGTGTTTAGTTAGTAGTTCTTTTTCTTTCTAAATACTCTAATTGTTTAGTCTAAGACAAGAATTCTGATTCTATCTCTACTTGAAGTTAACCAGTCACTGTGCATTTGCATTTCATGCATCTCAAATACATTTTATAATTTATATAAAGAAAGTTCTAAATAAAATTTATAATGTTTTACCCATAATTTTAAATAATGAAAGTAAATAAATTTTTCTCTGACAGACCTTTGTTTCCTCAGGTTGTGGTTGTGGGAAGGCATCCATCCTAGTAGTATTTTGGAAAAATGCATTCTCTCCGCTGCGGGCGGGAGGTGTTGTTTATTTTTGGGTGGTGGATTTGGGATGCCTCAGCGAGCCTATACCTGTGGAAAGATCGGTTTGTCGGAGATGGTGTCAGAACTGATATTTTTAACCCGGCAACAAGAGCCCGGCAACCTCTTGTGAGCCCTTATGAAGCCATTCCTGACAGAACCCTTGCCGTATGGTGTGCTCTCTCTTTGTGGGGTGCGCCATGGGGTGGGGGGTGAAAGGGGCTTACAATATCAATTATTAACCTTAAGTACTTGGTGGTCCCTTACCTGTTAGCTCACATATCAATTATAAATCTGAATTACTTGGTGGTCCATTACCTGTTAGCTCACATATCAATTATAAATCTTAATTACTTGGAGAACACTCTCATGACTATAATTTCAATTTCTGCAATTTATTTATTTTTGAACACTGATCAACATCTTACTAGTCCACACAAACGTTCAGAATCTATCAGTTGTCCATTGAAGGGTCTAAGACTGGACGTGCTTCCTATTTTTACTCCATTGGACCCTTTTACCACCTCAACATTTTAAGTGTATTGATGCGTTCCAATTTGAACACGTTTTCGGCCAAAGTCGGTGTTACCAATTGGAAACACGTTTGAGTGTTCAACATGGAGCACAAAATGCTAAAAAGTGTAGAACTGCAACATGCCCTCCTTCTGTCGTGAACCCTCCTCCGTGTTCGTCTTCTCCTTTCATTACCAGCACGCAATGATCATCGTTGAACTCTGTGCTTCTTCTCCCACCTCATTAACCCCATTCCCTCTGCTGGTTTCCATCATCAGCCCTTGGCCTCTGCTTTCCCATTCCACTCCTCCAACACTATTATCCACACCTATACAAGCAAGCACCTCAGCATGTGAGCACACACATCAAGTCAATGTTTAACCACCTAGCAGCAACGTCCACACCACTGCCATTATCAGCAGCATCAACCACGCCATCCACGCCACAGTCAACTTCAGCAGCATCTGCCACGTCACCACCATCGTCGACATCAACCACAATACCATTGTCAGCAACATCAACCACGCCATTATCGCCAGAAGCATCAACCATTCCACAACAATCGTCAGAATTAATCACACCACCAGTGTCGGTAACATCAACTACGCCAATACCATCACCAGCGTCAACCATGCATTAATCATACCACCATCATCAGCAACATCATCAACTCCAGTATCATCAACAACTACCATATTCTCATATTCAGCATCGTCAACCAAGCCACCGTCATCATCTTCGACAGCATCAAACAAGTCATCAATATCGCTAGCATCAACCACAGCACCATTGCCAGCAACATCAACCACGTCACCGTCATTGTCTGCAACATTGATCACGTCACCATCATCATCATCAGCAACATCGACCACGCCACTTTCATCGTCAGCAACATCAACCACACCTGTAATCTCATCAGCATCAACTACGCCACCATCATCTCCAACCTTGCCGAACTGTCTGTCGCTGTTTTGTTCACCATCATGCCAAACCAAAACTGACAGCAATGCATCCAAGTACACTACCGGCAAATAAAAACTTACACACTAGAGGTTTTAGAGAAGGTCGAAAATTTGATGATTTTAAGAGTTGAGCCAAATGCTCATAAACAATTTTGAGTAGAATTTTTAGATCCTAATAAGAAAATGTCCTCAGTCATGGTAACTGTTTTTTAAGTACCGAGGTCGACGGTTCTTTAAGGCAAGGGTCAGACACTTTTGTTTACAACTCATGGGTCCATAAAAGCGCAATAACTTTTGTACCGGCCTGAAAATTCAAAATGCTATAAAGCATGTTAATGTGGGTTCAATTTGCTGTCCACACATACCTATAATATATGATAAGTTTTCTGTGCGTTCACTGGATGAGAACCGCCTACTTCTAAACCTACCAATAGACTTAAGAAACGCACCCAACAGAACAAATGTTGCATATAAATTATGTTTTTGTGGGAGGGCTCGCATACATAATCGGTTTCACTGATGTACATGTAATTTACATAGTCCTCTCTATTTTGAAACACACCTAATAATTTTATGGAAATATTTTAATCCTTCAGGTCCCTAGTATGGTCGCAAGAGGATGGGGGTCGGAAATAGTGCTAAAATGTGAATTTGTTTATGGTGGACAATACCGCAAAATTGAATAAGCGCACTATAAAAAAAGTGCAGAAGAATACATTTCCTTTAACGATATCTCGTTTCCAAAATCTATAAAGTGGATAATATCCAGATTTAGGCTACTACCCATATCCTCGTAAAGTAAAAACAGCTTCAAAGTCATTTGGCACGTTCAATGTAAAATTTTCATTAAATACACATTTTGCGCATTCACCACATAATAAATTCCGCTCAATATAATTCCAATGTACAACCAATGTTTACATTGCCATAGGCCATTAACAGGCGGCCCTAAATGTGACTTCAGCACATAAGAGTAAGCCGTTTGAGGAAATATGTTTACCAGTTAGGGGTGGCTAAACTAGTATACATATATACGTTAGAATGAGGAATGAGTAATCCACACCTTCCACTTTCGTGGCTCCCACTTCCACCACTCTCAAATTTCTCTCGCTCTCGAATCCGTTCTCACATCACAGGCACTCAAAGAGAAATGAAGTAAAACGGTTGAAGTTATGTAAGCCTAGCCATAGAAGCAGTAAGTAGACCTGTCTGAGATAAGCATATCGTTCAAACCCCAAATCCTCCCCCCACACCACATATTTATATGCTTGTTTTTAATTTATTTACAACATTCGGGAATGGATTGGCTTGACACTGAGCGAAGCCATGAGCGTTGCTTGGGACGGGGAGAGATGGAGTGCGCTGGTTGAACGATATTCTGTTGTGCCCCAACGACCTTCGAGTTAGGGAGAGGATAGGATAGGATAATAATGATTGATTTAGTATATAGGCAATGAATTTGCACTTCTTAGAGGCGAATATTGATGTTTTTTTTTTTTTTTTGGTGAAGCAGGATAAAATGGCAGGAAACTAAAGTGAGCGTTTATATACAATGTTGATTTTTTTTCCCGTTAATTATATTTTAGTATTGATTTTATTCCCAATAAAAGTACAGTAAAACAGGAAGAAAATAACGAAACTGTGGACATTGTCAGTGGTTATTAATGTTACAATGTTGTTCTTATTTTCCTGAACTATTATCACCTCCCCGGGCCGGTGGGTGGGGGGGGGGAGGGGGAGGGCAGGGGGTTGTATGGTTTTGAGTTCTGATTTTTTTTTTTACTCCCAATAGATGTAGACTACAGTAAAAGAATAAGGCGATAAGGGCTTTAACAACACATTGTTACTATTTGTGCACAATGTTGGCTTTTTTTTCCCGTCACTAATTATCAATGGGAAGGTGTGGGTGGCAGTATTGATTTCACTCACTATACGCCTACAATAGTTGACTGTTTCTAACCCCAGACTGATGTGTATTGTGACGGTAATTGTGTATGTTAACAAAACTCTATTATTAGGGTGCAAATTATTGAAGTAGTAGAGGTCGGTGGCAAACGTCCTTTTGCCCCCCCCCCCCCCCCTCCCTCCCCTCCTATCCACAAGCACATACACTTGTGAAATGAACCATATACTACAAGAAGTTACTATAGCCGAAACAATTATTTATTAGCAAGGCAAGTAAAGTTACAAATGTTCCAAACGCACATAGGCCTAATATACTTTCACACAAACACGCACACACATGCGCTTACACGCATCGTAAAGGCAGTAACTCACACATTTCCACACTTTATAGTTTATTATTGCACGAGCACGAGATACACGGGAACTGTACACTATGTTCTCTACAAATACATAAACACAGACCGAACATCAACACTACGTTGTCCCCTATACGCCTAGGTGTCCGGGGACACAAATTTACTTAACAAACAAACAACACTACGACCTTAGGTCTTACACTGAGAAGGCTATCATCATGGCTCGCCCAAAAGGAAGCTATCGGCAGGCTTTGGATAAAGACACATTGACAACATCAAGTGTTCGACAAATGTTTATTTCTAGGAAATATTTATCGTGTGAGTCAATGTTTAACTTGTGTCATTTGTTTCGAGAAAGAAAACAGGTGTTACAAAAATTGAATAAATTTATAAAATTAGGAAAAGGACGGACACCAATAACATTAACAATATTGGCAGAATGTTAATATTTTGAATTTTAAGGTTCGAATGTTAGTACTGTTACTGTTATTTTATTATAACTGTTGTTTTTGTATCCTCCGCACTCCATAAGGGTAGAGTAACGGCATGAAATCTTGAATCTTGAGGATTTAATCAACGGTTTCCATTCTTTAGGTTGGTAGAACTTGATCCTTTGCAATTAAGTGAATGGCTCAAAAAGGAATGGTTGTTGGCTGGAACCAAAATTAATAACCGAGATAATGTCCTAATATGCATGAACACCCACATTGTTCAAAAAGGTTGGCAGACAATATAGATAGCTTCCTTAGGAAATATGTTATAAATGCTATCCCAATATGCAATTATGTATGTATTATGTATGTATATATGCATGACGTGTGTGTGTATCTGTCTGTCTCTGTGTCTCTCTCTCTTTCTCTCTGTGTGTTTGTGTGTGTGTGTGTGGGTGGGTGGGTGGGTGGGTGGGTGTGTGTGTGTGTGTGTGTGTGTGGGTGTGGGTGTGTGTGTGTGTGTGTGTGTGTGTGTGTGTAGAACTAAGAGGAAGTAATCAATAATCTATCTCCTACTATGTAAAAATATGTAATGTGAGGAAAATATTGAAAATTTAATACTGTTAATTTTTTTTTACATTTTGCCTTGTGGGTTCGGGCACTGAATACAATAAACCCAACGTTTCCAGGCGTATCGTAAGAGGCGATTAACAGGAGTAATGTCAGCACGACATCATTGGGCAAGAGTCTTCTACAGAGAAATCACCGGCCAGGATGGAGGAACCTCACGTTACTACACATTACTACATGTTGAAAGACCACGTGCTCGAGGTCAAGGCGAGCCACATTATAATCATGGACTTCGGCCGTGGCCAACAGCCTGGAGGATTGGGTCTCGTCAGGTCTGTCTTGTCCAAGACACACCATAACATGAATAGAACAGCTTACTCGAAACCGGATCAGTCGTCGCCCGAATCACCAAGGACCGCGCTTTCCGTTGGCCATCGGGACGGAGATGACAAATGTGTTACTGATGGACTTATAATTATTATTATTATTATTATTATTAGTAGTAGTAGTAGTAGTAGTAGTAGTAGTAGTAGTAGTAGTAGTAGTAGTAGTAGTAGTAGTAGTAGTAGTATAAATCGTTGTTATAAAGCGCTCCAGCTCAAGAGCTGCTCAAGGCACTGGCCGATAGAGGAAATAACACAAGCCGCGCGAGGTGCTCACTTGCAGCCTTTGGGGGCACAGCCTGACGCCCAAACAACTGAGCACAATCCTGGGCGACCGGGTATGGGGGAGAATGGACCTAGTGCATGCCGGGTGTTTTGTGTAGCCGGCACTCACCCGTCTAGGACATGAGTGTCAGGATCTTTAAAGTCCGTGCGTTGAAATGCGTGCGTGCACAGACTTGACCTCGGTTTACGCTGTTATCCGAATGATTAGTGTGGGATACTGATGATACATTGTGGTCATGGAAATTGTCAGACGAAGGTGGGAGGGAAGGTAGGGAATGAGAGAGAGACAGAGAGAGAGAGAGACAGACAGAGACAGAGACAGAGAGAGAGAGAGAGAAGCGAGTATAAATTGTAAAATATTCATTTGTGAATTTTTTGTTTACCACTTTCAGCTAAATGATCTTTATATAGAAGAATATTTTAGAAATACTCATTTGTTTACAAAATAATGTATTTTCTCCGTAAATAACTTATTATTTACATAAACAATATTGTATGTATTATGTAAATAAATGATAGTATAGGTAAATAAGGCATTTTGATTTTTTTTAAAAGGGAATTATTTACCTATATAATGCATTATTTAGCAGATTGTGTGAAATCATGTATTATTTAGAAATGTTTTTAAATAATTATTTGTTTGCCTGTATTATGCAATATTTAGCAAAATTGCGGAAACTACGGCTTAAGTAAAAGATCATCTTGAGACAGCAGAAATATTTCACTATTTGTTATCATCAACAATTTATTTTCTTAACTAAAGGTACACGCCCCGACCGTGGAACGCCTAGCTGTGTCCACCGCAGGAACACACTCATTTCGGTCCCCCACACGCGAAAGCAGAGTTAATATCTCGCAAAAGAAGTACCCTGAGAAGGTATGTTGTGGCAGATCACATTATTTATAATAGATATTCTGAAGCAGAATTGCCTAGGCTATATATATATATATATATATAATATGTTACCTAGGTGTTGTTGTGTACTCGTGAACAGTGGCGTTCGATTTTGTGCCGAAGTCCGTGAAAATGATACAGTCTCTATTTCTTACAAATGAACTCAAACTACCATTTGAATCACTATTCTCATACCAACAGTTTAATCTTCGATACCTTGCACTCTTGTGTGCGCCATTTTGGGCACCAGCGTCGCGGATAGGCTGCTCTAATCTAGCGTTACTTTGTGGCACGGGATTCTTAGTGGGTTAGGTTCCCGCAGACACCCGATAAGGTCGCCCCGCATTTTTGATCAACCTGCGGGGGGATCTTACCCCGTAAAATTTCACTGTTGATCATTGTACCCATCGTGAGTGTAGTAAGCTAAGGTAAAACCTAAAAATGAAAAGCAGTATCCACAGGTAAACTTTGACAAGCAAGAAGATTTAAGCCCTTTCTGTTGACCGTGCTTTGTGTTGTTTTATCATTTTTAACTTGGGATACAGTATTTCTGTACATCAGTGCAGTTGGAGCACACAAACTTTTGGAAAACACGCATTCGATTTTACAGTGAGCGTACATTGCCTACATCAGTACTTTCTTCTTCTTCTTCTTCTTCTTCTTCCTCTTTTTTTTTTCCTTCTTCTTCTTCTTCTTCTTCTTCTTCTTCTTCTTCTTCTTCTTCTTCTTCTTCTTCTTCTTCTTCTTCTCTTCTTCTTCTTCTTCTTCTTCTTCTTCTTCTTCTTCTTCTACTTCTTCTTCTTCTTCTTCTTCTTCTTCTTCTTCTTCTTCTTCTTCTTCTTCTTCTTCTTCTTCTTCTTCTTTTCCTTCTTCTTCTTCTTCCTCTTCTTCTTCCTCCTCCTCCTACTCGTCCTTCTACTTCTTATATAGTTTCTCTTGTTCTTTTTGGTGTTGCTGTTGTTCTTCTAGACTCGCAGGCAGGCGTAAACATCTGATATACAGGGTGTTCCAAAAGTCTTGGGCACATTTTGACATTAAATATGTCCGAAACTATAAAGGATATAAAAACGCATCTGGTAAATTCAGAAAGCTTGTAATCTCAAGTTTTACATGGAATGTTCAAAGATGTTCAATGTGAGCACCATTGGTCACACGACACACATCAAGCCGATAGTCAAATTCTTGCCAAACGCGTCCCTATATTTTCTGTTTGAGTGAACGCCATTAATGGGTCTGAAAAGAAATAAAAAAATCAACAGCTTTACAAAAAACTTAATGTAATTAGCTTTAAAATGGCACAACTGTTATCTTACTACCATTCATAGTTATTGAGATATGGGGACTTCAAATGTGCCCAAGACTTTTGGAACACCCTGTATAATATTACAGAAGAACAGAAGTCAATTAATGAGCCAGGGTCGCAAGAGTAGGAACTCCAGTTGGTTTAACAAATAAGCCACAGCTGAATGAGGCCCCTTGCATGCATTTGGCTAGTCGTGTGCAAACATAATTGCCGACCACTTAATAAATATCTCACACCATAGTATTTGAGACTGCTGAGGAATCAACGGACACAGTTTGCATCATCAATCCTTGATAGATCATTGACGCTCGGCTTTTGGGAACTTTAGAGCAATTTTCCTTTACTTATCATCAAACACGATTACAGTGGATTAATGAGGTTCTTAGCCCCAACGGATGGGGTGGGGGATCAAGAGGGAGGTAAGGGGAGGAGGGGGAGCCGGAGTGGGGTACGGGGGAAGGTGGTGGGGTGGGAGTGGGGGAGGGTTGGAGGGTAATGAACATTCACATTTAGTGTCGAGGCCGGTACAGTATACTGCAGTGACATTAAACATGTGCGGGTGTGAAATAAAATGCGTTGAAAATGAGCTTAGGTCTCAAAATAAAGCAAGTTATGCAAAGGAAGAAAACACATTTAGACGAGAGAGTGGAGCTACAGAAATACACCCGGCAAGAATCAGGTCCTTCTCCCCTACCTTCGGTAGCCCAGGATTGTTCTCAGTTGCCGGGGCGTCATACCATGTTCCCAAAGGCTGCAAGTGGGCGCCTGGGCTTGAGCTAGATCCTCTATCGGCCTGCGCCTTCAGCGGCTGTGGAGCTGGAAAAGCGCGATATGAGAACGATCAAATACCGCCAGCAGACCATTCCTTTTCTTTCTCTCGCCGGTCGGTTATGCACATTTATTTTGATGTCCAGAGATCAGAAAAAGCTGTTTTCTTTGGCTATGGTAGGGCGTGACAAAGGATGATGTAAATTATGTTAATTATGTACGTTTCCCTTCGACTGTTGTATGTTATTTGCACAAACCGCATGCCTGTAGTCACGTCCCACGTTTCTTGTGCCGAAAACTTCAAAGACTCGGTTAGAGTCGTTTGTGGTAAGATGCGCGTGGGGAGGAAGGGTGAGGGGGTGGCAAGAAAGACAACGGTAATCGTCATCATCATCATCATAGTCGTCAACAGTGGAGGAAGAGAGATGGAAATGGAAGAGGAAGGGAGGCGTAGTGGTATCAACGATGACACGTGTTAAAATGTAGAAATGTGTCACACTGTTCACCTTTACTCTCCATAGTGAGAACATTCCACATGAAAGAGACCCATGTATTGCAGTAAATGTCCATAACCCGAGCCGGCGCATGACCGAAAGTTGTTTACACAATGCTGTTTCTGCTCTATCAGCATCACAAGATATCCTTAGTATCTAACACCAACACTTCTGTGTAGCACTCCGCATTTACTTAAACCTACGTCTCCACAGTCCCTGAAAATCGGCGTACACCAAAAGTATGGAAATGATGTCTCTATTTGCAGAATCACGATTCTGTTTCAAAGCTAGGCCTAAACGTTTGGTTGTGTTTTCTCACCAAATGGAAAAAATAAACAAGATGACCAGCCACTGAAAAGTATGTACAGACACACACAGCCGAATAATAAACATGTTCAGCAGTATTACTTTTTCTTGGCTGTGATGTTATTGTCCAAATAAGGCAACAAGTGTGTTGTGTACTAATGTCAAATTGGGAGTGACGGACGGACCGCCACAATGACCGCCAGAATGACCGCCAGAATGAACGCCAGGATGACCGCCAGAATGACCGCCAGAATGAACGCCAGGGTGACCGCCAGAATGAACGCCAGGATGACCAACCATTCGAAGAACCTGTATACCAAAACACAATAAAGAAGCTGTTGCCGTTTTTAAGATATTGAGCAAAACGTGTTTCGCAACAAAACGGTGCCAGTGACCTTGACCTTTGAGATAGAGCAAATATGATGGCATATAAAGGCAGACCACTAACCTGGGTAATGTTCCTATGAGATTTAGTCAAAATCTGTTAAGTGATTCTTGAGACATAACTTTCAACGGACCCAGAGACAAATCGACCGACAATTTTACTCGTTATGATTTCCGACTATGTCAAAGTATTTCTTTACATTACTTGGTTATTGCTTTAGGTCCAGCGGACTCTTCCGGCCCAAATCAGGACCAGAGAAGTAAAAGAGGACTCGCCCCTGATCCGCATAAAAGATCTGCCGAAACAACCCTAGTGGTAACACTGAAGGCAATCTTACAGCCGGTCACTTTACAATAAAGATATTCCACGCAGGGGACGCTAAGGCTATACACTAATTTATCGAAACCCGTTTACAAAACAAAATAGAATACAAACACCATTATACAATATCAACAAAACACATACATATAAAATGCCTACAGTACCAAATAATAACATCAAAGGAAGCCCCAGTGACCATTTGATAGAAAGCATCCAATATTGCCAAGCTGATCCAACAGGCCTTACACACAAATGAGTTTTGTCCCGGAAGAGTTTTCATTAAAAAAAAGGTAGGTGACTGGTCTAGCGAAGAAGAAGATAATATAGTAGATTGATTGAACAGGGTAGGAATGAGAAAGAACAAAGGAGAAAGACAGCGACAGTGGGAATTTAAAGCACTAAATTTCTAGAAAGTGGGGATACTATTTATACTGAAACCCCCGGTACCCCCACGGGGGGGGGGGGGGGGAAGTATTTTTTTATATAAATAACAAACATTGCACATTATTAACATGTATATTTAAAGACGCAAAATTAAAATCTGCAACGAGTTCCTACTCGTTCAACTATGTGCAAGCTATAACATTGATTTAGATCTATTTCACCAATTTTGAACAATAGGGCAACTTACACGTGTTGAAAAAAAAAATGCATGCCAGCAAATGTGTCCTTTAAAAATGTACAAATAAGTACTTGTTTTGAACATGAAAGTACAAGTTTACTTTGGAACACCTGAACTGTGCATGCCGTGCCACTGAGAAGGGCAAAGGTTACTTCCGTCAGTTGACTGTGACTTTCGTCATTTTTGTGTGGGATTATTTCAACGAAATTCAACGAGGCCAGAAGATGGGTAGCGCATATTTATGACTTGGGATGTTTGCATGGCGTTTTGCTCAATATATTCTAATTTTAAAGGGCGGGTAAGAGTGGTGGGCGTGTGTATGAAGTGTGTGGAGGACCAACGGAAGCATTGCAGCCGCAGAGAAGCGCCAAGAGGAAATAAAGGCACATCTACCCTCCTAATCGAAACCCATACCTAAACCCACTGACTAGGACACTGAAAATTCCCACCACACTGATACCAGACTGATACCAGCACTGCACTGCCAGATTCATGCCGGGGAGATCCGGGATCGAACACCCAAACTTTGGAATACGAGCTCGTCGCTCTGACAACTGAACTATCCAGCCCTGATGATGATGGTCCCCGCGTGGTACGAACGCACGTTACTTATGTACCAGACGCTTCAGGACACCGAGGGTTTTCTCCGGGTACTCCGGTGTTCTCCCTCCCTTCAATAATAATATTATTGGATGCAGTCAATCAAAAACAAAAAAAAAGAGAGTAAATATATAAATAAAAATGGATTTCGAGCGTTGTGACCGAGAGGTCTAAGGCGGAACTAACTTGCCTTGTTCTCGGGGGTTTTCTCCGGGTACTCCGGTTTGCTCCCCCAGCAAAATTTAAAAAACACAACTAATATTAGTTAGGTTGGGTTTGGTATAAAAAGGACAATAAAGTGTCAAAAAATCAGATTGTGTAATAGCACTCGCTTTAGATCGTTGCCCTTTGAGTTCCACTGAAGAAAAAGCGCGTGATGGTATCCTGTATTATTATTATTATTATTATTATTATTATTATTATTATTATTATTATTATTATTATTATTATTATTATTATTAATATTTTATTAATTATTATTATTATTATTATTATTATTATTATTATTATTATTATTATTATTATTATTATTATTATTATTATTATTATTATTATTATTATTATTTATGCGCGTGATGGTATCCTGTATTATTATTATTATTATTATTATTATTATTATTATTATTATTATTATTATTATTATTATTATTATTATTTTATTATTATTATTATTATTATTATTATTATTATTATTATTATTATTATTATTATTATTATTATTATTATTATTATTATTATTATTATTATTATAGTGAAAGTGATGACGATGAGGACGACGACGAAGGTGATGATGATAATGATATAATTTTGTATAACGTTGGTCTCCACACACACACACACCCTAACCCTAACCCTAACCCTTACCCTAACCCTAAAACAGCTGTATCTATGCCGGAACTCTATTTTGACGTCAAAATTAGGGCAGCCTTCCAAAAAAGTCAAAAGAAACCATGTGGAGTTCCACGAGTGTGTCACTGTAACGTCGTTTCTACATGCCCACACACACACACACACACACACACACACACACACACACACACACACACACACCCACACACACATTTTTGTAGAATCGACGTTGTGATGACTGTTGTCAAAAAAACATACATTATTTTGGCACACTTTTCATTTCTTTGACATTATTTTGAAATTTTCAATTTTTTGAAGCTATCTCTAACCCTAACCCAAACCCTAACCCTAACCCTTAACCTAACCCTAATCCTAACACAGCTGTAACTCTACGGAGCACTATTTTGACGTCAAAATAACGGGGCCGTCAAAAAAGTCAAAAGAAACCATGTAGAGTTTCATGTGTGTGTCAGAGTAACGTCGTTTCTACATGCCCACACACACACACAAACAATTCATGCTCATTGACCTAACATACTACTACTACTACTACTACTACTACTACTACTACTACTACTACCCCACAGTAGTGTGTTTCGGGTGAAGAGCGCAAGTTGCGAGAGGGAGTGTAGCGTTGGTTATCATCGGAAAGGTATGAAGAAGCGGAGCCATGGAGATACTTGTAACAGAACAGAGATTTTGAAAAGGATATAACATACCTGTCAAGTGCTACGGATTTTTGCGTAGCGCTACGCATTTTAAACATTTTCCCATTGCTACGGCGTATCACAAAGGTGCTACGCAAATTTTCAAAAGTGACTACAATATTTTTTAACCAAGGGGGTTTTCGCGCGAAAGTAGTCTGTTCCGGTCGAGTCCGGTTTAAAGACACCTAGTAAAAGCACCGCACTTCCGCAACACGTGTTCGTTCAGGTATAGGATCGGGATATTCAAAAGTAGGTCTTTTACCGCCGATAAAATGTTTTGTACAGATGTAGGTGTGCTTTTTAACGTTTTGCACCGTGAAGGCATTTGCTCCTCTTTTCACTTTTCCAAGTTGACATTCGTTTGTGGAAAGTAAATAAAGTCAACTCCTTGCATGTGAGGTTTATGTTTTCGCCGTGAATAGCTTTTGCAAATACCATAACAACAATTTTTGTTCACCATCGCTGCTGCAAACTTCGTACTTTGGTATAGGGTTCGGCAAAACACAGGGAAAATGCCCCATCCGGGAGACCGGAAGTCGTGACCTCGGAGCCCAAGGTGAAGGACATAATTTTATAGGGGGTAATTTGTAAATCAATTAAAGTAATAACCAATACCGGAATCCAGTCCATGGTATGAAATTCCGTGGAAAAAATCTTTGGAGCAATAGAAGAAAAACAAACAAACTTGCAAACAACCTACAGAAAAGGTGAAGGCAAATAGCAACTATTTATGAAGAAAAAAAAAAGGTTATAATTTGTGCTCGATTAATTAAAAGGATTAGAAAAGATTAAATTCCATTCAAATGTATTTCCAGACACCCCCCACCCCCCTTATCCCATATACTCATTTGCAAATCTATAAATTACTTTTTTTTAAAATTATTGTAACAAAATGTTGTGCATTAACAAGATTTTACAATTGGTTGTGTGTGTTTATATTGGATGCAGAAGTTTCCAGTTTTGTTGCGAATCGCGTGATTCACATTAGTGCTACACCAAACCTCCATTTGCTATGGTTTTTCTGTTAAATTGCTACACCACAACCCGAAAACCTCTTGACAGGTATGATATAATATACCACCGTCCTCCTCCTCCTCCTCTTACAACTACTCTTGCTACTAAATAAGCGAATGGTGTTTTCTCGGCAGTGTGTGGGACAGAAAGGGGATGGAGAGAGTTACGGAGGTTGAGGTAAGGGAGAATAAAGAATATAACGCTTGGTCATTTTAGACTTGTAAATGGCTGCTTAGTTTTCCATACAATAATTTATCTCATTAACAATTTGAAGTTAATTCGTCAGGAATGCCTTCTGGTTCTAGCATGCAGTTACGAAAATTACTCTATTCACAATTAAGAAGAAGGAGAATGATAAGACCATATGTATAGTCTGACCGCTATTCTCCCTAATCGGACTCAAAGCGCTGTGATCTGTAACCAACATTCGCGCTCTACTCACATATTAACACAATAGTTATACATACACAACAAACACACATGAATTAACTTAGAAGTTTAACGTCTACACCTACCATTGGCGATATGGCAGACGGGGATATCCATCCCAAAAAGAGGGTTAGGGACCTAAATCAACAATGAGCCACCAGAGCAATCATACTGCTAAGATGGCCAGTGAAAATGGTACCTTTTGTCTTGCCCACCACGGGAGTCCAACCTTGGTAAACACGTATTGTTTGGTCAACCGTGTACTAACGAGATAGATTGAACATGTGAGTGAGAGAGAGAGAGAAAGAGAGAGACAGACAGAGAGAGAGAGAGAGAGAGAGAGAGAGAGAGAGAGAGAGAGAGAGAGAGAGAGAGAGAGAGAGAGAGATATATAGACAGAGACGGAAAGACCAGAGAGAGGCCAGAGGGAGGCCAGAGGGAGAATGTATAAAGCGCATCCAACAAAAAACGTCGTCACAAATCCTCTCTCTCTCTCTCTCTCTCTCTCTCTCTCTCTCTGCGTCATGTGTGCGTGTGCGTGTGTGTGTATGTTTGTGTGTATGTGTGTGTGCATTTGCAAAAACATATAAATGGGTAGCAGACCTTGCCTTTGTTAGTTACAAATGGGTTCATTTGCTAAGAACCCACTTTTTTTTTCCAGGACCCCACTTTTTTTCTAAGAACACGGGAGTGCTCTTTTAAACCACTTTTCGGGCAAGTTTTGAGGGAAAGTCGATCTATTTTGTTCCCCATAGGAGACGAACTAGGCCACATTTTCAAATGGAAAGAGCCAATTTTGCATCAGATTCTTACATATTTAGGTGAATTTTGCGCTCTTTCCGTCAGTGGTTAGAGCACTCGCTACTGTGTCGCAAGTTAAGCACCGTCCAGTGCGGTTAGCACTTGGATGGGTGACCGCAAAACGTGAAGCGACAAATAACAACGCCTCCAGTTGACTCAACTGTGACTGAGTACCTACTCTCTTAAGGGTGGCGACGATAAAGCAGCGAGAGAGAGATGGGCATCACCCTCATTACGCTGGCCCAAGATAAGTGTTATCTCCAACATCACGCTCCCCTACGGCCACAAGGCTATGGGACCACCTTTATCTTTACCTTACCTTACCTTTACTTTCCGTCAAAAAAAACAACAACAACAAAACAAAACAAAAAAACCCGTTCCAATTCCTACATTCTTAAATAAACCCAGATATGATATTTTGCAAATGTGTGTGTGTATTTATTTCATTTTACGTCTTTACACAATTTGTGATTTTAGACGGTCTTTCACTCACTCATCCGTTCCCTTACAGACACACATGCCCACAAAGACATTCACATAAACATACAACCACGCAAGGACAAGTATATATTAACATAGTGATAATAATAATAATAATAATAATAATAATAATAATAATAATAATAATAATAATAATAATAATAATAATAATAATAATATATACATAAATGCACACACATACATACACACACACACACACACATATATATATATATATATATATATATATATATATATATATATATATATATATATATATATATATATATATATATATATATATATATATATATATATGAACATATTTGTCGATTTTGAATTTCGTTATGAACAAAATCATATTTTAAAATATAAAAAAATATTAAAAAAAAAAACAAAAAAAAAACAACTACAAAACTGTCCCCAAAGGACTATCTAACAAAGAATTAAACAGTTCATACAACAGCTGTGGATTATTAAAGATTGCTGCTTCAGTATTTGATTGCAGAACCGGTAAATGTTGTTGTAATACAGGGCACGAAAGTATATGTTTCTGGGAAATAATATCATTACAACAACATAAAACATGTTTAACGTATTTGGTTCTAAATGCATTACATTTCCATCGATACATTAGGGACATTATTCTCCTTACATGAAAGGGGTTAATATTTTTTATTTGACAGAAATCTAGAACTTTCTTAATATCAAATTGCATGAATGATTTTGTGTTATTAGTCAAAGTGTTAATATTATATTTTTTATGTTCTAGTGCCATTAACGTTGATATATATTCATTAATTGAAAGAGGAATTTCAAGATGGACATATTGCATTGATTGTTGAGCTCCTGATTTGGCAGCAGCATCAACTCTTTCATTATAATATATGCCGGTATGTGACGGTATCCAAGTGAAGGTGATATTGCATCCTCTAATAATCATAAAATGAATCAAATGAATAATTTCTGCAAGTAGGTCTGATCTGACTTTCAGTTTTAAAGAACTTAAGGCATTAAGCACTGATTGAGAATCCACACAAAACAAAACTTGACGTATTGTATGTGGAAAATCATATAGAAAATAAAGTGCCATCAGAATAGCAATAAGTTCGGCTGTAAAGATAGATTTATTTTTCCCAATATAAAATGATTTTTGAATCTTTAAATCAGGTATAATGAATGCTGAACCGCCTGCCATATTATCTAAAATAGAACCGTCAGTATACACTTTCAAATGCATTGGATATTTTTCGTCAAGGTGCTCTCGGACTGAAGATACTAAAACATTAATTTCAGTTGACTTTTTATGTTCTGTATATTCTATGTCAAATTCTGCTCTCTTCAGTTCCCAAGGCGGTGTAGGCAATATTTTTATTTTTTCGATTAAAGGTTGGTTTAAATGCAACTTAGTATCTTCAATTTCTTTACTAATGAAGGTGCCTATAGTAGTATTGGATGCTATTTGTCTAGCCCTCTTTGGAAAGTCTATGTCAGATCGAATTTTTATTTCATTACTTACATTATTTTCATTTATTGATGACCTTAACACATATTTAGCGCATGCCATTTTTCTATATGCATCTAGTGAGAGTATACCTATTGTTTTGTATGTTTTTTCGCATGATGCATGAACAGGTAAACCTAGTGCAATTTTAAAAGATTTGCAGTCGATGCTCTGTAGCTTTCTTAATAAATATTTTGGAGCATTAAAAAACACTTCTTGTGCATATGTCAACTTTGACCGAACAAGAGCTGTTGAGAGATGTACCAAAGTTGATACATCTTGACTCCAGTATTGCCTATTAATGATTTTTAAAAAATTTAAACTCTTCCTTGCTTTTGTTAATGTATGCTCTATATGACAATTCCAAGATAATTTGTTAGTTAGATGTACTCCTAGAAATTTTAATTTTCTTTATATTCTATAATGCTCTTATTTATATAAAATATAGGTAAAGTGGAAGGGCTAGAACCGTTGTTAAACAACATCATGTGTGATTTTTCACTTGACAACGTTAAACTATTGATATTCATATATTGTACGATATTATTTAAATCTTGTTGATATATCTTCCGAATGTAATTAATATACCTTTTCGGGGTTTCCTTTTTTAATGTTACTTTCATCCACATGCATATGTCATCGGCATATTGTACCAACACGACATTTTTAGTTAATTTATCAGGCAAATCATGTAATAATATATTGAATAATAAAGGAGCTAACACTGAACCTTGAGGAATACCCATATCTAGTGTTCGTTTAGAGGAATAAATGTTTCCTATTTTAGTTTGTATAGTTCTTTTTTCTAGAAAATACTTAATAAAGTTATAAATGTGACCTGATAATCCAATACCTTTAAGCTTGTTCAGCAGTTTAGAATGCCAGACCTGATCATAAGCCTTGGCAATGTCAAAAAACGTAGCTAATAAGGACTTCCTTCTAGCGAACTGACTTTTTATTTGTGTTGATAATTTAACAAGGTGATCTACAGTTGATCTATTTTTTCTAAAACCTGCCTGGTTAATAGGGATTACATTATTTTTCTCACAGTAATATTCCAATCTATTCAGAATTATTTTTTCCATTAGTTTACACATATGTGAAGTAATAGCTATAGGTCTATAACTACTTATTTCAACTTTGGGTTTACCTTGCTTATGTATCGGAACTACAATAGATTGTTTCCATATTTGAGGAATATTACTAGAGTCCCATATTATTTGTATTAAATTATGTACATGTTGTATCCAATTAACTGGAAGATGTTTTATCATCACATTAGTTATTGCATCTAATCCTACAGCTGATTTTTTAGTAGGTATATTTTTTATTGCATCCTTAACTTCTTGAATTGTGATAGGTGCATTTATAACAAGAGAATTATCATTAGGTGGATCTTTAAAAGAATCTAACTTTTCTTCATGCTTTCTGAATTCTCTGTTATCTGGAGGCAAACCATTAAGTGTGCTTACTTTAGAAAACACGTCTACAAATGCTTCTGCTTTCTCTGTGGCTGATGGAAATTTATTATCTTTTATTACAACAGGACACGAAGGTAACTGAAAACCATTATTCATTATTTTAATTTGTTTCCATGCTTTTTGTGCATCTTTATGTTCTGAAATTTCGTTAATGCAAAAACTTTTCCAAAAATCAAGCTTAGCTTTTGCAATTATTTTGTTACATTTTATTTTGGCCTGTTTCATTTGTTTATGATTGTCTTCAGTTTTACATTTTATGAAAGTTTTGAGTTTACATCTTTTCTCCTTAACTGCTGTTTCACATTCTTCGTTCCACCAAACATTTCCTTTATGTTTATTTTCCTTTTTATTATTTAATTTGGGTATATAGAAATGTCTGCAGCGGATAAAATGGCCGAACAAAATTCTGTATATGTTTTTTCAATGGTATCATGAGTGGATATTTCAAACTCTTTAGATTGCAAGATTTGAGAAAATAATGCCCAATCAGCCTTTTTATAATTATACTTTGGAATTATATCTTGCTCGAATATTTCTGATTCAAGGACATCATTTATAGTAATTTTTATAGGAAGATGGTCGCTTCCAAGTGTGTCACTTAATGTTATCCAACTACAGTCAGCTGCTAAATCTGGAGAAATTAAAGTTAAATCGATGGCTGTTGCCCTGTGAGTTGCTATATCTGGGATCCTTGTGATAGAACCATCATTTAACAAGCATAAATTAGAATCTACGATATTATCTACAAGTCTGTTACTAGTTGTTTGACAACAGTCTTTTTCCCATAAAGGAGAGTGGGAATTGAAATCACCACCGACAATCCACTTTTCGTTAGTAAACGTTTTCAACCAGTCACTGTTCAATTCATCTGGACCTTTTGGTAAGTAAACTGAGGCACAGTTCAGTATTACAGAATCACACAACTTAATGATGACTGCACAAGAGTGAATGTTTTCACAGTTTGTTGGTATTGGTGAAGGTCTTATGCAATAGTGTAAACCAGTATGAATATATATTGCAGTATTAATTTTTTCTTCAAGATGAATTTGATCAACAACTGGAGGATAATAATAATTATGCAGCTTCGGAAGATTTTTCCTTTTCACATTTAAAGATTGTAGCAAAAGAATGTGATAATCATTAGACTGTAGTTCATTTTCTAAGTATGCTATGTTAGTGGTTATTGATCGACAATTCCATTGCATGAATTTTACTTTTTCTTTTTTAACCATATGTATAAATACCTATAAAATATAATATAACTACAAAATCTACAACACACTCAAACTCTAAAACACTAAACTACAATAAGTTTAAACATCAAAGTTAATTGAACGAAGACGAAAATGTTTTGATGACTGTTAATCAAACAGAGTATTAAGTTGACATCTGTTAGTAACAATGTCACCAATAAGAAATTTCAGTATAACGCGTCAATGACAGTGTAGTCCTTCTCCTTCATAAACACAGTTTATCAAATTTATTGTATATATCCAGTTCTCTGCCCATTGCCTAACCACATGTCGTCGCCATAACGTGTTGGCGAGAGCCAGTAACTTTGTCGCTCGTTTCGTACAAGTAGGCCTACTTGCTGCACATAGGCGCGCTAATGTTACAGTAACACGAGACCGAATGGATGGAGAGTGAAAACTGGATGGCTGGGAGTCAGCAATGTGCGCTTGTGTTGGTGTGTGTATGTGTGTGTGTGCGTGTGTGTGTTTGTGTGTGTGTGTGTGTGTGTGTGTGTGTGTGTGTGTGTGTTGACTAGCAAATATATATTTGCCCTTTTGTACAGTTCATTCGTTTCATGACTTTATCTTCTTATCCTTTTATTGTGATTTGCTGTTAGCTTGTTCACATGTTCTCTATGTTTTATATGTGCTTTTGTGTGGTGCTGCAGCTTTTACCGAATGCATTCCTTGTGTATTATTCACTTGGCAATAAATTATCTTGAATCTTGAATCTTGAATCTTGAATGACGTAAGATCAGTTTTATCAAGAAATCGGTCAAAATGGAATCTGATGAACTCGATCAGAAGAAACGATCCTGTAGGATATTATAAGGGTTATAACTATACCACCTTGCCCACGAGTTTTCAAAGAGAGGATCTGATGTGCGTGTACGAGGTAGGAAGTTTCGACTAGCATGATGCTTTTGCGATGTTTGCTTTTTCCATAACATCTGATTCAGGTGGCGACCTATATTTCTCGCAATTACAGATGCGCCCAAGGGAGTGGGATGAATGCCATCTCTCAGGAACTTAGACGTTGGTTGTACATTTTCATGCGACAAAAAGCTGATGTTTGAGTTGTGATGCAGAGCAGCCACGTTGAAAGCGTTGAACATCTCACGTTTAGCATTTAGGGTACTGTCTCGGACGGGCGCCACTTTGCTGATAACAAGCTTACATTTAGGATGAATGGCTTGGATGAATTGAACATTTTTGACAAAAGAAGCACTTGCATCCTCCGGCTTATTACCTTTGACATCATTCAAACCAGTGTGGATCAAAATAACATCAGGATTAGCATTTGATGACGTTGCCTCCATCAATGTTGATTTGAGCTCAAGAGACTTATGCGCCTTATGGGCTGTAGCATGCAGACCATACGAGCGACCCAAACGTTTCGGATTGACACCTTTCAGGACTGAATCCTGAAGTATTACAACTTTCGGAACATTATTGTCTTCACGTTTTCTAAAAGAGATATGCGGACTCGAAAATGGCCTGACAGGCCTGATGACGTCATTCATATTCTTTGAAACTTTGACGTCACCGTTTTTTCTCTGCTCTAAAATTGTTTCGCTCTTCATGGATTTCTTCTTAATATTTTCATCAATAGTTTTACTCGGAACAGCCTTTGATGCCGGAGCCGGGGTGCATCGGACAACATCAGCGAATGAAAGAACTTCAAAAAGGTCAGACTGCTGTGTCTGCACTTCAACGCTCTCGGTCTTCACATCGATTTTGTTTTCGAGCAAGTCGATCGTGTGTTTCTGATTGAGAACGGTCTTTTCTAGATTATCGATCCGACCACACAAATCACTTAATATGGATCGCAGATCTTGTAACGCACTCATGATTTGGATGTGGTCACTAGAGGACTCATTGACCGCAACAGGATTACCACAGCAACCATTCTGTTGTCGGTTGAGCATTTTTTCCTCCTTATCCTGAGATTTATCCCCTTCTTCGGTTGACACTGAGGAATCTTCTTCAGTGAAAGCAGCTCCCATGCTACGGGTTCGCATCTTCCTTGTTCTAGTCATGTTATTTTTCTTCTGATAGACTAAACAGATTCCATCCTGATTGATCAGTCCAGTCTGGTCTCCGCCATCTTGCGTAGGAATCTCTACGTGTGTGTGTGTGCGTGTGTATGTGCAAGTGTTTGTGTGCTGCTTTCTATCACTCATGATCAGGTGACTGTGGCTTTAAAAGGAAGTGATTATTTTGCGTTTGAGACTAGCTTCTGACCGACCAGCAATTAGAACATTATACTGATTGTTATTTATTGTTGCGTAGGTATTTTCAACCCTTCTGCAAGGTGTCTAAACATACATTCCATGGTGTCTAAACTATCATTCTAAGGTGTCTACATTTGCATTCCTTGGTGCCTAAAAGGGCAGGGAAAGGTGACTAAACTGGAATTAACTTATATTACACACGTAGAAAACGTTTAAAAAATCGGGATACGTTGCCACAGCTAGGATGTCAAGACCTTACTGTATTTTAATTAGCTTGATTTTTTTTAAATTTGCTTGATGATGAAAGATATTACTGGAGGTGTGAAAGTTCTCGATCCCCTTTTGATAAACATTTGATGTACTATTATGATTGCAATCTTATTTTCCTTCCTTGAATTTTCCAGTTGTGTTGTAACAAAAAGTGATTGGCCCTGTTTACCGGCACAACAATACAGTAAAAGCGTCATCTGCTATTCTATTTTTAGCGCTTGAGTTGTAGCTATTAATAGGAATATACATTACGGATTTTTTTAATATAAAAAATCCGTGCTTTCCGAAGAGTTTTTTATTTTTATTTTGGTAAGCATAATTTTTAATGGCCAACACTGACTGTGAATGTTAAGCCCCCCAGCAAAAAGGCAGACAGGGATCGCACCACCAGGGAACAAAAACGGGAGACGCTAGTGGCTCGCCATTTCCAATGTCTGCTCTCTGAAAATCCTTTTGGGGAAGAGAGGGGACTATAAACTGATTTTAAAAAAAGGGAATGGCCACAGCATCCTTGACCTACAAATGGTGGTGATCGAGACAATGCACAGTGTTGATGTTCAGAACAGAACAGCAAGAGAGATGTTTTGGCACCATAAATTAAAGACAAATTATCCAGACGGCCTGAATGTGTGGGACAGAATCTTCTAGTGCCCTCTCCTTTATTAGCACCACAAATACTGTACGACAAGCTGCAGCTGTGGCAGAGTTAGGGCTTTTAAATAACATTTAATCTTGTATTTTAGTTACCTTTTTATTTATTTATGTATGTATTTTTAAAGTGTTTTACCTCTTATTGCACTTTTCACTCCAATGAAATGTGGGTGGGGGCTGGCTTTGTGTATACGTGCGTTTATGTATTTATGTATTTATTTATGTATTTATTTATTTGTTTGTTTGTTTTTAAGTGTGTGTGTGTGTGTGTTTGTGAAAGGGAGGGGTGATTATTCTTTACATGTATTCTACTTGTACTTGTTTTTTTTTAAATGAATATTTGTTAATGTGGCGGAATGGGAGGCGACTGTTCACGTCTTGGGAGCGATTGTCTACCTTCCATTTGTTGGTTAGTCTTGCCATGGGTGGTTCCTGCTGTGCAGAATCCTTTGGCGTGGCAATTGTGTTATACAGGACAAGGCGACACGACATTTTCTCCCCGCCTGACCATTCGTCTTTTGCCTTTTGGTGGTGAGCAGGACTACATCGTCGGCAGGCATTTTATACAAGTCAGTGGCAGTGGCCTGCAGAGAGTGTCGTGGCACTAATAACTTCAATCCGGTTTTCTAGCAACACGCTTCCCCGCCTTGCAGGGCAACAATTTGTATGTCCCTCTTAGGAGGAATAAATCAAATAACAGTTCGGGTTGGGCCGTGTTCTCAAAGTCGTGGACGAGAAGCGGGAGTCAAATACTTAGCTGGGCTACATTAACATTAATGTCCACACTATTCCTAGTTTATAAGCATATCATTTATTATAGTATTGTTCATATTGTTTCCGCTGGACCTAAAGCAATAATCATGTAATGTAATGTTCATATTGTTTTCCAGTTTTTTTTTCTTTCATTTTTAATTAATAGGTCAAATTGTTCCTCCAAGTTAATTGTTGTGAACGATTGTCAGTACTCTCTCTCCCTCTCTCTCTCTCTCTCTCTCTCTCTGTTTGGTTATGTGTGTCATTTGTAAGTGTAAACCCTTTTCAAAATTTAAAATATTTTAGTTTTATTTATATTTTTTATTCTTTTTAAAAAAAATTCAAAGTAATTGTATTTTGTTTGATGTTTTGAATATAGTGAGACTGTCCTCAGTCACGATATAAAAGTTGCAAGAAAATGTCTATATGTATCAGTCCATGGTTTTACTTGAAAAAAGATTTTAATAAATCGAACATTCGAAGCTCTTAACACAGATGTTTGTTGTTTTTATCTGTTCACAATACTTAACCCAGACAGGATTTAACATGGGCACTTATACATAGTTTTGTCCAATTTGTAAACACCTTTTGCACTGTATCTATTTTAGTTGTATTATGTTTGTGGCTCCGTGCTTTTATTTATTTATTTGTTTGCTTTTTTTCTTGTCTACCTTTCTCTTAGGAAATTCAGGCTCAATAACTAGTGAATATTTGCAATTGCCTTTTCTGATATATTTATTGCAATTTGTTTGAGTATTGGTCAGCTAAGCATGTCTTAAATTTTTCTGTTTCAGATTTACAAAAATATTCCCGAATCTTGAATCTTAAAAATATAATTGTTAGACCCTCAATGTAATGCAGTCTGTCCTGAACACTAACTCAGCCACCAGCTATCACAGCATTATTTATGGCTTTTCTTCATCGGAAGGTTCGTGGACGTCTACAAACCTTTTGTTTTTGTCCAAAAAATTCACAAACCTAGGTTCGGGATCTGAGAACCTCAAACAAAGATTCGAGAACCTCCACGAGCCTTCCAATTAAGGCAGGCCATTATCTTGCCGGTCTCTGACCGCTTAAGAAAACACCAAGTCGGGTTGTAAAATTCGAACCTGATTTGATATGGCGACTGACTGATGTACTAAACTGGAAGTTTTCAAACCTGTAACCACCACAGGTGATTAGTAGTGATCACAGTCCGTATAGAATCCTTACGGACGGATGATGCCAATTCAAAGCCACAATTGCAGGAAAATGTGCACCACTGCTCATTTTGGGAGTTGATTAAGTAGATGTTAACTCCATGACCACCACCTTCAACTCAACATTGACAGATGCCGCCACTGAGATCCTTAGCAAGCACCGCCCTAAGAAAAAACCATGGATCACGCCTGTAGTTTTGGACCTGTGTGAAAAACGAAGAGAGATGGAAAGGAAAACGAACACCTCACAGGGAGCTGATGCCTACCGAAAAATCAACAATGACATCCGAAAAGGCATGCGCACAAAGGAGCAAAGGAGAACTAGATAGAAGATCAATGCCAGGAAATAGAGAACAGTCTGAACTAGAACAACAGCAAGAAGGCCTACCAGATTGAAAAGTGGCTGACAAGTGTTAAACAGCCCAAGGTCTCCACGATCCAAAGCAAGTCTGACTTGTGCCTTACAGAAGAACAATAAGTCTTGGATAGATGGACAGAGTACTGCTGTGGCCGTTACAATCACACATTAAATTGAGACCCATCAGTCCTAACATGTCCCCAGAACAGTGAAGAAGAAAAAGAAATCCTCCCAATTCTCCGAGAAGAATTTGAGGCAGCAGTGCAATCGCTGAAGTAGGGGAAATCAGCGGGAGTGGACGACTTACCCGCAGAATTGCTTCAAGAAGGAGGAGAAGCAATGATTGACGCCCTATATCTGTAATAAGATCTGGCAGAATGGGGAGTGGCCTACACCATGGACCCAGTCGCTTGTTATCACTCTTCCCTAAAAAGGTAACCTTCAGGGGTGTCAAAGCTTTCACCCCATCAGCCTCCTCATCCATTCCAGCAAAGTCCTCCTTAAAATAATACTCAACAAGTTGAAACTCCAAGCTGAACAAATCATAGCTGAAGAACAAGCAGGATTCAGGGCAGGGCGAAGTACTACTGAACAGATTTTCGACCTCAGAATAATCTGAGAAATATCCACAGCACCAACAACATCTATATATGTGTTTGTAGACTTCAAGAAAGCATTTGACCGAGTCTGGCATGCAGCTCCGTGGGCTAACATGAGAGTCTACATCAGCCCCAACATTATTAAAGTCATCAAAAGCCTGCATGACAAGGTTACCAGTGCAGTCCTCCACAACATTGCCATCGAGAACTGGTTTAGAACAACCATCGGCGTACCTCAACGATGCAAACTCTCTCCAACATTCTTCAACTTCTTTCTAGAGTGCATTATGTAAGATTATGAAGGCATAATCGGCATAGGGGGTAGAACAATCTCCAACCTCCGTTTTGCGGATGACATTGTTGGATTGGCTGGAGAGGAACAAGAACTTGAACAGCTGGTACAGAGGCTTGACACCACCTCCCGGGCCTATGAAAAGGAAATAAGCGCAGAAAAAACCAAAATGATGACATCAACACAGACATCAAAGTCCAAGGCCAATCCCTCGACACGGTGCACAGCTTGAAATATTTGGGAGCAATTGTATCAGAAAATGGGTCCAGGCAGGAAGTCCTCTCCAGGATAGCACAAACAACTGCTGCCCTGACAAGGTTGAAGCCCATTTGGAAAAACAGGATCATCAGTCTACATTCCAAGGTAAGGTTGCTGCGCTCCCTTTCATCTCCATCTTCCTATACTCTTGCGAAACATGGAACCTCACAGCAAACCTAAACGAAGAATACAAAGCATGGAGATGAGGTGCTACAGAAAACTTCTGGGCACCCATCACATCACCAACTTCGAAGTCTGACGATAACTTGCTCACATTGGTGAAGACACGGAAACTCCGATGATGATGGGGCCATATCACCAGAGCATCAGTCCTTGCAAAGACCATCATGCAAGGCACAGTGCAAGGAGGCAGAAGAAGAGGGAGACAGAAAGAGGGGTGGGAAGACAATATTCGAGAATGGAATGGATTGACACTGAGTGAAGCCATGAAGACTGCTGAGGACAGAAAAACATGGAGTACGCTGGTTAAACGATTATCTGTGGTGCCCCAAGGAAATTCGAGTTACGGATAGGATAGTATAAAATAGGATTGGATGGGATAGGATATGTTGCCAATATTATAAATATGTACTGCCATGATAACCGGACACAGCTAGTGGCATGGGACGAAAATCAGCACTCAGAGCGCGTTCTGAACAGATGTCCATATTTATAACTGGATAACTTTATGATGTATATGAGAGTTTGTTGTATCTTTTAAAATACTGCATCAATTTACTTCAAACTTAGTACAAAGACCAGTTTCAGTGTCCAATTTGGTTTACAGTACCTATTTTGCATGATCTGTTCCAAAATACTTTCAGTTCAAAGCGATTTTGCTCTGTCGAAGACTTTCCAACAGCCACCGTAGTATTTTGCTACTGTAGAATCGTCGTCATCAAACCGAGCATTGTCAAAAAATTAAAGTTGCTAAATAACGTTTAAGGAAATACAACCTCTGACTATGCCCGACAGTAACTTACAATAACGTTACACAATATCTTCTTTCATTCGCCTCTTACCCACCCCCACCCCTCTCCCCTCCAAATTCTGCAAATTCTGCAATACCAGTTAGAATATCAACAATTTTTCCATTGCCGTTGCAACAGCCATTGCGTACGTCTTTCAATTGCACCGTGGATCAAGACCACTGTAGCAGACGACGGATTGTCACTTGCCAAACCAACTATAATAGCAACATATCAGTAGATTTTGCACATGTATTTGCACATATCAGTAGATTTTGTTCGTATATATTGCACATATCAGTAGATTTTGCACATACATTTGATTGCAAATTCTCTTTGGACGGATCCCACTTGCAAAATCTTATAGATAGATAGATAGATAGATAGATAGATAGATAGATAGATAGATAGATAGATAGATAGATAGATAGATAGATAGATAGATAGATAGATAGATAGATAGATAGATAGATAGATAGATAGATAGATAGATAGATAGATAGATAGATAGATAGATAGATAGATAGATAGATAGATAGATAGATAGATAGATAGATAGATAGATAGATAGATAGATAGATAGATAGATAGATAGATAGATAGATAGATAGATAGATAGATAGATAGATAGATAGATAGATAGATAGATAGATAGATAGATAGATAGATAGATAGATAGATAGATAGATAGATAGATAGATAGATAGATAGATAGATAGATAGATAGATAGATAGATAGATAGATAGATAGATAGATAGATAGATAGATAGATAGATAGATAGATTTATAATTCAGTAACTTTGTGAGATGAATGTGTGTAACTGTTGTATGTATTAAAATGCTGTATTCAGACATCCCGTGCATGTGGTGGTAAACTGCTAGTTACATCTAATCTAGAAAAATGTGTTTACCACTTGCTCCGTGCAATAGACTCAAGAATCTGAATCTCAGTCTTAAAGTTTTCAGCGCTTTCATCATCAACTAATTGAGTGGTACGTGTGCTAATATTAAACCATTCATACATTTGTTTCATTTACAAATATTTCACTGTACAATCAGCAATAGGCATACTTAACTGCTTCGCTATCTGACTTGTGTGACCTAAAGCGTGGAAAATCGACATCTGCGATTCAGTTCAGACAACCCCAGCTGTTTAGGGGATTGCACCACATAATGCAATGCGTTTTTGCCCCCCTTTGCATTGATGCATCTGTAGTTTAATGTCAATGCGGATTTTAGCGTAGTTATCTTTATAAACACGAAAATTGTCAGTCAGTGTTTACGTGCTAATCGCTGTGTTAGGAAAAAATAGGTAGAAACAATATGATTGAGAGTCCCTGCAACATACATCAAAAGTAGGAGGCAGTATATATTCATTTTATTCATAATATATATAGGATATGCGACCAATGACGATTACGATGACGTCAACTCACTACTATTTTTTATATATATCCTAGCCATCATTCTTTGCTCCGCTTGATTTGACTTGCCTATAGCTTTAATTTCCTTGCGTTTATTTTCAGCTTTCAATTTCACGTGCTGGCTTGTACACCTGTAAGCACAATTTGCCTAGAGTCGACGTGTGTTTGCCTTCAGATTCCATTGATAGAAAAAGATGTCACATCAAGTTGTACTGTAGATGATCGTGAGTTGCCAAAATCGCTTTACTAGACCAGACCTATTTAATTTCAATACATTTCTTCATAATTCGTCGTCAAATGGACAAAGCGGCTGAATAACTATCAAAATTTAAACGTACACTGCTCTTTGTTTACAGATCAAATTCCAGTTCAAAGAAAACAAACCAGAATGTCCAGCGAGCGACTCCCGTTCTTAAAAGCCAGCGGCGCACAGTCATCCAACGGAAAGCAGAAAAATGGCGGGGTTTGGCAGACGCTGGGAAGACGTGGAAAGGAAACCAATGGAGACTATGATGGGACTGAAATCCAAAGTGGTGGAATTTTCAACGGAAGCCATGACGGGGCTAGTAAAATTTCCAGTGAAATCCGAGCGGCAAGGTACCAAAACGGAAATGCGAAGAACACTAAAGTAATACTGACTGAAAACGAAAGCTTTACCGGAAAATCAAAAAGTGAGAACGGAAGTGAAAATGGAAAAAATGGATTTCGTGAAGACGTATCACCGTTTAATTGGTCAGTTCAACCTGCAAGTGACGAGGAAGATATTTATACGGAAAATCAAAACGACAGCTTGTCCTCAGACGAGGGTTCAGATCACTGTGACCTATCTGGTCATCACAATGGACAGGCAAGAACGGAAGCTCATATAATCTTGTCTGAAAATGGCAAACCCAAACCAGAATTTGAGCGCATCGTGTTTCACGAAGATTATGCTAGTCATGGAAGTTTTTCTGAAAGTCAAGATCTCTTTGCTTACAACAAGCGGTTGATGACCAAAGATAATGACAAAACGGAACTGGAAGCGGATAGCGGCGTAGGTCAGAAGTTAAATTTGCTAAAATTGCAAAATAACCAGCAAAAATGTGCATATTTTCATCCCAAAGGTCAGGCTAACAGACTGTCTCAAAACGGCAAAAACCAAGATCATAGACTAAGCGACTCTGTTAATCAGACGGAGCTACTTGGAGGAACCAGTGCGAGCCTTTACAGGTCAAATAGGGATGATGAAACTATTGTGCAAGAAAGCCAAAATTGTCCACTGGACATGACTGAAAAAGGCCAATACACCCAGAGTAGGCAGACAGGAAAATACACAAATGTCCCGCTAAGTCACAAGGATCAAATAGACAGTGCTCACGGTGAATTTAGCGACAGTGGAGGTTATCAAAACTGTCGGTCACTGAGTGATCTTACAGACAGTATTGACCAGTCCAAGGACGCTGCCCAATGGCTTTTAGGAAGTGACCATGTTGGCAAGGAGGACAAAAGCTCAAGTCAGTTAGCCAGACGACTGGCCAGAGCTGCGGAAAAAGCGACGACATTGTTAATTGAAGGTAAGCTGTCATTGTGTTGTGAGTTGACGCCATCATCATCATCATCATCATCATCATCATCATCATCATCATCATCATCATCATCATCATCATCATCATCATCATCATCATCATCATCATCATCATCATCAAATTTATAATAGCTTCTCTCAAAATGGCTAGCACCGCACATGGACTTGAAAGCAGTATGTAGCACTATTTGTCCATCTTTGAGAGCAGTAGATATATATCTTTATTTCTATATTTATTTATTTATTTAATAAATAGAAGATGGCGAAAACAAAAGCAGCGGCAACGGCGACAGTGGAACACAATCAAACGCAGGCCAAGAACAGAAGAAAGGATTCTCTCTGCTAAGGCTAGCATCACGCACGAGGGCCATGTTCATACTGTTGGCCATTTCCAATTTCTTCGCCTGTACCTGTTTCTCCCTTCTCGCTCCCTTCTTTCCTGCAGAGGTAATTGATGATGATGTGGGGGAGGGAGTTAGATGCCCTGGATGGTAGTTCGTGGGGCGAGCGAGAGGTGATGATGATGATGATGATGATGATGATGATGATGATGATGATGATGATCATGATGATCATGATGTTGTTGATGATGATGATGATGATGATGATGATATGACGATGACGATGATGTTGTTGATGATGATGATAATCGTAGTGGTGATGGAGAAACTGTAATATTGAGATGGTTGTGGTGGTGGTAATTGTGATGGTGATGATATGACGATGTTGGTGGATAGTAGTTGTTGTACAATGGCAACGATGACGTTGATGATGACGATGATGATAATGATGATGATGATGATTGTTGTTAAATGACGACGACAACGACTATGATGATGATGATGATGATGATGATGATGATGATGATGATGATGATGATGATGATGATGATGATGGTGGTGATGATGAAGGCGACGACATTGAAAATAGTGGTGCTGATGATGACAAAGACGACAGTGATGCTGACAGCGACCAATGACGATTACGATGACGTCAACTCACTACTATTACTCCTACAACGTCGACGACGACGACGACGATGATGATGATGATGATGATGATGAAGACGACGACGACGATGATGATGATGATGATGGTGATGATGATGATGATGATGATGATGATGATGATGATGATGATGATGATGATGATGATGATGATGATTGTGCAGGCAACGGCCAAAGGGATGTCTCAGACAGTGGTAGGCCTGGCGTTCAGCTGTTTTGAATTCGTCATCTTCGCTACCTCCCCCGTCTTTGGGAACTTTGTGAGTTATCATCGTCATCAACGTCATCCATCATTTTCTTCCTCGATAAGTCCAATATGCATCCTCGTTATATATTATCGGCTATATATGCCAAAGATCGGCTATATGCCGACTGGAGGTGTCCTCATATGAGGACGCTAGGCAATAATGGGTTAATTATGTTTGGTAAAATATAATATATACCTACATAGGCTTAATTGTAGTGTGCACAATTAATAAAGGCATAGCTATTGTCATAAATACATGTTTACATGTTTACATGTTTACATGTTTATAGTACTGTTACATTTTCTTACCTTTTGCTGACAGCAAATCCATGTTAGAATTTCTCCTTGGAGATAATAAAGTTTTCTGAATCTGAATCTGAATCTGAATAGCGAAAGCCCGAAACGTGGCATTATAACTTTGACTTGCAATATCTGCTTGAATTGTATGCACTTAAACTTTGACCTACAAGATCTGCTTTATTTTCTCTCTCCCCCTGTCTCTTCCAGATTACAACCATCGGTCCAAAGTTTGCGTTTCTGGCAGGGCAGTTTTTATCCGGCGGCTGCAGTATTTTGTTTGGGTAAGTTGGATGAAGAAGACGAAGAAGGTTAGAACTGTGCTTGGTGGTGACCGCCAGTCTTGAATCAAAACCAAATAGCGATCAGCAAACAACCCAATCTCCCTCCAACAATAAATGGGTAGGTTCACCAGTACAATACAACACAACACAACACAACGCAACGCAGCACAGCACAACGCAGCACATCACAACACAACACAGCACAACACAACAAAGCACATCACAACACAACACAACACAACACAACACAGTGTACAGTACAATACAGCACATCTTTGTGACCTCAAACAAGAAATGTGCACAAGCGTAGAGCATTGAACCACGATCTCTCTTGAGAACTGCAGAAAGTACCGTCGCGAAAGGAAGGAGAGGGACAAATCCTCACAAAGCGTGCCTTGTTGAAAAAGGTCTTAGATACCTCGGTCTCTTGCGAACGAGATATTACGAAAAACCTTGACATTTTAAATGTACGTAATACTGGACTATACAATAAAGCACGAATTTATTTATTTATTTATTTTTTGTTTTTTTTTTAAATTTATTTATGTTGTGTGTTCATTTCAGCAACATGGATATTAACAATATCAACCCTAAAATAATTTTTTTTAATCCTGTGTGGCAAAGACGAGTTCCTTTTCTTGATTCGCAATTTTCTTGTCATATTAAGAAGGACTCACAAAACTAACTTCGTTGAAAGCCAAGACTGTCAGCAGAATCTCTCAGCTTCCTTGAGTGCATATCAGAACCGTATCCAAGCCACATCTCCTCTGCACTGAAGC
>CM072526.1:32036365-32138865 GCA_036898135.1 Oncomelania hupensis
TTTGACCTCTGGCTCCAAATAATACACTATTCAATACACTAACAAATGAAGTACTGCAAAAGTTGCAATATGCCAAAAAATCTGTGACCTTGGAATGACCTTGACCTTCAGTGACCTTGACCTTGGGATGACCTTGACCTTCAAGTGATCTCTGACGCTCATGTTTTATCAAAGAACCCAAAGTTGTTGCATAATACATAATAAATATACAGACATTCTACTGTACGATGAGAAATTTCTTGTATGATTTTGCATACTATGCGTTAAATATATTTTGCATACTATGCGTTAAATATACAGCCATTCCACTATACGATGACCTATTTGGTGAGTGATTTTGCAAGGCTTAAAATGACCTTGACTTTCAAGATCAACGCTAAAACGGAATGTATATGAAAAAATTAATCTATTGTCTCTAAATACAACACGTTTGGACTTTATATCTCATAATTTAAGGTCAAGATCACTTCAAAGTACCTATACTAACCGACTTAGGACAGTGACCTTGAGCTTCGAGTGAGGTTGACCAAATTTCTATAGTATGTGTGTCATTGATATCTATCGATCATGCATACAAAAAAAAAATCTTAAGTTCAATATTAATAACTTTGGAGGAAAAAATGTTAGCTAGTTAGTTAGCTACTCATTGTTTACAGTGTCCAGCGGACTGCAAAGAGCCGAATCAGGACCACAAAATCAAGACCACAACTTTGCTGAAAGAGGACTCACACCCAATCTGCCAAAACAACCCTAGTGGTAACTGTAACAGCTTAAATATTGACGACAAAATGTAGTAAATTAGCTTAGCGCAAAGTAGATATCATCGAATAAAACTTGACGTTAATTCACGAGTTATCTAAAGAGAAGTCCACACAAGTTAAATTAACTTCCTTCCGACAGACCTGGCTAAACCAAGAATTTTAACTAGCTTACTCCACCGATATGACCAGGGTCTCCTACAAGCACTAAGTAGCTTACGTGACTCATAATCTCTATTAGATCTAGCCTGTGCGGCGCTGACACGACGTCAGGCATAACCCAGGGTGTCTCCCAAGGATAACAGGTGGGAAGATTTTCAAAGAAAGAATATTGAAATGTCGTCCCGTAGAAACAAGATTAAAAAAACGAGAATTAAATGATTGGTCAGAGGAAATAGAACCCCGTGCATATTATCCTTGGTACCCCAATGTTAGCTCTTCAGTCGAATACTAACTACGAAGCTGCGAGGGTCAAACCAAAGGAACAAACTGCAGTGAACGCTTATCCTCAGCCTTATCTTCAATATAGACTAGAGACGGTTTCACGAATCCCAGAGTCTATAAGTTAACATCAGTAGTTTTGATACATGCATGTTTATATATTTTATATTGATTGCCATGTATTAATATGTTCATTATATATATATATATATAGAGAGAGAGAGAGAGAGAGAGAGAGAGAGAGAGAGAGAGAGAGAGAGGGAGAGACAGAGAGAGAGAGAGAGAGAGAGAGTTACAGAAACCAATTGTTGTTTCTGACACATTGTGCATGTGGATTGATGTATCTTAGCCTTAAGATTCGGATCGAAGTGTGCATATGGGAACCAAGCAGTGTCTGATGCTATGGACACTTTGCAGAGGAGACCGCACACTCACATCTGACGAGAATATTGTAGCCAGAGTTCTGACTTTTACAGTTCAGCTCTGGGACGGTTTGTAGAGACAAACGCATGACGCTTGCTCCCGTGGTACAGAAGGAGAACAACCAAGATTCTACCTCTCCACGTCCGAACCTCGTAGCTACAAGACTCACCCGACTCACCAGATTAACCTGAGAGGAAAGACCTCTCAGACGGACTCCAGCGTACGCCGACGCGATACAGCTAAGTCGCCCACAAATGCAAACTGAGATCTAACACTCACGAAACATAGTAGACCACTAGAACATTTATTAAACTACGAACATTCGAATCGTAGACTCGCTTAGCAAAGGAGGAAGAAGACCTGCTGACAAACTTTCCAAGCACATTGAACACTTAGAATTATTAATTTACAGTTTAATGAAATAAATACCCCCGTTGGGGTGCCGGGGGTTTCAGTATAAATAGTATCCCCACTTTCTGGAAATTTAGTGCTTTAAATTCCCACTGTCGCTGTCTTTCTCATTTGCTCTTTCTCATTCCTGCTCTGTTCTATCAATCTGCTATACTATCTTCTTCTTCGCTAGACCTGTTATCTACATTTTTGCTTGAAAACTCTTCCGGGACAAGACTCCTTATTTGTGTATGAGGTCTGTTGGATCAGCTTGGGAATATTGGATGCTTTCTGCCAGGTGGTCACTAGGGCTTTCTATGATGCTATTATTTAGCAATGTAGGCATTTTATATGTATGTGTTTTGTTGATAATTTTTAATGATGTTTGTATTCTATTTTGTTTTTGTAAATGGGGGTGTGACAGACGGACTAGTTTTACCCTGCTTACTTTACTATTTAGCCTTGTTTAGTCCATGTAATCTTAGAATGTTAATGTTAGGCTGCAGCAGACGATGGAAGTAATCAAGCGTAGCAATGATATACTGCCGTTTACACACAGTGGTAGCTGACCGTAGTAGCACAGTCAATGACATCATCGTAGCTACGTTAGGCGAGTCGATTACCAGCCAATGAGAACACAGGTTAGAATGAACTCAACCAGGTCTGGCTGATTCAAATAGAGAGATAGAACAGGAGTCGAGTTTGAGACGAGGAGCAGTACACAGCTACACAGTTAGCAGTAAGATCTCTCCTGAATAGACCAGGAAGCAGGACTTGAGAATCTTAGAATTCAATCAAGTAGCCACGAGCCTGACTTTGTCAAACAGGTAAATGAACATACTTCTGTTTCATCGTGATATATTTATATTATTGTTGAAATTATGTTTGTGGAATTTGCTATGCATAGATTTGAATTGTTAACCCGAATTTGCCTTACCACGTGGAGAAGCCGAACACGTATTAAGCACGACCGGTTTGGACGCCATGTTGTATACCTGACGGAACCACTGTTGTTTAACCTATTTGTATGTTTGCAGACCAGTGGCTGTACCAGTGAATGTTTATAATATTATTAATTCTGTATGTGTATAGTTAGCCACAATTTATATTTATGTATGTATAGGAAATTAGAGTTGAAATCAGGTAAGCCCCGATCAATTACGTCAAGTTATAGACCAATATCATTAACATCTCATGTATGTAAAGTAATGGAAAATATTATTTTAGAAAGAATATCATATTATTGTATAAAACATAATATTATACCAGTTAATCAGGCTGGTTTTCAAAAAGGAAGATCAACAGTAGACCATTTAGTAAAAATTACAACCAATATTAAGAGACAATTTGCAAAAAGAAAAAGCGTTTTAGCAACATTTTTTGGCATCACCAAAGCATATGACAGAGTCTGGCATGCAAGATTAATGTACAAAATAAAATTAATTGGTTTGTCAGGTCGTATGTACAATTACATTGGCACTTTTTTTTAAAGAGATAGAAATATAAAGGTAAAAGTGGGGAATTCATATTCGTCTAGCTATACAACTAATATGGGAATTCCGCAAGGATCTATAGTTTCACCAATTTTATTTAATATATTAATTTATGATTTACCGAAGGAGTTGAGTAATAAAGTATCACTTGTTCAATATGCAGATGACATAGCAATATGGATGAATGTAAATTTAAAAAAGAAAACATCCTTGTATGAAATTAAATATATTACCAAGTTATATCAAACTGATTTAAATAAAATCAGTCATTTCATGCATCCCAATGGTCTTGACTTGTCAAAAGAAAAAACAAACCTGGTATTATTTAATCATGGTCAGGAGCCTAGACAATTTCCAAAATTAGAAATTGATAATGAAGAACTCAAGTATGTAAAAGAGGTTAAATTTTTAGGCGTTTATCTTACTGCATATAACGACATATAGATTACTTAATACAGAAGGCTGTCTAAAGTTATAATTTATTGAAAATTATTAACAAACAAGCTTGGGGACAAGACGTAAAAACACTGATTCATATCGCCTGTGCAAATTAACATACGGACAGGAAGCGTATTTTTCAGCCCCTAAATGTTATCTTAAAAAGTTACAAAGCTTAGACAGTAAAGCAATAAAATTAGCACTAGGGGTCCCAATTCATACAAAAACAACAACTTGCAGGAGTTATTCCTCTTGATGAATGGCGAAAGTTATCATGTGCCAAATACATAGAAAGAGCAAATGCAATCAACAATAGTACTGACGAAGAACTGTTCATACGATCTGATTTTTATTTTCCTAAACAAGCCCAAAAAGTGCACTCCTTTACAACAATAGGAACCTTTACAAAAGATTTGATTCAAATCGTTTTAACGCATATTGAGTGTTTACATAAAACTATTATTTCACCAGTACCTATGTGGGAATTAGAAAAAGCTAAATATGATAATTATCTGTTACTGTAATGAAAATAAAAACCACAACCCTCTGCTTACTGTATTTGAGGTTCGACATCATATACGTGAGAAGTATTCTGGTCAACTGAAAATATACACTGATGGATCTGTTCTTCACACAGATGAAGCAGGAGCTGCGTTTGTAATACCGGATTTACATATATCAAAATCATATTATTTAGGGAAAGGATATTCGATTTTCACTGCTGAATTAATTGCAATATTAATGGCTCTAAATACAATTTCTAATCTTTCTGTGAGTATATTCAGCGTTGTTTTATGCGTAGATTCTATGACAGTTTTACAAGCATTGAATTCAGATAATAATGGTTAAAGAAAAGAAATTATTTTGGAAATTAAAAATATTATTCACAGTTTGATAACTAATGGCACTCAGGTGAATTTTGTCTGGATTCCCTCACATAGTGGTTTCCTTTATAATGATTGGGCTGATCGGGCTGCAAAACTTGGTGCTTCAAATATTAATTCTCAAACAATAAAAATACCGTTGTCTTCTAAAGAAATTCAAAAATTTATAGAAAATAAATTTGTAAAAGAGAATAAACTTAATTGCAACTATAATAAACCTTGTGGAATTGCTAGATCAATTTCAAGCATGGCACATAGAATAATATTAAACTCCATTAAAACCAAATATTGTAATGTGAAATGTATATGTGGTGAATCTATTTCATTGAAACATGTATTATTTCAATGCAGTAATATGCGTCCATTTTTGCCAAATGATGTTTCTGTTATCGATTCCATTGATAACATAAGCTTTGATGTAAGCGTTAGATTAGCAAAAGCTTTTATTAATTCTCCAGTTGCCCAATTTATATAATTATGTATTTTATATGTATGGATGTATGTATCTGGTGTAAATGTGTGTGAATGCGTGCGTACGTCTTATCATCTCGATGAAGAAGACGTTAATAAAACAACCAACCAACCAACCAGAGTTGAGATTCCAGTGGACCACGGACGTAGCAGAATGTTTGTCGCTTATGTATAGAGATGTGGAGCTATCACTGAGGGCTACTTTGGCTTTCAGTGAGACGCTCTGCACAGACCTATTATTCAAGGTTGTGCAGAATTTCGTCTCTTGTGTTACAGACGAGCAGGCGAGATATAACGTGGCCCAACTCCACAGAAAACACGAGTTGGTTGTTTAGCCTCTACAGCACAGGACTGAGAGAGCAACCCTGGAAAACACTCTCCAAGACACCACAGCGTGTCAAGGGACCAAACTACACGACGACCCAGCGTGTACCAGAAGCTACCTCATCAAAGGGCTTCAAACCCGCTACACACAAGCTAAGTGCATAGGAATCAGTGCACTAAACCTGATAGAAAAAGGACCACAGTAGTCCACTCTTCAGAAACTGTAGTAAAACGGACCACAGTAGTCCAATCTACATGAACTCTAGTAGCCAGTGCCCTATAAAGACATAACAGCTGCCTAGACTATCAGCGATCGAACCATTTGCATTGACTCGTGACTTTTTAAGGTAGATTAGTACATCGAAGATATTGTATAGAGTAGAAGAAATAAATGTGTAATTTTAACTGTTATCAAGTGGCTGGACTACATATGATTCATAGCCGTGTGAAAGCTAATGTGACAGTAATCTTTTAGTACCATTTTTCTATCTCTGTACCCCAGCCTTAACACAGACCGAGCTAAATAAATAAATGTATTAAAGTAATTCACCGGGTGACTAACTAGCAGTTCCCATAGAATAAAGCGTGAGGGTTACAGCATCCCATTGTGCAGAGCCCAGCAACAACCCATAAACCCCACGTTACAGGGGGTTCGATAAATTAGAGTACAACCTCAGCGTCAGTTTTACCACTAGGGTTGTTTCAGCAGATCTTTTATGCGGATCAGGGGTTGTCCGGTCCTGATTTGGCTCGGAAGCAATAATCATGTAATGTAATGTAATGAAGTAAATGTAAAAGTTGTGTTGAATATATAAAAAGTGAAATCACATACATACGACTGGTGTCATTCTATTTGTATTGTTGTGTATCTCTTAGTTTTCTTCTCTTGAGACATAATAACCTAGTCTTTTGATTAGTAATAAGCATTTCTCAAATTTAGCCAAATGATACTATAACGCCCGAGAACAAATATAAATTTTATGTGACCAAGCACCGTGATCAGTCTTTCACATCGCTTCGGAATTCTGGTAAAAGAACCATCGATAGTGGTAGCCCATCGCCCATCTATCAATAAGTCTTACCCCCTAGTATGATAAAACGTATCTTCCCCAGAATATCATCACAGTAACACTGAAGGCACTCCACCAGCAGGTCACTTTACAATAAAGACATCCCATGCAGGGGACGCTGAGGTTATACTCTAATTTATTGAAACCCCGTTTACAAAAACAAAACAGAATACACACATCATTTTAAAATATCAACAAAACAGATACATATAAAATGCCTAAATCGCCAAATAATAGCATCATAGGAAGCCCCAGTGACCATTTGGCAGAATCCTATCCTTAGTATCCTATCCTATCCTGTCCCGTAACGCGAAGGTCGTAGGGGCACCACAGATGATCCTTTAACCAGCATACTCCATCTTTCTCTGTCCTCTGCAGCCCTGATGGCTTCGCTCAGTGTCAAACCAGTCCATTCTCGAGTGTTGTCCTCCCACCTCTTTTTCGGTCTCCCTCTTCTTCTACCTCCTTGCACTGTGCCTTGCAGAATATTCTTCGCAAGGCCTGATGATCTGGTGACGTGGCCACACCATCGGAGTTTCCGTTTCCCCACCACTGTGAGCAGCCCATCGTGCTGTCCAATGGCCTGCGCGACGGCCCGTCGGACCTCGCCGCCGGTGACGAAATGCACAGAAGTCCCCCGCAGCAGAAAGCGTCCAATATTCCCAAGCTGATCCACCAGACCTCGCACACAAATGACGAGTTTTGTCCCGGAAGAATTTTCAAGAAAAAAGGTAGGATACTGGTCTAGCGAAAAAGAAGACAGTAGGCCTATAGCAGAATAGAACAGATTAGGAGTGAGAAAGAACAAATGAGAAAGACAGCTACAATGGAAATTTAAAGCACTAAATTTCCATCGTTCGTTCGTATCGTTGGATAGATTAACTTCCCCGGACACTTTCACTGATTATTTATGAGGTCTAATGGATGTACACCATCTTACCAAGTTTGGTGGTGATAGTTGAAATAGGCTCTGAGATATTAACCCACTAGCAAGTTTTGCAAAGAGAGACGGCGGACAGCAAACGGCGGACAGCAAACGGCGGACAGCAAACGGCGGACAGCAAACGGGCGGACGGACATGTTTTTTTTTAATGTCTTTTTTGGACTATTTAGGACTCATCTCGCACAGATTTGCAACAAGAAGGGCGCCGGCGTCCAAATAGGAAGGGGCGTCCAATTAGGCCTGCACAAAGGGCAAAGCCAATATGACTCACATGCTCCTTATAGAACGTGCAATATTTAACATGAAAATGACTGCCCAGAAAAAAGAAACATTTAAAATGCAAAGCAATATCGAATTTAATCTTTCTATGCTCTTGGCCTTGAAATGGCCTTGACCTCCGGCTCCAAATACATCCATGTAATTTCAAATTAACTACAGCAAAAGTTGTATTATGCCAAAAATTAGTGACCTTGGGATGGCCTTGACCTTAAAGGATATTGACCTTGATATGACCTTGACCTTCACGTAACCTCTCATGCATGTCTGATCAAATAACCCAATGTTGTTGTATACTATGGATTAAATAGAATCATTCCACTGTACGATGATCTATTTTATTTTAAAAAATGTTTTTGCAAGGCCTAAATGACCTTAATCTTCGTGATCAACGCAAGAACGGAACATATATGAAAGATCAATCTATCATCTCTAAATACAACAAGTTTGAACTTTATATCTCTCATAGTTTAGGGTCAATGTCACTTCAAAGTACCTATACTAAAATGACCTTGACCTTAGAGTGAGGTTGACCAAAAGTGCATGGGATGTGTTTCTCATTGATATTTATCGTGCTTCAAAGAATCATAAGTTCCAGAATAAATATTGTAGACACAAAAGCGTCATTTTTGGACTAACATTTCTTGACCCTGTGACCTTGACCCTGAAGTGAAGTCATTCATTCACTGATCATTTATAAGGGCTCATGGATATACACCATCGTACCATGTTATGCTATGCATGTGAATAAAAAATCTAGATTTTTGTTTGTTTTTGTTTTGGGGGTGGAGATGGGGGAGTGGAATTAAAGGGAGGGAGGGGGGGGCGGGATTGAGAAGGGAGGTGGGTATAAAGACTCACGTTGCTATAATGTGAGTCAATTAAGTGAATTTTTTTTTTTTGAAAATGTTTCTCTTTTTTTGACTAACATTTGTTGACCCTGTGACCTTAGCCTTGAAGTGAGGACATTCATTCACATACCATTTTGTGGTCTTATAACCTATACACCATAATACCAAATTGATTGTGATTAATGAATTACTGTAGGTTCCGAGTACTTAGCCACTTTAAAATTGTGAACAGACGGGCGGACAGCAGACGGCAGATGGCGGACATACAGACAAATGGACGGACAGACTTTTATTTTATTTTTTTTATTCATTTATGGTGGATATTATTTTTGGATTATTTAGCCCAGATTTTGTAAAAATCTTGAAAATATTGATTCATAAAGCACATGCATGCCAGTCAAAAAAGATTTTGCCTTGAAATTTTACGTTAAAGTTTTTCTGTCACTAATATCCACAATTCCAAGGAAAAATGTTAAAATATTGATTCATATAGCACATGCATGCATGCCAGTCAAAAAGATTTGCCTTGAAATTTTACGTTAAAGTTTCTCACTAATATCCACAATTCCAAGGAAAAATGTTAAAATATTGATTCATATATTGCACATGCATGCCAGTCAAAAAAGATCTTGCCTTGAAATTTTACGTTAAAGTTGCTGTCACTAATATCCACATTTCGAAGGAAAAATGTTAAAAGCTACCATTTTCTGCATTTCTTTCGATTTTAATCACTGGGTCTACCTCAAAAACATGGCATGTAGGTTATGGGCCTACGAGTGGTGTTATCGCAATTGATTGATTGATTGTTGCTTTAGGTCCAGCGGACTCTTCCGAGCCAAATCAGGACCGGACAACCCCCAATCCGCATAAAACATCTGCCGAAACAACCCTAGTGGGAAAATTGAATGCCCTCCACCGGCCAGTCACTTTACAATAAAGACATCCCACGCAGGGGACGGCTGAGGCTTTACCCAACTACTCGAACCCCCGTTACAAAAACAAAATAGAATACAAACATCATTATAAATCATCAACAAAACACATACATTATAAAATGCCATCAACATAATAACATACATAGGAAGCCCTAGTGACCACCCGGCAGAAAGCGTCCAACACTCCCAAGCTGATCCAACAGACCTCATACACAAACAAGGAGTCTTGTCCAGGAAGAGTTTTCAAGAAAAAAGGTAGGTCATTGATCTAGCGAAGAAGAAGATAGCATAGCAGAGTGATAGGACAGATCAGGAATGGGAAAGAGCAAATGAGGAAGACAGCGACAGTGGGAATTTAAAGCACTAAATTTCCAGAAAGTGGGGATACTATTTATACTGAAACCCGCGGCACTCCAACGGGGGTACTGTTGCCGCAGTGAATCAGTCATGCCTACAAAGGCAAGACAGGTTTTCAACTGGGGCTTTCACTTTACCCTTTATAGGTTAGAACAATCTACAGTGGCAAGATTGCTCATGACCCCAAGGGGTGGTGTTATCGCAAGCTTGAATGAAGTCCAATCATCATCAAATTTTGGGTACTAAATAATTTATATTTATAATTAATTTATTTATTTAATCGTTCTTATATAGCGCTTTTCCAGCTCAAGAGCTGCTCAAGGCGCTGGCCGATACAGGATTTAACTCAAGCCGCCCGAGACGCCCACCCGCAGCCTTTGGGCGCATGGTCTGACGCCCGGACAACTGAGCACAATCCTGGGCAGCCAGGATGGGGGAGAAGGACCTAGGTGCATGCTGGGTGTGTTCTTGTCACCACCGGCACTCACCCGTCTAGGACATGACGTCCAGGATCTTTAAAGTCCGTTATGATGGAATGTATGCGACACAGACTAGACCTCGGTTTATACTCTCATCCGAAGGAGTAGGAAAACAGGAGTAAAGTGTCTTTCCCAGGGACACAACACAATGGCCCGGCCAGGGCTCGAACCCGGGACCTTCAGATCCGCAAACCGAAGCACTACCATTAGACCACAGTGCCTGTGCCTCCTTTATAAAAAAAAAGGACGCCCACTTCAACTTACTATTTATAAGTTTGTTTCGTTATTTATTTAATATCTATTTAATAATGAATGCCACGTCCCTCTTGCACCTGCTCGAGTCCGAGGTGATCGTCTAACAGTAACACACCCTGCCACGTACTCGTGCTTGCTACCACCACAGACTCTCGGATACTGGCACTGTTTTCAGCACTGCTTTCTTCATCACTGTCACTGCTATTTTCGCTTTCATGAGACAAAATCCCTATCAGCAGGATCGTCAAGACCCCAGCATCCGGAGAATCTCATCTCTTGACTTCGATAGATTTTTTCATCAAAATTTGCCGCAAAATCTTCGCTTGGTTGAACACGACCGGACGTGGCGTTACTTTTCTTTTGTCAAGGGAAACAACTCAATATCTGGCAAGCATCAAAATGGGGCGGCAAACACGAGTCTTCTACCTTGTTTCATTAAAACGATTCGAGACGCGACCCGTCAGTGAGCGATGCTATGCGCAGCCACGACTCCAGTCGCAGCCCGTCGCTGAGCATGCTATCTATTGCAAATATGCGTGTGCCCGAGTAAAAGCCAAACGCTATATTTAAAAGTAGGTACCAATGATTAGTCTGGTAGGCATCAGACGTTTTTTAACGACTTACTTTATTAATGTAGCCGCCGATGACATAATGAAGATAGAATTTGCAAGGCTGCAAACCCGGAGCGTCGGGGTCCACCATTACAAGTACGTGCGACAGTTTGTCTGACATTGTTTGTCCATCAGTAGTTGCTTGCATCGACATAGGAGCCATCATTATGGTCGCAAGCAGCGCCACCGTCATCGTCACCGCTATCGACCTTGTCATCGTCGCCATCATAACTGTCGTCAGCATCAACAGTAGGACAGACTTGGACACACCCTGTTACGGGCATAGAACATTACATGCTGATGTCATTTCCTGTGTTCCAGTCCAAAGGAAAACTTTTGGGATAGTAACAGGTGGAAGGAGGGGAAGGGTGGGGGAGAGGGAGTGGGTGACGTGTGGCTGAATCGCAAAGGTCAAGGTTACCGATGACCAGTAGGTATGGTACAAATGTTTTAGTTAGTACAGCACACTGTCTATCATCAATAATCATGTGCGGTGTTTTTTTTAAAAAAACACATGATGTAGATGTTGTTGGTGCCGTAGGTATTTCTCGCAGATTATTCTGAAGTTGAAAATCTGCTCGGTGGGTCCTCGTCTTGCCCTGTATCAGGACTGCTTGTTCTTCAGCTATGATTTGATCAGCTTTGGGTTTCAACCTGTTATTATAAGGGTGTTTGGTTTAAAATAAACCTCATTTCAAGAAATTGTATCCACTGTGATTTTAACATACCCAACTACCCTAATGTCATTTTTGGATTTTGTAGGACTCATCTCTCATAGATTTGCAAAAATCTGGATTTTTTTAAAGGGTGGAGAGGGGGAGGGGGGGGGGGGGGGCTGAGTACATTGACTCACGCTGCTAGGCATGTGAGTCAAAAAGTTAAATTTTCTGAGAAATGTTTTGACTAACATTTGCTGATCCTTTGACCTTGACCTTGAAGTGAAGTCACTGATCGTTTTTAAGATCTTATTGGTATACACCATCCTACCATGTTTTTGGTTGCGACAGATGAAATAGATTCTGATAAAACCATGCCACTTGCAATTTTTGACCAAACGGATTTTTTGGGAGAGGGGGGAGGAGGGGGTATATAGGACTTGTCTCGCACAGGTCTGCACAAATCTTGAAACGTTTACCTTTTGTGTGGGGGTGAATACATAGACTCACATAGCTGTACATGTGAGTAAAAAAAATTACGATTTCCATCAACTACTTGACGGAAGTAACATTTGCATTTCTCAGTGAAGTTTGCCAGGTTTGGACACCTCCCAGTCCCCAAAACCAACTCCAATCTATGTTTTATGAAGATTTTGAATCTTTTTTTTACTCTTCCAAACCTGGCAAAATCATCATCCTCGGTGACCTCAACATTCAGTTTGATCAACCTAAACACTGGGAAACTAAACGCATCTGTCACAACATCCATATTCACAGCCTTACAAAATTGGTTTCTGAACCTACATACCCTCGCTCTGAACACATCATCGACTGTGCAATCGCTGGACAATCCGACAACATTTTGTCTCATGTCATTGTATCACAAGATCTTGAATCTGACCACTATGCTGTTCTCTGCTCTCTCTGTCTCTCCTCCTCCTCCTCCTGCGAGCTCGATCTTATCTCTACCTCACTTTTCAAAGACTGTATAACTGACCTCCTCTCAGCGATCGCTAACATAGTCAACTCTTCCTTGCATTCTGATTCTGTTCCCTCCTGTTTCAAATCTGGTAAAGAAATCAAACCTTGATCCAGAAGACTTGAAAAACTACCGCCCTGTTTCAAATCTACCTTCCTATCCAAACTCCTAGAGAAGGTGGTCCTCAAAAGCTCAACCATCATCTCTCATCCAACAACTTGTTCTGTCCATTCCAGTCTGCCTATCTTCCTGACCACCCTACTTCACGTCGTGAATGACCTCCTCTCAGCCACTGACTCTGGTAAAATCTCTTTGTTGGCCCTTCTCGATCTCTCAGCCGCTTTTGACACTATCGATCACTCCATCCTCTTCGGCACCTTGAGGACTCTTTTGGAATAAAGGACTATGCCCTAAGCTGGTTTCATTCTTATCTCCCTGATCGTTTCCAATTCTGTCTGCATCGACAACTACCTTTCTGAACCGTCCGGACTTGTCTTCGGTGTTCCTCAGGGGTCAGTTCTAAGCCCTGTTCTATTCACCCTTTACACATCTCCTCTGTCTCAGATCATCCAAAACCATGACACATTCCCCCATTTCTGCACAGATGATACACAGCTCAAAAACAGTGACACTCCTCAAACCTCCCATCTGTCACAGGAGGCTAGTTTGAACCCAGCACTAAGGCTTCACGCCTCAGATAGTTCATCCTTCTTTGGCCCTTGTAACTTAAAGTCGATACCTAGCAGACGACAGAAGTTAGGGTTGTTCTAAGTATGTGTAGGCTAAATCTTCACTAGGTAGGCCATGTCATATCCGTCATCCCCCGTGCCGGCGCTAAGAATCTTGGGATCGCGCGCTTTAGCTGACCACAGCGTTAAGATACGCAAGTCTTTGTTAAAACCTCACCCGAGACGCACACGCTGAAAGATCTCTCTCAGAAGACTACACAGGTGACGGGTGAAATCCAATTCATCGCAGTATAGCCATAGCCTGACATTGTCAAAAAGGTAAATGATCGATCTTTTGCTTCACCGCAATGTATTGATATTATTATTGGATTATGCTTGTGAAGTCTTGCCATGTTTTATAATTGTGAATGTTAGTAAAACTTTGATTGACCATGTGGCTGACCCACGCGACCGGTTTTTCGAGACCACGAGGTGGCCCCCACTGACCAACTGCTGTTTCTCCTATTTGTATTATTGCAGACCAGTGGCTGTACCGGAGAAAGTGTATATTATTAATTACTTCTCCCTGTGTTTATGTTAGCCATGATGTATCTATCTATCTATCTATCTATCTATCTATCTATCTATCTATCTATCTATCTATCTATCTATCTATCTATCTATCTATCTATCTATCTATATATATGAATTATGTTGGAGATTCCAGTGGACCACGGACTTAGAAGATTGTTCGTCTCTTATCTGTATAATTGGAGACGATGTCACTGAGGGCTGTTTCTGCCAACAGTGGGACGCTCTGCACACCCTTTGTAAACAAGGCGTTGCAGAAACACGTCTTATGTTTTGCAGACGAGCAGGCTTGGTCCGCGGCATGAGATAGACCCCACAGAGAGTCATCCCAGACACGCTGCCTGTAATTGAGCAGAGAGCACTGAGTTCCAATAGCTCAGTAGTCAACAAACAATACGAGGAGACCACAACACCGCACCTCGAGGCTTAAGCTAAGTCCATAGAACAAGTGCACGAACACTGATCTATAGGGACTGTGCGGTAGTCCACCCTTCCTGGAAAAACGAACATTAGGCAAAACCAGAACCCACCGTCACACCATCTATTCTGACCAAAACTTCTGACTACTTTGAAAACATTTCTAACTGGATGACTGCCAACAAGCTCCAGCTCAATGCAAACAAAACTGAAGTTAGGCTCACGGGTACCAAACACAACCTGCCTTTTTCCCTGGTAGACAACACGATGCAGATGACCTGCTCACAGTGGGGAAAAAAGTGAAACTCCGATGGTATGGCCACGTCACCAGATCATCAGAGGTCTTGCAAATACCATCCTTCAAGGCACTGTGCAAGAAGGTAGAAGAAGAGGGAGACCGAAAAAGAGGTAGGAGGACAACATTCGAGAATGGACTGATTTGACACTGAGCGAAACCATCAGGGTTGCTGAGGACAGGGAAAGATGGAGTACACTGGTTTAACGATCATCTGTGGTGCCCCTAAGACCTCCGAGTTACGGGATGGGATAGGATAGGATAGACCTGTCACTCTTGGTCAAACCATTATTCCTATTTCATATTCTGTCAAAAACCTTGGCGTCATCCTTGACAACACCCTCTCCATGTCAGAATTCATCCGCAAAACCTGTCAACCATGCAACTTTCAGCTCCGTAGAATAGACCTTGTCCGCGTGCACCTAACCACTATCGCTACAGCCAAACTCGTTGCCTCCCTTGTGACGCTTAGACTATCTGCAACTCCTTTCTGGCTGGACTCCTTTCCTCTTCTGTTCATCCGCTCCAACGTGTTCAGAATTCATTTGCTCGTCTGGTTCACAAAATGAAAATAAATCTGATCATATCACACATTTCCTGGCACTGATCTTCTATCCAGTTCTCCTTTGCTGTGCGCATGCCTTTTCGGATGTCATTGTTGATTTTTCGGTAGGCATTAGCTCCCTGTGAGGTGTTCTTTTTCTTTACCTCACAGCAGATCTCCAACGAAGAATACAAAGCATGGAGATGAGGTGCTACAGAAGACTTCTGGGCATTTCCTATGCCCAGCACATCACCAACGATGAAGTCCGACAGACCATCACACAAGCTATTGGACAACACGATGACCTGCTCACAGTGGTGAAAAAACGGAAAAACTCCGATGGTATGGCCACGTCACCAGATCATCAGGTCTTGCAAAGACCATCCTGCAAGGCACAGTGCAAGGAGGTAGAAGAAGAGGGAGACCGAAAAAGAGGTGGGAGGACAACATTCGAGAATGGACTGGTTTGACACTGAGCGAAACAATCAGGGTTGCTTACAGGGAAAGATGGAGTACGCTGGTTAAACGATCATATGTGGTGCCCCTACGACTTCCGAGTTACGAGATAGGATAGGATAGGATATCACACACACTTCCTACATTCTCTCCACTGGATTTCTGTATCTCAGACAAAATCTGTTACAAATGCGTCCATGGATGAGCCCCTTCCTACCTCATCCAGAACATTCACTTTTACAAGCCATCTAGAAATCTTGGTTCTTTGTTGTGCTACAAATACCCCACTACAAATTCTCCTCTGCAGGCTGTCAATCCTTCTCAATGCTTGGTCCTTAAACTTGGAACTTTCTTAATCTCTCTCTGCGCAGCTGTCCGAACATAGCCACTTTCTAGTCAAATTTGAAAACTCATCTCTTCCTTAAAAATATCTGATCTCGCCTCCCATCATCATTCTTTCTTTCCTGATTCAGACCACCGCGTCACACCGCACGACACTCCTTAGCTGCTCTCCTCCTCTCCCACCCTCCATCGCCTTTTATAGTTTACTTGTAAATATTCCTTTTCGTGTTTGTATTATGTCATTGCATAATTTATTGGTGTTTCGTTTTTGTTTCACTTCTTTTGGTAGGTGTTTTGATGTTAACGTTAAGTATAAATGCGTGAGAACTGCGCTTTAAATTGATGTCGTTAGGAAAAAGCGCTATATAAAAACTGTTATTCTTCTTCTTCTTCTTCTTCTTCTTCTTATTATTATTATTATTATTATTATTATTATTATTATTATTATTATTATTATTATTATTATTATTATTATTATTTACCAAGTCGTGAATGTTGTCAACAGTTGCACAATGAACAGGACCTAACTCCAGCCGTCCAAGGCGCCAGTATCAAAGCTTGCATCATCGAACCTCCCACTTCCCAGACAACTGAAGTTGTGGCAAGCATGAGCACTTTACTGCTTAGCAAAAATCTCTCACTCTACACTTACCATTGGCTGACTGCCGCTGTCGTCACCTCCGCCTTCGCCTTCCGCTGCCTTGGTAGTCATTTTAGGTTTATGTGTCGTCATCTTTTTCGTTGGCATTGGAGCTCCTGTTGTTGGGGCTTTTTGGGTGATCTGTAAAAGCAGACAGGGGGAAATATCCCGTATATGGATTCCCGTTAACTCCAAAATGTCCATCGAATAAGCAAGCCAACTTTCATAAAAAAGACGGGAAACAAGTTGATCACTTCAAATGTTGATATTAATGCAATGTTAATACAATCACCGATAGGAATATTTGCACTATGTCAATAGAGCGTTTGCAGTAGGCTGGTAGGACAAATATTATGGAATGCTACCGTGCACAAGAAGTAACTGAATTCCATCCGCGTGTCCAAACTGTTGAGGCATGCACCTTCACAAAGTCTATGCTTAGATCTCTGACATTCGGTATACAGGGATCCAAAAGGAAGGTCGACTCCAGTGGAAGCTGGCCTACATTACATTACATTACATTACATTACATGATTATTGCTTTAGGTCCAGGAGCTAAATTAGGACCAGAGAAACGTTATCTTAGAATATTAGATTAGATTAGATACTCAGTGCCCACAGGGCCCAGCGGACCGCCAAGAGCCGAGCTGGCCTATTAAAAATGTTATAATCTAATAATAACAATAACAGTAAAATGTAATACAGTGAAAACCTAATTAGGCTTACATATATCATCAGCAACGCATATCATCGTACTGCTATAGCGCCTTTCCAGCTTAAGAGCTGCTCAAGGCGCTGGCCGATGCAGGATCTAACGCGAAGCCGCCCGAGGCGTCCGCTTGCAACATTTGGACGCATAGTCTAACGCCCGGACGACTGAGCACAATCCGTGGCGACCCGGGATGGTGAGAGAGGACCTCGTGCGTGCTGGGTGTATGTGTGTAGCCGGCACTCACCCGCCTACGACATGAGCGTCAGGATCTTTGAAGTCCATACGATGTAACGTGCGTGCACAGACTAGACCGGTTTACACACTCATCTTAAAGATAAAACTATTGTTTTCCGGCACATAAATCCATTCCGGCACTGAAGGAACGAGACCCCATTTTTAATTAATTTGTGGTCATTTGCATTGTGATCTGTGTTTTGGTCAGGCAACTAAATTGGCTGACAACTATTTGTGCGTCGATTCGACTTGGCAAGAACAGGCACAGTGGCTGTAATTATATTAAATGCCGAGGGAAAACGTGAAAAAAGAAGAAGAAACAAGAAAAGAAGTTGATGCAAAAATAGCTTGTACTATTGAAAAACTAGCCCACATGACTCGATGCTTCTTCATTAACTTATATTCTACATGAAAATGAGTGCTCAGAAAAACTTAAACGAAATGGAGGAAATAAAAATTAATGCAAAAATAAAACTGACTTTGATCTTGTGAAGACCTTGACCTGAATATGATGACCTTGACTTCCGGCTCCCAAAGGACACTCGAACGATGAAATACACTACAGCAAGTTGTATTATGACACAGTTGTTGGTAAAGGGGAAAATAATATGATCACACGTTGACCAATCCGGGATTCGAACCAGCGACCTTTCGGTTACAAGCAAGACGCTCTTACCAACTGAGCTACCCGGCCCCTACTATCATCTCGAACGAAAAACGATGCTTAACGTCCTATTGCATGAGCGTTAAGGACGATCACCACGTCGCCACCCTGACAACAATGACCATCCTCATCATATCAAAAATGAGATCCAACGGATCTTCATTGTTGTTACTATCATCTCTCAATACAAGTTTGGACTTTATAGCTCTCATGCTCATAGTTTAGAGTAACGTCAAGGTCACTTCATACTAAGCGACATTGGATAACTTCAGTGACCTTGACCTTGGCGTGAGGTTGACCAAATGTGCATGGGATGTGTGTTTCATTATTATATCTATCATGTGTCAAAGAATCATTTCAATAATAATAACTTAGAAAAAGGTCACATTTTGAAGAGAAGAAATGTCACTTTTTGACTGTCATTTGTTTACCCTATGACCTTGACCTTGGAGCGAAGTCATTCATTCATTGATCATTTATGAGGTCTCATGGGTATACTCCATTTTACAAAATTTGGTTGGGATAGTTGAAATAGGTTCATGAGATATTAATCCACTTGCAAGTTTTGCACAGACAGATGGCGGACAAACAGACGAACGGACGGGATTTATTTATTTAGAGTCATTTTTGGACTACTTAGGACTCATCTCGTACACATTTGCAAAAATCTCAAAATTTCGTGTGTGGGTGTTTGTGTGGGGTGTGTGTGGGTGTGTGTGTTGGTGTGGGTGTGGGTGTGTGCGTGTGTGTATGTGTGTGTGTGGAGGGAATTGAGGGAGGGGGGATCTGTGAACACATACTCACACTGCTATGCATATCAGTCAAAATTGGTCCGTCAGTCCGCCGTCCGTCTGTGCAAAACTTTTCAGTGGCTAATTACTAGGAATCTATATTATGCATCACAAACAAACTTGGTAAGACGGGCCAAGGTCAAGACTTGCTACGTCACAAAAATTAGCCACGTGGCCACATAGAACAAGAACGCTGCAGTTGCAAGAATTTTAGAATATCATCATGCAGGCCTAGTTTGTGTCGATGACGCAAAGGATTGTGGGAATGAATCTATTTTTAACATGGCGCTTGACCTTGGCCCGCGACCTTGAGCTCTAAACGCTACGCTGAGACACATATACTGTGCACATTTGGTCGACCGTGCTCTAAAGTCAAAATCACTGCAGCTGTCAAAAGTCGGTTTACGTGGGTATTTTCAAGTAACCTTGTCCCAAAACTATTAAGAGATATAAAATCCACACTAGCTGTATTTAGAAGTAATAGACTGATCTTTTATATATGTTCCGTGTGTGTATGTGTGTGAACAATTGTAATTTTAGGACATTTGCTGATCTTAAAGTGAAGTTCATTGATTTATTTTTTTTGGTAGATCTTATGGATACATACGATCCTACCAAATTTGTTTGTAATAAATGAAATAGGTTCCGAGTATTAAGCCTAGGTATGACGACGAACGTTTTGATTGCAAACACAATACTTGCGAGTCTTAATTTGAATTGGAGGACTGACGCTGCGAGTCGTTAGTAGTCACACTAAAACGTTTGAGTTTGCTAAACATGCGCACAGTCTCTGCGCATAAACAAAAGCACAAGAGTTGTTCCCCTTGCCGCGCCGAACGTCAAAATGTGTGAAAAGCAGCGACGGAGAATATTTGCATTAACGGTAGATAAGTTTAAAGAAAAATACAATGTCCCATAAAACAATTATGCGACTGTATTATCTCTGTTATTACAGGCATTTTTCACACTCAACGTTCCTAGCGGGCCGGTCTTAGAATTAGCGGCCATTTTTGTAAGATCACATGATCAAAGTAGCGCATTTCATTGGTTCCTATGTTGAATGACTCGCAATCAGTTTGTCGAAAATATGGCATTTTGTAAACGTGGAACATCATCGCAAATCACGCTACGAACTGATTTGACTAAGATGACTCGGTCATATTCTCACGAAATCTGTGACTCGAGTCATGATTTTCCCTATGATTGCAGTATGTGTGTGTGTGTGTGGAGGGAATTGAGGGAGGGGGGATCTGTGAACACATACTCACACAGCTATGCATATCAGTCAAAATTGGTCCGTCAGTCCGCCGTCCGTCTGTGCAAAACTTTGCAGTGGCTAATTACTAGGAATCTATATTATGCATCACAAACAAACTTGGTAAGACGGTGTATATACGATAGATATCAATAGCGTAGCGTTTAGAACTCAAGGCCGCGGGCCAAGGTCAAGACTTGCTACGTCACAAAAATTAGCCACGTGGCCACATAGAACAAGAACGCTGCAGTTGCAAGAATTTTAGAATATCATCATGCAGGCCTAGTTTGTGTCGATGACGCAAAGGATTGTGGGAATGAATCTATTTTTAACATGGCGCTTGACCTTGGCCCGCGACCTTGAGCTCTAAACGCTACGCTGAGACACATATACTGTGCACATTTGGTCGACCGTGCTCTAAAGTCAAAATCACTGCAGCTGTCAAAAGTCGGTTTACGTGGGTATTTTCAAGTAACCTTGTCCCAAAACTATTAAGAGATATAAAATCCACACTAGCTGTATTTAGAAGTAATAGACTGATCTTTTATATATGTTCCGTGTGTGTATGTGTGTGAACAATTGTAATTTTAGGACATTTGCTGATCTTAAAGTGAAGTTCATTGATTTATTTTTTTTGGTAGATCTTATGGATACATGTACGATCCTACCAAATTTGTTTGTAATAAATGAAATAGGTTCCGAGGCCTAGGTATGACGACGAACGTTTTGATTGCAAACACAATACTTGCGAGTCTTAATTTGAATTGGAAGACTGACGCTGCGAGTCGTTAGTAGTCACACTAAAACGTTTGAGTTTGCTAAACATGCGCACAGTCTCTGCGCATAAACAAAAGCACAAGAGTTGTTCCCCTTGCCGCGCCGAACGTCAAAATGTGTGAAAAGCAGCGACGGAGAATATTTGCATTAACGGTAGCATTTCATTTGCTAAGTTTAAAGAAAAATACAATGTCCCATAAAACAATTATGCGACTGTATTATCTCTATTATTACAGGTATTTTTCACACTCAACGTTCCTAGCGGGCCGGTCTTAGAATTAGCGGCCATTTTTGTAAGATCACATGATCAAAGTAGCGCATTTAATTGGTTCCTATGTTGAATGACTCGCAATCAGTTTGTCGAAAATATGGCATTTTGTAAACGTGGAACATCATCACAAATCACGCTACGAACTGATTTGACTAAGATGACTCGGTCATATTCTCACGAAATCTGTGACTCGAGTCATGATTTTCCCTATGATTGCAGTATGTGTGTGTGTGTGGAGGGAATTGAGAGAGGGGGGATCTGTGAACACATACTCACACTGCTATGCATATCAGTCAAAATTGGTCCGTCAGTCCGCCGTCCGTCTGTGCAAAACTTTTCAGTGGCTAATTACTAGGAATCTATATTATGCATCACAAACAAACTTGGTAAGACGGTGTATATACGATAGATATCAATAGCGTAGCGTTTAGAACTCAAGGCCGCGGGCCAAGGTCAAGACTTGCTACGTCACAAAAATTAGCCACTTGGCCACATAGAACAAGAACGCTGCAGTTGCAAGAATTTTAGAATATCATCATACAGGCCTAGTTTGTGTCGATGACGCAAAGGATTGTGGGAATAAATCTATTTTTAACATGGCGCTTGACCTTGGCCCGCGACCTTGAGCTCTAAACGCTACGCTGAGACACATATACTGTGCACATTTGGTCGACCGTGCTCTAAAGTCAAAATCACTGCAGCTGTCAAAAGTCGGTTTACGTGGGTATTTTCAAGTAACCTTGTCCCAAAACTATTAAGAGATATAAAATCCACACTAGCTGTATTTAGAAGTAATAGACTGATCTTTTATATATGTTCCGTGTGTGTATGTGTGTGAACAATTGTAATTTTAGGACATTTGCTGATCTTAAAGTGAAGTTCATTGATTTATTTTTTTTTTGTAGATCTTATGGATACATACGATCCTACCAAATTTGTTTGTAATAAATGAAATAGGTTCCGAGTATTAAGCCTAGGTATGACGACGAACGTTTTGATTGCAAACACAATACTTGCGAGTCTTAATTTGAATTGGAAGACTGACGCTGCGAGTCGTTAGTAGTCACACTAAAACGTTTGAGTTTGCTAAACATGCGCACAGTCTCTGCGCATAAACAAAAGCACAAGAGTTGTTCCCCTTGCCGCGCCGAACGTCAAAATGTGTGAAAAGCAGCGACGGAGAATATTTGCATTAACGGTAGCATTTCATTTGCTAAGTTTAAAGAAAAATACAATGTCCCATAAAACAATTATGCGACTGTATTATCTCTGTTATTACAGGTATTTTTCACACTCAACGTTCCTAGCGGGCCGGTCTTAGAATTAGCGGCCATTTTTGTAAGATCACATGATCAAAGTAGCGCATTTCATTGGTTCCTATGTTGAATGACTCGCAATCAGTTTGTCGAAAATATGGCATTTTGTAAACGTGGAACATCATCGCAAATCACGCTACGAACTGATTTGACTAAGATGACTCGGTCATATTCTCACGAAATCTGTGACTCGAGTCATGATTTTCCCTATGATTGCAGTATGTGTGTGTGTGGAGGGAATGGAGGGAGGGGGGATCTGTGAACACATACTCTCACAGCTATGCATATCAGTCAAAATTGGTCCGTCAGTCCGCCGTCCGTCTGTGCAAAACTTTGCAGTGGCTAATTACTAGGAATCTATATTATGCATCACAAACAAACTTGGTAAGACGGTGTATATACGATAGATATCAATAGCGTAGCGTTTAGAACTCAAGGCCGCGGGCCAAGGTCAAGACTTGCTACGTCACAAAAATTAGCCACTTGGCCACATAGAACAAGAACGCTGCAGTTGCAAGAATTTTAGAATATCATCATACAGGCCTAGTTTGTGTCGATGACGCAAAGGATTGTGGGAATAAATCTATTTTTAACATGGCGCTTGACCTTGGCCCGCGACCTTGAGCTCTAAACGCTACGCTGAGACACATATACTGTGCACATTTGGTCGACCGTGCTCTAAAGTCAAAATCACTGCAGCTGTCAAAAGTCGGTTTACGTGGGTATTTTCAAGAAACCTTGTCCCAAAACTATTAAGAGATATAAAATCCACACTAGCTGTATTTAGAAGTAATAGACTGATCTTTTATATATGTTCCGTGTGTGTATGTGTGTGAACAATTGTAATTTTAGGACATTTGCTGATCTTAAAGTGAAGTTCATTGATCTTTTTTTTTTTTTTTTTTTGGTAGATCTTATGGATACATGTACGATCCTACCAACTTTGTTTGTAATAAATGAAATAGGTTTCGAGTATTAAGCCTAGGTATGACGACGAACGTTTTGATTGCAAACACAATACTTGCGAGTCTTAATTTGAATTGGAAGACTGACGCTGGTGAGTCGTTAGTAGTCACACTAAAACGTTTGAGTTTGCTAAACATGCGCACAGTCTCTGCGCATAAACAAAAGCACAAGAGTTGTTTCCCTTGCCGCGCCGAACGTCAAAATGTGTGAAAAGCAACGACGGAGAATTTTTGCATTAACGGTAGCATTTCATTTGCTAAGTTTAAAGAAAAAGACAATGTCCCATAAAACAATTATGCGACTGTATTATCTCTATTATATTACAGGTATTTTTCACACTCAACGTTCCTAGCGGGCCGGTCTTAGAATTAGCAGCCATTTTTGTAAGATCACATGATCAAAGTAGCGCATTTCATTGGTTCCTATGTTGAATGACTCGCAATCAGTTTGTCGAAAATAGGGCATTTTGTAAACGTGGAACATCATCGCAAATCAAGCTACGAACTGATTTGACTAAGATGACTCGGTCATATTCTCACGAAATCAGTGACTCGAGTCATGATTTTCCCTATGATTGCATTAGCATTACATGACTCAAAACCACAATTTAGCGAGACCCCTACCAAGATGACGTTGAACCTGAACACTGAACATCAAGAAGAGTACTCACAACGGTGCCTGAAGCCGTTAAGAGAAAGATGGGTTCCTCTGTATTGCTAAGGGCATATTCCTTCGTCTTCAACCAACAGCAAACAACCAAAGTATGAGTCAATTAATACAGCGAATTTGTGTCACTCACACAAATAAACATTAAAAAGAAAAAGAAACAAATAAATTAAAATAATTAAGCCTGCGGCTGCTTCGGACAATGACGATAGAGATTATACTTTTTTTTTGATAGTGGTGGTGGTGGTGATGATGATGATGATGATGATGATGATGATGATGATGATGATGATGATGATGATGATGATGATGATGATGATGATGATGGCAATGAGGAGTGGGAAGAGGAGGAAGATGTCGATGATGATGATGATGATGATGATGATGATGATGATGATGATGATGATGATGATGATGATGATGATGATGATGATGATGATGATGATGATGATGACAGAAAAGAAATGGGGGAGTGGAACGCGCGGTTGTCTGAGTACGAGTGGTATACGCGACAGCAGAGACCTTATTACATGTAGTCGAAGCATCGAATGTTGCGCGAAAAGCAAGCAGGCAGTGGGTCAACTCCGATTGACAGGAAAGCGCTCCCTGATATTTCCAATAAGAGTATAAACCGAGGTCTAGTCGTGCACGCACACACTCCATCCCATGGACTTTAAAAGATCCTGACGCTTATGTCCTAGACACGCTACATAAATACTTGCAGCAAGCACTAAGTCCCTTCTCCCAGGATTTGTGCTTAATTGTCTCGGCGTCACAATATGCTCCGATGGCAGCAAGTGGGTCTCTCCTCCCTATTCCCCGGTCGCCCGGGATTTGTGCTTAGTTATCTTGGCGTCAGAATATTATGCTCCGATGGCAGCAAGTGCCATTCAGTGTTGCTTCAGTGACTTGAGTAAAATCCTGCATCGGCCAGGGCTTTGAGCTTGAAGAGCCCTATATAAAAACGATTTCAAAATGAAATGTATGTGCGAGACCAGAGTATTCCTACGTTTGCTTAGCCTCATTCCGTTAATTCCCAATTTGGAGTACTATTTGTAGTCTGCGTCACTTTTATTCTGAACACGGCCGCGAAAGGGTGTTTATAGTAAGCTGCTGTGGTTTCTGTTGTGCAATGCAAAACATTTTAATTGTGTTCACTGTTGCTAGTATTATGACATTTTTTAGGGTCTTAAGCCCCGGTCAGACCAACCGATTAAATCATACAATTCGTTCCATGCGATTTAATCTCAGGACTGATCGCACAAATCAAGCGGTCACACGCTAAAATTAATCCCACACAACAGAGGCGGAAGTTGGTTCTCGCTGCGATTCGCTCATACACCGCTTTCCTTGTTCCTGTAGTGCTTTAATTTTTTTTTAACTCTTTCCCAAATCTCTAAATATATTGTTGTGACCTATTTACACAACCAAATAGACTACATCATGGTCAAGAAACGCTTCAGATCAAGCATCAACATTGGCAGGACACGCACTTTTCCAGGAGCAGACATCGGAAGTGACCACGACCTCGTGATGATGTCTTTCCGGCTCCACTTGAAGAGAGTAAATACACCAAAGTGCACTAGACTGAAGTTCGACCTGGACAAACAGCAAGACCCGGAGGTGGAAGAACTATTTCAGGCCACAATTGGAGGGAAATTTCCACCACTGCTCATTTCGGGGGCTGGTGAAGTAGATGTCAACACCATGACCACCACCTTCAACTCAGCTGTGACAGATGCCGCCACTGATATCCTTGGCAAGCACCGACCAAAGAAGAAGCCGTGGATCACACCTGAACTTTTGGATCTGTGTGATAAACGAAGAGAGATTAAAAAAAAAAAAAAAAAAAAAAAAAGAACACCTCACAGGGAGCTGACGTCTACCGAAAAATCAACAATGACATCCGAAAAGGCATGCGCACAGCAAAGGAGAACTGGATAGAAGACCAATGCCAGGAAATAGAGAACAGTCTGAACATGAACAACAGCCAGACTGTGAAGCGGCTGACAAGTGTCAAATAGCCCAAAGTCTCCACGATCCAAAGCGAGTCTGGCATATGCCTTACAGAAGAACAAGAAGTCTTGGACAGATGGACAGAGTACTGCTCTGACCTTTACAACCATACACCAAATGGAGACCCATCAGTTCTAGCATGTCCCGAGAACAAATTAGAAGAAGAAATCCTCCCAATTCTCCGGGAAGAAGTTGAGGCAGCAGTGCAATCGCTAAAGAAAGGGAAGTCAGCGGGAGTGGACAACATACCCCCGGAACTGCTACAAGCAGGAGGAGAAGCGATGATTGATGCCCTCACCATTATCAGTAACAAGATCTGGCAGAGTGGGGAGTGGCCTATACCATGGACCCAGTCGCTTGTCATCACTCTTCCCAAAAAAGGTAACCTTCAGGAGTGTGAAAATTACCGCACCATCAGCCTCATCAGCCAGCCCAGCAAGGTCCTCCTGAAAATAATACTCAACAGGTTGAAACCCCAAGCTGAACAAATCATAGCTGAAGAACAAGCAGGATTCAGGGCAGGGCGAAGTACCACTGAGCATATTTTCAACCTCAGAATAATCTGTGAGAAATACCTACAGCACCAACAACATCTATATCATGTGTTCATAGACTTCAAGAAGGCGTTTGACCGAGTCTGGCATGCAGCCCTATGGGCAACAATGAAAGTGTACAACATCAGCCCTAAAATTATTGATCATCAGGTCTTGCAAAGACTATGCTGCAATTCACAGTGCAAGGAGGTAGAAGAAGAGGGAGACCGAAAAAGAGGTGGGAGGACCACATTCGAGAATGGACTGGTTTGACACTGAGCGAAGCCATCAGGGCTGCTGAGGACAGAGAGTATGCTGGTTAAACGATCATCTGTGGTGCCCCTACGACCTCCGGGTTACGGGACAGGATAGGATAGGAAGCATTCCTTTGGCTTGTGCAAATATTTGTTTCTTATTATTGTTACTTTTGAACGCTAAAACTCCTGTTTTATTCCATTTAACAGTAATGAAGCAAGAAGACAAATAACACCAGGAGGGAAGGAGGGGAGTGAGCACAGACTCTCACTGCCATGCATATGAGTAAAAAATGCATTTACAGATTCTTTTGTGCAGATAAAGGGAGAGAATGCATTGGTGCTATGTTTGTGCTGCCTGTATCTTGCTCAGTTGAACAGATGTTTAAATGCTATATGTTACATGAGTTTGTACTTGCCAAGCACATCAATCATTTTATGACGCAGTCATTAAAAAAAAAAAAAAGAAAGTGTAAAGCCCATAGGACTCACATGCAACTTGTGCAACTAAAGGACTTGCAATATTCTACATGAAAATTAGTGCTCAGGAAAACTAAAACGGTGGCATTTAGAATGCAAAGAAATGATGACTTTGATCTTGACCTTGACTTCTGAGTCCAAATGGACACTGATGTGAAGTCAAATAAACTTGATCAAAACTTGTATTATGCCCAAAAAGCAATGAACATGGGATGACCTTGACATTCATTGACTTTGACCTTGGGATGACCTTAACCTTCACATTACCTCTGATGATCTCATGATCAAATAACCCCATGTGGATGTATACTATGGGTTCCAATGTAAAGCCATTCCACTTTACAATGTGCAATTTTTTTTTTTGAGGGTGGGGGGGGGGGGGGGGGGGGGGGCAATAATGATCTTTACTGTTAATATCAACGCATAAACGGAAAATATATGAAAGATCAACATATTATCACTGCATACAACAATTTCGGACTTTTTGTTTTTTTTTAAATCTCATCGTTTAGGGTAAATGAATAAATCATATTTTTATTTCAGTCTCAAAACACAAACAATGCCATATTAAGACTATTAAATAAATTAAAAGTTTATAACGCATAGCAGTTACTCTCTCTCTCTCTCTCTCTCTCTCTCTCTCTCTCTCTCTCTCTCTCTCTCTCTCTCTCTCTCTCTCCATCCACCACCCACCGAACTCCGGGTACCTCTAAAAACTCTTCCATCCATCCCTTGCACTCAAAAGTACAGGACATTTAAAGACTTTCCATAAATTCAGCAACCCCAAAAGCTACAATGGAAAGAGAATGTACATGAAGGTTATTCCATTGAAAACGGCATAAAACGTTGCATAAAAACCTGCGCTTCCAAAAACCTTTGCTTAAAACAATACACCCCTGCAAGACAAACAAACCTTTAATGTGCAAAGGGTTACCTCTCTTTACTATATCTCCTCTCCCATCCCCACCCCGACCCGCCACACCCCACCTCCGCTATCCCCATCACACGTGCAGACCTCTTAAATTAGCAAATATATAAATAAAGAAATTGGTAGATTTGAGTATTTCAGAACATTAGAATATCCTATCCTATCTAGCCTAGCCATTCCGGAACTCGAAAGTTGTTGGGGCACCACAGATGATCTTTTTCTTTCCCCAGCAGCCCTCATGGCTTCGCTCAGTGGCAAGCCAGCCCATTCTCGAATGTTGTCTTCCCCACCCCCCACCCCCTTTTTTCTGTCTCCATCTTCTTCTGCCTCCTTGCACGGTGACTTGCAGGATGGCCTTTATGATGCTCTGGTGACGTGGCCATACCATCGGAGTTTCCGTTTCTTCACCATTGTGAGCATATGATCCTATTGTCCAATGGTTTGTGTAATGGTCTGTCGGACTTCGTCGTTGGTAATGTGCTAGGTATAGGACATGCCCAGAAGTCTTCTGTAGCATTAGAATATAACAGCGCTTACAAAAAACAAACGAACTCCCACTCCAGTAGGCACAGTTACAATGGCTTTAAAATCACATGAAAATCAACAGCAATGCAACATCGTCATCCATAAATATTTTTGAAAAGGTACAGATTTAGACAAAATAACACAAAACTTATAACAGCAATCGCAGCACTGCGGGAGCGGTGAGGGGAAAGTGGTTATTGTCACACTGATGGCAACCGCCTCACGCCTATCACCAGCCGCACACAGTGCCCAAAGACAGCTCCATGCAGCAGAGATCGCACATGGCCGGCACCCCCACCACAGCAGCCGCACCAACAACGCCCAGCACGAAACGTGTACCTCTTTAAATAAAATATCCTATCGTGTATCCCCCGAACAAACACCCATGCCATACTCCTGCCACCACTTTGCTGCCACGACACCACGGCCTCCGTTATAGTTTAATTTTTAGGGTCAAGGTCACTTCAAAGTAGCCAGCTCATTGAAGCTAGGTTGACCAAATTTGCTTGGCATGTGCGTCTTATTGATGCACCAAAAATCATAAGTTAAATATAGAAAACTTTAAAAACAATTTGGAGAAAAAAGTACTTTTTTTGAATAACATTTTGCTGACCTTAAAGTGAAGCCATTTATTTAATAATCATGTTTAGGTCTCATCGACTTACACCGTGCTACTCAGTTCGGTTGTGATAGATGAAATAGGTTCTGACAAATTAAGCCACTTGCAAGTTTGGCACAGGCGGACGAACGGCAGACGGACGGACGATGTTTTTTTGATATCACTTTTTGACTATTTAAGACTCATCTAGCACAGATGTGCACAAATCTGGAAAAAATATTTTTGGTGGGTGAATACATAGACTAACAGTACTATACATGTGTGTCAAAAATACACACAAATAGATGACGATGATGATGATGATGATGATGATGATGATGATGATGATGATGATGATGATGATGATGATGATGATGATGATGATGATGTAGTTATCCTGATGGTGACTATGATGGTAGGGGCAGGTGAGCAATCGAATCTATTACCTCCTTGCACATGTACCCGAGATTAGCTGCTCCAGGGAAAATGATCATATCAATGCCCAAACAATTGTCGAAGCTAGTGACTACGCCGTTTTCACACTTCCCTCCCATGCCATGCACGGGCCTTTCCCAAATCAGCAGCAGTAGCCATATGACTGTAAGCTGCCCGATCCAGACACTCATGCCTGCTGCTTAATTTCTGTAAAGTCTGCACACAAAACATTGATACATTAATGTTAACTCTCAGACAGTTCCATCTTGATGCTTTAGAAATTCTGTACCTGTCAACTCCAAATGTAGTCGATAGATTTTTTTTTTAAATCTGTATGCGATGAAATACGTTGCGATCATCACGGAATTTCAATTCAATTCGTAGTTCATGCTATCATCATTATAGCACATGAAATCTGCATTTTCGCAAGGAAATGATTGCAGCAGAATTGAAACGTAGTGCCTTTGCTTGAGAATATTTACTAGAATAACATTAGTATAGAAAAATATAGGTAGTCCTAATAGTAGTAAAATGTAATAATAAAAAAAATTCATTGTGCTAAGAGTCGCATATGCGACTGTTGTTGTTGTTTGTAGATTATAGTCACACGACACTTTCGCATATAGGTGACTACTGGACCGATTTATACGGACACCAGCGGGCCAGTTGTTGGTAAAGGGGAAAATAATATGATCACACGTTGACCAATCCGGGATTCGAACCAGCGACCTTTCGGTTATTAGCAAGACGCTCTTACCAACTGAGCTACCCGGCCCCTCATATGCGACTCAACCCTTCGCCCCTTATAATCGCGTAATAGATGATGTCAAATACACCAGGAGTGTGGCGTCATAAACGAAGATGGAGGATGCAAGTGCTTCGTCTCGCTGTGCGCGAAGATAGTAGAAAAACTTTATTTACATTTATTTTCCCTCAATTTTAAGTCGAGAACAATATAGAGAATCGCGTGTAAAGTTATAATTCATAAATATAATTAAATAAGGACAATGACTTTGCAGAAATGTACATCAAAAGCTGCTTATATAGGCGTACATGCGTTTTCTTTCTTGCATGTGCTGCGTACCGCGTCCGCGTGTGCAATTTTGCTTGCTTCTGCAAAACTTGTCAACAACGAGGCCTACTTCCGACTTTATTGTGCTTTTATAGTTTCGTTTCTTAATTCATTTGGGGCTTGAAATTAAACCTTAGATGATTAAAAGAAGATACAACTAGTTCATTGTGCCGTATTAAATCCACTGTACCGGAGATATGGGCAGCTAAACAAAATTATCCGTGAGTCAAAGTTCGATACCGTAAGTCATTGAAAAAATGCCCTACGATTATATATAGGCATGTCACCACAACGTCGGTTTGACTTCAATGAAATGCTGTAAAACTTAAACATTGAAGCATTAATAAATGAAATAAAGACGCTGTGACCAAAAAAAAAATGTTAACTACGAATACCTACAAATCAGATTTTAAAAGTCATGTATATGCCATGTGTTTATGTTGGATGAATAGTCTCTTCTCATAGACTAGGCATTCGGCCTATTCATGCTCATGAATAGGCATGAGCATGAATAGGCCGAAAGCTTAAACTTGTCCCATATTATTAGTCTATGAGGAGAGACTATTCATCCAACATAAATACATTACATTAAATCTTTAAATTTAAATTAAATCAAAATACATGATTTTTAACATCTGATTTGTAGGTATTCGTAGTTAACATTTGTTCAGGGCCGGACCTAAGTTTTTCAGGGGTAGGGGCCCAAATATATTTTAGGGTAGTAGTGAAGGCGCGTTTGTTTCTGCAGAGAGACTCTCGTTTCTGTATCACTTGTTTTTATTTGTGTGTGTGTGTGGGTGTATGTGTGTGTGTGTGTGTGTGTGTGTGTGTGTGTGTGTGTGTGTGTGTGTGTGTGTGTGTGGTTTTCTTTTCTTTTTTTTTTTTTAAATATTTTTCCTCCACATTTTTTTTCTTTCTTTCTTTCTTTTTTTTTTTTCCAAAAAAGGGTAGGGGCCCGGGCCTCTCGGGCCTCTAGGGCAGGTCCGGCCCTGTTTGTTTGTCCAAAATGTTCGGTTCGGGATCTGAGAACCCCGAAAAAGGTCCGTGAACCTACACGAACCTTCCTATTAAGACAAGCCCAAAGCAAACATTTAGTATCATCTTGGAAACGGGCACACAGATTTTGCTTGTGGTAATGCTTGATAACAAGAGAAACATTGGAACTTAGAAAAGGTGTTACTGTCGAGAAGCACACAAAGCCATGTCCCGTTATAGCCGTCGATTCGTCGATAACAAGGCGGAAAATAGCGTACCGAGCTATGTGTCATTATTATTATATCAGCATTATACACGCTGAAAGTGGATCCTCGATAGCACAGTAATCTGTATTAAGATAGGGAGGGTGGGAACAAACTGTGTTTTTTGGCGAAACCAATCCGCCGCTCAAATGGTTTATTCTCAAACCGCATAACAACAAAACTGTCATCTTCCCTTAAAGCCAAACGACATCGGCCTATGATAGCTGAAAGTTCCATGGCACATAGCAGAAAATAAGCCTGTATCAATATTTACCCCCGGTAGGGAAATTTGTTTAATTTTTTTAAAAATCAAAATGAAGATATTAAAGGTTCATTCTTGCGTGGCTTGGGAATAAACTGTTTGAGCAGCGGAATCGTTTCGCCAAAGACGGAGTCTGATCCCACCCTTTTTATCTGTGACACATAGGCACGCTACCTACCGCTTTGCTAGCGAGGATCCATTTTTTTCAACGTGTAATACCCCTGTGCTCAAACGGATTGGAAAAGGCCTGCCAGTTGCCTAACGCGGACATTGCTACCTTGTAGTCTAGTTAGCAGAGAGGTGGACAGAGAAAGACGAGTGCTTGTGTGCAGAACAAGCGTACAAATTGTGTAGAAATCAATTTTGTCTCCATTGCAAAAAACAGCAAAGAAAAAAAGTATGCCAGTGATTTACTGCTACTTTTTTTCCGATGCTACCGTACTTCTCAATGTGCCTGCAATGAAAGTGAAAGTTGTAACGGAGCAGCTCTACGATCTTTTGTGAGACATGCCAGACTTTCATCCACCAAACAGGGAAAAATAATTATATTTCCTGTTGATATAAATATACATAATATATTAATAAAGGATTGTTTGCAGCCAACCCCAGATCCATTTGCTAGATTTAGCACACCATCAAACCTTTCGCTCTTTCTTTCTTTCTTTCTTTATTTATTTATTTATTTATATCAGTACAACTTATGTTAATCTGATGAATAAAAATTGATACAACAACAACAAATTATTTATGCAACCTGTTGCTTGGGCAAAGCACCACTGACTGCTGAATTTATACTGCAATCTGTCGCGTAGACTAAGAAAGCTGTGACAAAAATTCGATCTTATACTTGTCCGAAGCAACACAAGACTGGACCTAGATCTATGCATTATGAATTTGCCAGATCCACATGATATTGATAGACTAACGGTCGCAGCAGGAAGTTGTGTAATCAATCGTTTATTATAGGGGAGGAGGGAAAAGCGGCAGAGAAACTGTGAAAACAAAACAAACAATTAAATTTTGTCATGTTCTAAGTCATCAGTAAGTAACACTGCAAGAAATCAAAGTAGTTCTACAAACCTTTTCATGCCACATCAGCTATCCAAAGCAGCGCTTGACACTCAATCTCCATATTGCGCGACAGGTAACTAGGGAGTGACGTAAAATGACAATGATGATTAAAATCTGTGACGTAGGCTAGTCTGGGGGAATTCGATCACTAGCGTAGTCGGAAGATGTCGGACACACAACCCTCCCACACAATTACGGTCCTCAGCAAAGTCTAAGCTGCGAGATGACAGCCACAAAAAGAAGCGGGCTGACTTCGTGCTTTTTCGCACTGCGGTCCCAAGCTCGGGGACTGGTTGCTACAAAATCTGAGAGATCTGGCCGGATGGCCTTGATAAGTTGATGATGTCTTTAAGAGGCATCTGAAGACACATCTCTTTCAAAGAGTCTTTGATTGCTGATGTTCTCTCCTCCCCTCCCTCCCAATGCTGTGCACCAAATCCCACCCAAAACCCTACTCCAATCCCCACCCAAGTCTCAACTTCCACCATCCTTCCCCTGTGCGCCCTGAGCATGCTGCTAGTGTGGACGATGCTACGCCTTATAAGTGGACATCATCCTCACTCATTTGATTGATTATGATGCACAAAAACTCTATTATTAGGAGCGAGCGCGCATTTATCGCCAGAACGACGACTTTAGTTCTAAATCCAGCACCGCTTATGAGGACACATAGAGGCATATTGACTCTGGCGCCACTTTCCAAAGAAAGGGCCAATTCCTAAACACGGATCAAGTCTACCGTTGTTCACGTTGGTCGGTCCTACCAGAGTAAGGTAGGCTGGTTCTTAAACACGTCAACGTATTTAGTAATAACAATCTTTTCCAGCTCTTTCCTCACCACCTTCACACCTCTGTCTGCTTTATGTAGAGACCTCGCAGTCTTCTGCAGCAGTATATAAAGGCGAGGGAGTGTGTCTCACTAAGTAGTCTCCTCTCTGAAAATCCTTATCGGGAAGAGAGGGGACTATAAACTGATTAAAAAAAAAAAAAAAAAAAAAGTGTCTCACTGGTGGGGCCGGGTAGCTCAGTTGGTAAGAGCGTCTTGCTAGTAACCGAAAGGTCGCTGGTTCGAATCCCGGATTGGTCAACGTGTGATCATATTATTTTCCCCTTTACCAACAACTGGCCCGCTGGTGTCAGTATAAATCGGTCCAGTAGTCACCTATATGCGAAAGTGTCGTGTGACTATAATCTACAAACAACGTGTCTCACTGGAACAACCAACACTCCTTGCCGTAATCCTCTGGGAAATAGGTAGCCTATTACGTTGATCTCCACACACACACGCACACTCACAAACACACAAACACACACGCACCTAGCCACACACACACACACACACACACACACACACACACACACACACACATTTCTAATACTTAATTTCAAATACTGCACTGGTTACAGAAATGCAATATAAGAGACGCACAATGCAATGGCAGAGGACAGCCAGTGGAAAGCATCTGCTAACTGCCAACACTCCAGACCTAATAGCCAACAATATATTAGGAAACTGAGTTCAGCCACATTTGAGATACAGCACAACACGTGATTAGAAACTGATGAAGCGCAACGACTTTGACCTTTGAGAGCTGCAAATGTGATGGGAAATAATAATAATAATAATAATAATAATAATTATAATAATAATAATAATAATAATAATAATAATAATAATAATAATAATAATAATAATAAAAATCAGCTCAGTTAATCTTGAAATAAGGCAAAAATAAGTTGTGACAAAAAGGTGAAAATTGCAGCGACCGACCGGAGTTGAAGTAGGTCTTACACGTAAACCAGAACTACACAAAATCTAGTGACCTTGACCTTTGCCGGTAGAGCAAATATGATTGTACGGGAGGCGTGTCACTAACCTAGAATTCATAAGAAATTTGAACAAAATTCGCCATTATGTTACCTTAGATACAGATAGGGCTTCAAACAGACAGACGGACGGACAGACAGACAGACGTACTGATGACCGATAATCCGACATTTGGCTCTTTCTGATTCATCCCCAACCGCCATCCCAAACCCCATTCCCCCTGAAAATATAAACAAAACCACAACAACAAAACAACAAACAAACAACATTTTGCTTCTTTAGGATTACCCCGAGAAATAACAGCTTCACGAATGTTAACATATTATTTTGATGCCAGGAAATTTGATTTCAGCCTTGCCAAATGTACTAAATGATCCTGCCCCTTGACAGTATCAGGGGGCATAGCCCCCTGGACCTCCAATTGTAACCCCTCTCCCCCCCCCCCCCCCTCCTTAAAACGTTCTGGCACAGCCCTGGTTTTGCAGCCGCGTTTTCTGTCTGGAAATACATTTGACATTCCTCCTGTCTTGTTCTTTCTCAAATTGCGAAATAAAAAAATAATTTTAAAAAAATCACATTGGAATAGTACTCACCGATTTTTTGCTGATAGGAAACACCTAGCATAGCATGCAATGATTATCGCTGAAATTAAATTCACCTCCCGGACAACCTACGATCAAAGCTTCACTAATCAAAACATATGGTGTGTGTGCGCGTGTGTGTGCGTGTGCGTGCGTGTGTGTCTGTACGTGTGTGTGCACGCGATTAGGTGTGCGTGCTTGTGTGTGTGTGTGGGTGTTTGTGTTTGTGAATACGTTTGCGAGTTTGTATAGCCTAGATGTGTTTGAGGCGGATGGATAGAGAGGGTTGAGGTGGGAGTGGGTGTGCACAGTAACTCACTGAGTTATTTCACGTGAGTCTTTTTATTTTATTGTATTATTTTTTTTTTTTTTTTTTTTACTTTTCTGTTTGTTTTGAATTGCTTGATTACTACGTCGAAAACACACGATTGTCGAAGCTCTCCATGCCACGATCAGGAGTTACACTTTCATTGAAAGGTTAGTAAAATAAACTAGAATATTGTAATGATGATGGTGATGATGATATTGACGACGACGACGACGATGATGATGAGGAGGAGGAGGCGGAGAAAAACGAGCAGGAGTAGGTCTTGTAGGCCTCTTTCGCACTTCACTTCAGTGTTTTTCGGGATCTCGTTGACTGTGCTATCAGTAAGCCTACTGTCACTGCAGTGACTTACCAATAGGCTTATTATTAGTACAGTAGTAGTAGTATTTTTTTTTCTTTGTTTTCCAATTCATTAATTATGTTATTCACTAAATTGGTGGTGGTAGTAGTAGTGGTGGTAGGAGTAGTTGTTCTTGTGCAGTGGTGGAAACGCCTGGATGACGCAGTCGGAAATCCACATCTATCGAGAGCTACAAGACTGCTCTAGCGTCTTCTACAAACCGCTACAACAACAAACTTTGTAGCATCGCACCCCCCTCCTAAGCCTTTTTATTTCTGTGACTGTTTATCAATGTTAGCAACGGATGAATCCAAATCCAGCTCAGTAATCTGTCTTTTTGTAGATGTTGTTGTCGTTGCTGTTGTTGCTGATGTCGCTGCTGCTGGCAGCCAGTAGTAGTATTATCAATAACCGTGTTCTCGATAGTCGTGATAGTAATAGTAGTATAGTGGTGGCAGTGGTAGAAGTAGTAGTAGTAGTAGTAGTAGTAGTAGTAGTAGTAGTAGTAGTAGTAGTAGTAGTAGTAGTAGTAGTAGTAGTTAATAATAATAATAATAATAATAATAATAATAATAATAATAATAACAATACCAATAATAATAATAATAATAATAATAATAATAATAATAATAATAATAATAATAATAATAATAATAATAATAACAACCAAAACTCTGCTATGCGCCTTTGTTCTTTCCCGTCTTGACTATTGTAATTCCCTTCTCTCTGGCTCTCCCAACTATATCATCAATAAGCTTCAGCGTGTTCAGAATCATGCTACCCGCCTCATTTTTCGCTCCTCTAAATTAATACAACCACATAACTCATCTTCTTCAAAACCTTCACTGGCTGCCAGTGCAGCACAGAATCCAGAACAAAATTTCTACACTCTGCTTCAAAAATGTTGACTTGACTTCTCCCAGCTATCTCTCCGACCTTCTCGAAAACTATTCCTCCAATCGCTCTCTTAGATCTTCTGCAGATACCCGTCTTTTTAAAATCCCAACCGTACGCACCAAAACCTATGGTCAGCGCACCTTTTCCTACCAGGCCCCATCTATCTGGAATAAACTCCCTCATTCACTTCGTCACTCCACTTCTATGCTGTCATTCAAAACCTCTTTAAAAACTCATCTCTTCCATCTTCCTCACTAATCTTTCCTCTTCATATTACACAACTGCTGTGTTTGGTCAGATGGTATTGTATGTCTGAATGTGTTAATGTTTGCCATTGTAAACGCCTAGGGCTTGTAAAAGGTTAGGCGTATAAATTTAATTTTCATTCATTCATTCAATAATAATAATAATAATAATAATAATAATAATAATAATAATAATAATAATAATAATAATAATACTAATAATAATAAGCTGAGAGTATCAGTCAGCACAAGACAATGTCATACTGTCAAAGCTAACAGTATCAGTCAGTACAAGGCAATGTCATACTGTCAAAGCTAACAGTATTAGTCAGTACAAGGCAATGTCATACTGTCAAAGCTAACAGTATCAGTCAGTACAAGGCAATGTCAATACTGTTAGCTTTGACGGGGAAATCTTCATTGGGTACATTTGAGTCATTGCTTCATTTTCCACGAGAACGGTGAAACTTTAAGTAGGGTACCTCTCTCAAAAAGCTGCAGTAGCACCAGTACACGTGTGCACAGCGTGGCCTACTCCATCTTCACTCTTAGCCCTAGAGGCTTTAGATCTACTAAATTAAAACAAGATGACAAGCCATTCAAATGTATTTCGATACACACATACTCTCTCTGTCTGTCTGTCTCTCTCTCTCTCACACACACACACACACACACACACACACACTCAAACACCCACACCAGGGCTGTGCCAGTACGTTTTAAGTGGGGGGAGGGAGGTTACAATTGGAGGTCCAGGGGGCTATGCCCCCTGATACTGTCAAGGGGCAGGATCATTTAGTACATTTGGCAAGGCTGAAATCAAATTTCCTGGCATCAAAAAATTGTGCGTAAATAAAAAACAACTGCCTGGTTGAAAAATAGTGGGCCTGATGGCGAGTGTGAGTGACAGAAACAACAAACCAACACCAGGCACAACATGCATGCTGATCAGCTATCTTACACAAACGTCCAAACACATACACAAAGTTGACAAAATTTAAAAACAGAAAACTAGATCAATTGAGTCAATCCATACTTTGTTATTGACCATTCCAAATAAAATACAACTTATCATCATTTATATGTGCCTTTATTAGAAACCCGAAATTGACCTAGATAATGAGATAACCTTTAGTTTTTTCCCCTGCCAGTTTAAGAGAAAGGAGGGGTCATCCTACAGGCCAGATTCTAAGATAAGAAAGCTTAGCGCTAAAATAATGGCATAACATAGCTTTAAGTCGCTCTTCTCCATAGAAACAGGGTAGCGTTCCACCATGACTAAATTCCAGATTTTTGTTGACTGTGTAAGCCTTAAATTAAAGCTAGTAGAAGTGAGAGATTCTTTGGACAATATGCTAAGGAGAATATGCACACCAACAATAAAATAATATATACATTTGAATTATTAATTTATAATTTTAATTATAGTTTAATATTGTGCATGTGTGTTTTATACTTAATCACAAAGAAAGTGTGTGTTTGTGAGAAAGAGAGAATTTGAAATGAAATAAATATTATAGTAAAACCAGAAATAGGGGCGCAGTGCACAATATCTCTAGAGACAGTCTGTAAACAGCACATTGACACTACGTGTATTATAACGGAGACTTATAGGGGCAGACCTTATCCTCGGATTTCCTGATAATTAAAATAATGTATTGTACTTAAAAATAAAAAAAAATAAAAAAAAGGGCCGAGGGGGGTGGGGGGGGGCCGGATCCTCCGTACCCCCCCCTTTCCTCCCCCGCTAGCACAGCCCTGCACACACACCCCCACACACACATGGGGGAGATAACTATCTTAAGAGACCGTGCGGAGTTTAAATTGTTTCCCCTAGTAATTGTTACAAGCATCGGCAGTTATTTACTTATTTTTAGGCATACATGAGGTAAGCTGGGGAGAGGGCAGCACTAATTGCAAACTTTAGACTTAAACTTTATTTTGACCTAGACGCGAATTTTCAGGAGTGTGGACGAGAATGTTCCATATAACCTGCGCACGGGGTCACTAAAACTAGGAGGAGGGTTAGCGTGCGTCCTCGACAAGGGTATGTGAAACTGCCTTTACCGGCAGTTTAAGGTGTGAGATTCTAACACAAACAGCCGACCAAACTATTGAAAGGGCATTAAGCTTCTGGCTGCAGACCGGCAGCCGACTCAATTTGGTCTCTTTCGTGTCGTAGTCACATAGATATTTAACAAGTTCGTGAGTTAGTAAGAAGCGCTTAACACGCTTTGTCTACTGTGCTGGCAGCTGAAAAACCCAATGCGAGAAGGCCAGAAACCGACACAAGTAATGTGTAGCTTCTTTTATAGCCGTAAGAGAGAATCTCTCAAAGATCTTCAGAGTAGGGTTGAATTATATCAGTAAGGTAGACAAAGACCTCACAATGTGATTTAGTATATATAACTATATATATATATGTCCACCTTTGGGAGCAGGATAATACCTTTCTTGATGCTTATTGCAACTTGCCTCATATTGAGAGAATTTTATTTATATAATTATGTAAAATCAAGAACAGTCTTAGCATGAGTCAGGCGTATTCCTCAGCAATCTCTGGTACTCCGATTTAACTGCTGTACGTGCAGGCCTTGGTCAGTTTATTACATGTAGGCCAACGGCAAGTCCTGAGGTAATGAGGATAGAGTAGAACAGTTTTTCCAGTCTTCTCGGACAACGAGGGTCAGTTGACAGTTTGTGAATGGTGTGTTGCAAACTTATCATCATCATCATCATCATCATCATCATCATCATCATCATCATCATCATCATCATCATCATCATCATCATCATCTCCGTCGTCGTCGTCATCGTTATCATCATCATCATCATCATCATCATCATCATCATCATCATCATCATCATCATCATCATCATCATCATCATTCCCATCATCATCATCAATCAATTAATTAAGCTGTGTGTTTCGCTATGGTTTCTCAGGTTTTGTGTCCTTCATTTTCTCCAATTTGTAAATGTATGCGATGTTCTTTGCGATAAAACCAGATTGATAGTCACTGATATTGTTAATTATAACCACCGACATCGTGTTTATGCTAACAGATACAACTTCCTACGCCACCACTGCCAGTGTCACCTTCATCATCAGCAGTCCGCAAAACCTAACATGGACTCCCCATCTCAGCCTGCTGAGGAGCACGGACCATCTGACCCAGTAAAGGACATTTCAGCACACACGAGCAAAGGAAAACAACCAGAAGAGAACGACTCGTGTGTGGAAATACCACCTAACGAACAGAACACAGTACCAATTACAGAACAGAACACAGTACCAACTACAGAACAGAACACAGCTAATGAACAGAGCCCTACTTGTGTTGGAATGGCATCTGAGCAAGGTACCAATAGAGCAATATTTACGAAGTACAAATGTCAAGAATTCTCTGATGAACAAGGATCCAGTTCAGCAACACTTGTGAAAGATATGTGTAATGAAGTCTTTGGTAAAGAAGGAGCCAGTGCAGTGGGTGTTGGGGGAGTGGTTCCTTTACAGCAAAATTACGAAACATCAAATGGTGAAAACGAGCCCGAATGTGAAGGGACGGACGATTCTATTGCCAGTGGAGGAGCAAGCCAACCAAATGCTTACAATGCACCACCCCCTGTTCGCAGGACAGGAAGTATCTCCGTCAATTCAAATTTCCAAGATCAAAAGCAGTGGGAAAGCGTTCATAAAATTCAAAGCAACGCGCAAACGAAACAGGAAAAGGAACACAGCAATGCTGCTATCAGTGATACCCCAGACAACAAACTGTCTAGTCCTCCACAAACCCCAAATCTAAGATTTACCCAAAGTCAAGGACTTTCGCCTACCCAGCGATATCAAAATCCTCAAGTTCAAGGTCAAGATCACGCCAACGATCCGCATTCTAATCGTCAGTGTAAACGTCTTCAGGAGGAATGCGCGGCTGCAACGGTCTCCCAGTCTGAGAACCACCCACTTCCTATGCATGGATACGACAACCTAGGGTATGCGAGCAGTAGCGTCAACGACGACGTTGATGTTGTTAGCGATGACGACGATGATGTTGGCGACGACGATAATGATTATAGTGGCCACGGAGATGAGTACGGACGATTTTATTTGACGCTGCCGCAGCTTCGACGATCATCCGTTATTTCAAAAGGAAAACAAGTGAGTTTACCAATACATTATAATGAATATATTTCATATTAAATAATACAGTTTTTCTATTTCAATTGCCTGAAAAAACACAAGCATTTTACCTATTTACTCTCCGTGCACGTTACTACGTGTATTTATTGTTATTGTGTGCGTGTTACATGTAGGCCTATGTTTTATGTCCGTCGGTCTATATGTTGTGTGTAAATTACTGTTAATAGTGTATGTTATTCTCCGAGAGTGCGACGACACTGCACGCAATCAGTTCACATTTTACATGTAAATATCAGGGATTTGATTGCTTTTGTGAGCAACGTTGGCCATTTCTTTTCTCTCATACTAATGGTGCGCGCATTCGGTTTTATTTGAGTGTGTGAACGGAAAACAGATAATTTACCTTCTTCAGTTATTTATTTATTTCTTACTTGATTACTGCATCTCGGTCCCCAGCGGCCTTCCCACAGAGCAGATTGAACGGTTGCAGAAAGTGCAAAGCAGCGCTGCGAGGCTTGTCATGCGCAGATCAAAACGTATTAATGTCATTCCAATGCTCATAGAACCCATTGGCTCCCAGTAAACCTTCGTATTCAATACACACTTGCCGTCCTCTGATACCGCCACTTTGAAGCATCACTACCACCGTATCTGTCAGCATATCCCATCACCTATCAACCGTCTCGTACTTTGAGGTCCTCTCGGGAAAATCTGCGTTTGGTAAAAACGAACCTCAAACGATGTGGAGGGGCGCTCTTTCAGTTACCTATCCCCTACTGTCTAGAACCCGCTGCAGGCCGCTCCAACTCTTCTTTCTTTCAAATCCAAACTAAAGACACAATTGTTTCGTGTGGCATTTCATCTGTAAACTTGCTATTGTTGGGTTTTCCCCCCATATTATTATGCACAAATATCTACTTTTTACAGAGTGTGACAAAGAGTGATAGTGTGCTGTCTGGTATGTTGTACTTGGCGATTTGTTTTGTATGTAAGTAGTTTGGCATGACTGTGTGAATGAGAGCATGTAACAGGAAACTGAGCTTATAAAAGTATGTATGTATGTATTATTTATTTATTTATTTATTTATTTATTTATTTATTTATTTATTTATTTATTATTCATTTATTTTGTCTTTAGGCCGACTTTGACAAGTTCGAGGAAATGAAGGAGACAGCGTTGGATACTCTTAGCCGTTGTGTGGAAGTGTTTGTTCATCATCGTAAGTACTTCATTAAAAAAAATTTTGTTTTAATTTCCAGAGGGCATTTGACGTGGTTTTCGCCACACCACTTCGATCTGTGCCCATTTCACATTTGCCACTTGACTTAAGCCCCGGTCAGACTTACCGATGAAATCATACAATTTGTTCCATACGATTTAATCTCAGGACTGATCGCACGAAGCAAGCGGTCACACGCTAAATTTAATTCCATACAACAGAGGCGGAAGTTGTTTTTTCGCTGCTGCTCACTCATAGGCCGCTTTCCTTGGTTCATGTAGTGCTCTCCCTTGTAAACAAGTTGTAAAAGCTATAGTGAGAGAAGATTGTTTGCCATCTTTAGCAGTTTTAATAACAGATGAGGCGGAAACTTCTGTCGATGGGGAGTGGAGGGCGGGGGTAAGGCCATGGAACTGGAGGAGGGAGACACTCGGGGCTTATTCTGCTCTTTGATCCAACGTCAAACTTTGTGTTGTGGTGTCGGCCATTTACTTCAGTCGCAATGTCAAGGACGCTACAGCACGTGCTAATTGGTCCGGACTTATGGTTTCATCGCAAGAATGAGCACATGTTCTATCCTCTAAATCTACGATCGATTCGATTGATATTTTATCGTAAGCTTGTTGTACAACTTATTGCAGCGTGTGACCGGGTAAATCTTATGAACATCGGTAGGTCTGACCGGGCTTTAGAGAGCGAACAATACATTGAGCTAGATTTTCAGCCTACTAATTCATATAAGCTTATATATGCCATCGGACGCGAATAGGTATACTCCCAAGACTAGTAGCTGCACGCATACATTTAATCGCACGGACTTTGGAGGGGTCCACTTCGACAACGCCCCCTCGACAGATCCCTTTACGTTCCCAGTGACTAATGCCTCACTAAAATAAAAATAAAAATAGTAATATCTGTTTGGAAAATATAGTTATTTTTAAATCAATAACTGTCGTATAGCTTGTTGTGTCTGTTAATAGCAACCGCTACCCACTGTTCTTACACGCACACACACACACACACACACACACACACACACACGTAAAAATAATAATAATAATAATAATAATAATAATAATAATAATAATAATAATAATAATAATAATAATAATAATAATAATAGGGGTGTCGGATAGCGCAGTGGTTGGAGCACTCGCTACTGTGTCGCAAGTTAAGCGCACCGTCCAGTGCGGTTAGCACTTGGATGGGTGACCGCAAAAACGTGAAGCGACAAATAACAACGCCCCCAGTTGACTCAACTGTGACTGAGTACCTACTCTCTTAAGGGTGGGGAAGGTAAAGCAGCGAGGGAGAGAGATGGGCATCACCCTCATTACGCTAACCCAAGATAAGTGTGATCTCCAACATCACGCTCCCCTACGGCCACAAGGCTATGGGACCACCTTTACCTTTACCCAATAATACTAATAGCGTCTAGCAAAGCCAGCAGGAAGCAGACTCATAAGAAAAAAAAGTTTATCTCCAATATTTTTGTTTTAGGTTGATACAATAGGTCGAACCCCCTCAGAAACCAAAGACGCACTTTTGAAGCCGCCTGGTTCATTCAGAAATTGGGCTCAAAGGTCATACGGCTTGTAGCTTCTCCCCACCCACTCCCCAACTCCCTTCCCTCTCACCCCTCCCCCTCCAAAAAAAAAGGTCCAAATTTTGCAAATCTGTGCGAGATGAATCCTAAATAGTCCAAAAAATTATATCGGGGAAAAATAAATGTTCGTGTCTGCCCCGCCGTTCGTCCAACCCCCGCCGTCTGTCTGCAAAAGCTTTTAATTTTATAAGTACTCGGAGCCTATTTCTACTATCACAACCAAACTTTGTAAGATGGTGTATACCCATGAGACATCGAAAACGATCCGTGAATGAATGACTTCACTTTAAGGTCAAGGTCACAGGGTCATAAAATGTAAGGTTTAAAAAATGACAATTTTTCACAAAATTGCACTTTTTTTTCCCTAGGCTAATAGGCTTAATACTGAATTTATGATTCTTTGACGCATGATAGATAACAATGAGACACACATACTTTGCAAATTTGGCCAACCTCACTCCAAGGTCATGGTCACTGGAACTATCCAAAGTCGGTTTTTATAGGTACTTCGAAGTGACCTTGACCATAAACGTGTGATAGTTACAGATGATAGATTGATCTTTCATGTATGTTCCGTTTTTGCATTGGTCTTGAGGGACAAGGTGATTTTAAGCCTTGCAAAAAACATTTGTAAAAATAGGTCATCGTTCAGGGGAATGGCTGTTTATTTAACAAATAGTATGCTACAATATTGGTTACTTGATCAAACATGCATGAGAAATCACGTGAGGGTCAAGTCGTCCCAAGTCACTAAAGGTCAGGGTCATCCCAAGGCCACCGTTTTTTTTAAGGCATAATACAACTTTTGCTGTACTTTCTTTTATAGTACATGAGTGTATTTGGAGCCAGAGGTAGTTTCATCTCAAGGTCAAGAGATAGAAAGTTTAAATTCGGTATTATTTTGCATTTTTATGCCACCATTTGATTTTGTTTTTCCTGGGCACACATTTTCATGTTAAATATTGAGTTCCATAAGGAGCATGTGATTCATATGGGCTTTGCCCTTCCATTAAAAAAAAAAGAAAGTTTTATTATTATTATTATTATTATTATTATTATTATTATTATTATTATTATTATTATTATTATTATTATTATTTTGGCTTTGGGTAAATCGTTAATTGGTGTACAGGCGCTATAATGCCTATTGAAATCCTTTCACAACTCGATTACGTTTGCGGAAGGCTTAAGTTATTATCACAAACCTTTTTGCTTGCATGTTGCTTCAGCACTCAGTTCTTCTCCCTCAAGAAGAGAAAGCCAACAAGACTCAAGCGTCCTTGACCTTCTTACCTCTACATCTGTCGACACTCTCATTCTGGCGTTACTTGCGAGCCGAGACTGCCGGTTTGCCAGGACGGCCGCCATCTTGTTTGAGTGGAAGGTCTTGGCTGGTGCTCGTCATGGCCTGAGAGGTATGCTTCCACCTCCTCTGATGATTTCTCTTACCAATTTTACTCCTCCCTTCTGCTTCTCCTGTCTATGGTATTCCGTTTATACGTGCTGTTGTCAGTCTTCATAATTTCTTCACTACCGTCGTCGTCATCATGATCAGCATCATCATCAGCAACAACATTCTCCACTTCCACCTTTTTACCATCATCCTCATCAGCATTCTCATCCTACTCATCATCATTATTCATTATTCTACTCATCATCATCATCATCATCATCATCATCATCATCATCATCATCATCATCAACAACAACAACAACAACAACAACAACGACAGCAACAAACAACAACAATAACGAAAAGAACATCATCCTCGTCAGCAACAGCAGAACCATCATTATCACCATTTGTATATGACGGCCTACTATCGCCAAAATCTGATAGGCTTAATTGCAAATATCAATTACATATTTACAATTAACACGTAAAAATCGTAGTAATTATCAAGTGAAAATTACAATCTTCGGTTTTGGTGGATTTACAAAATGGATTGCTCTAGAGCCAAACCTGAAAATTAAACATGATCACGCTCAAATATTTTTAATTTCTTTTTAGTGATACTTGAAATTATCTTATAATAATTGTAACTATCTCACGATAATTCTTATTATTACGCGAACATTGTAATTATCAGGGTTTGGCAAATATTGATATTTATTAACACTGTGTATTAACTGTATAATATCTGTAAATTACATACACAGAACAGGTGTTCATTTCAATTATCTCGTGATACTGGTAACTCTCGGGTTTGGCGCTAGTAGGCCGACATAATTATTGCCATCACCGTTCTTCATCTATTACAGGTTGGCCTCAGCTGGGCCACACCTTAGAGCGACTGTGCGTGTCAATCAACGACGTGACGTCATATCCAGCACAACACGTCAGAGCCACTCTGCGTCATCATGTGACGTCAGGACTTTTGCACTTGCTGGAGACAGCTCTAAGTCAAGGTTAGTCTTCACTGTAACGCGGGCTGCTACATCCTGTAACCGATGGTATTTATTATTGTTTGACCTGAGCGCAGTTCTTCCTGGCCGGTGTGTGCCGTATACATTGGCCTACACGTTATAAAGCTAGTGATACATGTTCCATCTTGTAATACAAATAGCAGAAGTCAAGAACATACAAACAACTCATTAATGTATAGAAAACGTCTTGCTATAGTAATGTGGGTATTAGAGGGTATGCATGGACATCATCAACTTTGTAGTCATTCATTTGCTTTTGTGCAATACGTGTATGGCCACGTCACCAGAGCATGAGGCCTTGCAAAGAGCATCCTGCAAAAAACGGTGCAAGGAGGCAGAAGAAGAGGGAGACAGAAAAAGAGGTCGGAGTACAACATTCGAGAATGGACTGGCAACACTGAGCGAGTTACGGGATAGGATAGGATACGATAGGATAGGAATACGTGTTGACGCACATGCATGTAAATAGAAATGTGACGTAAAGATTACACACATGAACTGATTGTAAGAATTGCATAAATATTAAGAGTAGGCTACATAGGTGACGTTTTTTAAAATGTCATCAAGCTGAGAGAATAAAGTTTAGAAGACTGGAATAGACTACAATTTCTACACAGACCTTTCTTTTGTTGTCTGTGGAACATTAAAGATCGACTCAGCGTGGTGCGAATCCTGTACGAGCTGCACGTGCCCGTACAACTGTGGATGACCTTGCTTGACCTTTGCCCTCTGTGTGACCTTGTCACGTGGTCTCACCTTTGTCGCGTCTTGTACCTCGCCGCCAGAACAGACCCAGGGAGTTTTCCTGGACTGGTGAAAAATCCAGCGTTGGCAGTACACTGGGCGATTTATCATTGCTCCTGGGAACCAGGCAAACGCACCCAGACCCAAGGGGGGGTGGCCACCTTACTGTATGCCTTGACCAAAAATGGTATTCATACTTTTATTTATTTATTTCATTATTTATTTACTTATTTAAAATTAATTAATTTAATTAATTTTTTTATGTATTTATTGTGTGCAGCTAGTTTGCCCTCTTGTTGATGCGCGTTTGACATCATCTTAGTTACGTCACACTGTACAGCTTTGAGTCTCTCAGACCAGTGCCTGAGCGCCAGTTGGCTGAAAAATGTGTCTATTATTTTGAAAGAGGGTGGGGTTGGAAGGTTTCTATATTTTATGTTGTACGTTTCAAGCTGTGTGTCAACAAAAACACGCCGAGAGTTGACATAAAATGTTATCGTCAACATTTATATTTGTATTTTCCAGAGTCAACGTTGGCCGTCATGGCCACCAAGGTCGCAACATTGACCTCTGTGACCTCGTTGCTGTCGGCGTTGAAGAGTCGTCACCTTGAAAACGAGGTAGCGTATCTTGGTCTGCGTGTGATATCGGCAGTGTGTCAACAGAAGCCGGACTTTTTTACGTGCCGCTTGAGCAGCAACAGCATGGACGTTGCGGCTTTCCTTGCAGAGCTGATGAATGTGCTGCATACAAATGTTGCGGTAAGACTGAACATGTGTTGCTGTTGTTATTGCTGTTGATGTTGTTGTTGTTGCTGATGTGTGTTTTATGTTTTTGTTGGTTTAGTTATTCGATTTCTTTCTTTCTGTCTGTCTGTCTGTCTTTCTTTCTTTCTTTCTTTCTTTCTTTCTTTCTTTCTTTCTTTCTTTCTTTCTTTCTTTCTTCTATCTTTCTTCTATCTATCTTTCTTGTTTTCGTTCGTTCTGTTATTTCTGTCTTGCTTTCCTTTCTGTGTTTCTTCTCTTTGGCGTTACACACCTTACAATACTTACTGAGTTGCATTGTTAAAAAAATATATAGAACGTTACAATGTTGCTATGTTTCTCTCGGTGCCATTGCAGACTTCCGCAAAGATGGACGCAGTGTATGTTCTTAGACATTTGCTACTGGAAACTAACGAGAGTGAAGGTATGTGTCGCTTCTTTTCTGTCTAGTTTTTCCTTTCTCCCATCATCCTACATTATATCACTATCATCACTAAATCATCATCATCATCATCATCTGCCTGCCTGCCTGCCTGCCTGTCTGTCTGTCTGTCTATCTATCTCTATTTATCTATCCCCCCCACTCTGTGATGATATTCTGGGGAAGATACGTTTATCTTACTAGGGGGTAAGACTTATTGATAGATGGGCAATGGGCGATGGGCGATGGGCTACCACTATCGATCGTTCTTTTACCAGAATTCCGAAGCTGTGTGAGAGACTGATCACTGCGCTTTGGTCACATAAAATTTATATTTGTTCTCGGGCTTTTTAGTACCATTTGGCTCAACTTGAGGAACGTTGATTACTAATAAAAAGACTAGATTATTATGTCTCGAGAGAAGAAAACTAATAGCTACACAACAATACAAATAGAATGACACCAGTCGTATGTATGTAATTTCCCTTTTTACATATTCAACACAACTTTTACATGTACTTCATTAAACAGGTAAGTTAATAATTCTAAGAGATCGATGTGCTGGGAAAGTTTGTCAGCAGGTCTGCTTCATCACATGCTACGCGAATATAATACACTAAATGATCTAGTGGTCGATTATGTTTTCTCGAGGGTAGAACTCAGTTTGCATTTGTGGGTGACTTAGCTGCTCTGTCGTTGAGAGTGTTTGGGTCCTTCTGAGAAGTCTTGCCTCTCAGGTTGAGCGGGTGAGTCGTTTAGCTCTTGTAGCTACGAGGGTAGGAGGTGGAGAGGTAGAATCTTGGTTGTTCTCCTTCTGTACCACGGGAGCAAGCATCATGCGTTTGTCCCCACAAACCGTCCCAGAGCTGACCTGTAAAAGTCGGAGCTCTGGCTACAATATTCTCGTTAGATATAAGTGTGCGGTCTCCTCTGCAAAGTGTCCATAGCATCAGACACCTGCAAGGTTCCCATATGCACAATTCGATTCGAATCTTAAGGCTAAGATACATCAATCCACATGCATACTGTCTCAGAAACAATAATCTGTTTTTGTAATTATATATATATCAAGAACATATTATTAATGCATGGCAATCAATATAAAATAAACATACACATATCAAAACTACTAATGTTATCTTACTTCTAGACTCTGGGATCCGTGAAACCGTCTCTAGTCTATCTTGATGATAAGGCTGAGGATAAGCGTTCACTGCAGCTTGTTCCTTGGTTTGACCCTTGCTTCTTCGTAGGTAAAAATCGACTGACGAGCTAAGATTGGGCCCCCAAGGATATGCTGGGCTCCCTATAGTCTTCTGACCAATCGTTTAACTCTTGTTTTAGTTAATCTCGCATATACGGGATTATTCGTTTTTATTTGAATATTTCCCTCACCTGCCCTATTTACCAGACACGTATAATTATCCTTGAATAGGAGTGTCAGAAGTAGAATGTAGAATAGATGTAATCGTGATAAGCGGAGCCTAGGCTACTTAGTGTTTCAGTGACTCTGGTCATTGTGGAGTAAGCTAGTTAACGGGAACGCCGTTCGGGTCAGTTTTGGCTCAAGTAAGCTAGTTAGTCTTGGATCGCTAAGTCTGTTAGATGTTATCTGGAGACTTGTCTGCGTGACCGTCTGAAGAGAGTTAATTTAACATGTGCATGCTTCTCTTTAGATAACTGGTGACTTAACGTCAAGTTTTATTCGATGATATCTATTTTGCGCTAAGCTAATTTCCTACAATTTGTCGTCACTATTTCTGCTGTTACACCCTCTCTCCCTTCCTGTTTGTCTGTATATATTTGTGTATCTATCTTTCTGTCTTTATTGATATGTTTATTCATTTCGCTACAATGATACAATTCTTTAGAAATTTAATTCTATTCTTTTTGTCGTTTAATCATTACCTAGAATTTTGTAAAACCTTTTCTCCTTCTTGGTAGTTTCATGTTTACGAAGTCAAGCTTGAAGGGTGGGATTTAATGTGGAAAAAAACTTCGATTATCAGGTTGATTCTTTTACTGTCAATCAACGTCTGAAATGAGTTTTAAGTGATCTTTATGTACATTTAAATTTCTTTCAGATAAAGGTGGCATTTCTTTGAGGCATCAACTGTTCGCCGAGCATTTCCATTCTTTGTCAAGGGCAGTGGCTCTTTCCAGCAACAGTCTAGCAGGGGGAGCAATCCTTGATTGTCTCATCAGATTGTCCAATGAGGTTGATTCTCAGGTGAGGATAACAAGCATTAAGCTTAGAAGAGGAGTAGTAGCCTACAGTAGTAGGAGGAGGAGGAAGGAATAGTCGCTGCTTGATTCTACTGATAGACACATAGCCTTTCCAAACAGTGTTGCTTTGTAATAAAACCGTAGTTTTGAAAGAGGTGATTTTTTGGTTTGTTCTTATTTTTGCCTGTTGGACCACACTAACTGTGCATTTGAAAGAGAGCTGTGTCTCTGAATGTGTGACGGCTAGTCCCTAATATAAGGTAACTGCGATTCCTTCAATGATACACAAGGTACTATCTCCCTTGTTTTCAGTGTATCGTTTCCTGTGTCAAACTGCTGGCTGACGTCTTGGCGCATCGGGACAATTGGTACCAAGGTCTCGTCCTCACCGCCAACCTCATCTTACTTCGACACTTGCAGGTTAGACTGTTGCTGTTGTTTTGTTTGTTGTTATTCTGACGACACGAGTTTTGACGCACGCTAAATAATGCTGTGTCAGAGTGTATATAGTGTATAGTTTCATATCTCAGAGTGCGATGTGCAAAGTTTGAATCAGCATTTTGTATTGCGTAGGGCATGACAGGAATTTAGATTTTCACGTGCTATACGCATAGCTCGATGGGTATTAGGGGCTGAACGGAGCTCTGTGCCTTGAATTGCGGACTGGGACAAAGGGTTAGGCCTGAGAGTCAAGTGGATAGCGCTTACGATCAGACGGCTATTTTGGATGAAGTGTGACTACCACTATCTTAGGATAGAGTTAGAGTCCTTACATAAGGGTTGTGTTTGTGTGTTAGAACCACCCGAGGTCTTGCTCCTTCGTAAGGGCAAGAATGACCAGAGTACTGTCAAAATTGCTATAAAGGAATTTCATAGCAGTAGTGGAAGAAATATGACTGCCACCATTTCTGTGTGATTAGGTGTAGGGTCTGTTCCTAAAGGTGTGTACTCTTTTCTTAGGGACCGCCCAAGGCTCAGCTACCTCGACGGTGCTGGGTTGTTCCTAGATCATAGTTTAGCGCACTGAACGAACCATCTACTCTCTACAGATTGTGTTGTGTTGTGTTGTGTTGTGTTGTTGGTGTATCTGTACTTCACAGGCCGGGGAACTGAAGGTGAGTGGGAGCCCAGTGTCCTAATTCTTTTAGTGGCTACACACTCTGAGCATATGTATGTGAATAAATGATGTTGGATGAGGGGAAAAGGGGTATTTTGATAAATAGCATTTTTTATGATTTTCTTGATGAAGATGTAAAAAGGAATAATGTTGTTGATGTTATTGCCAAAATGAGATCAAGGGTGGGTGATGATGAAGTATACATGATAATATGAGAGAGAGAGGGGTGATGAATGTGAGAGAGGGGTGACGATGTATTATAGTATGCTAGATGGGTAATGAATATGAGAGAGAGGGGTGATGAATATGAGAGAGGGGTGACGAATATATTATCGTATGCTAGAGTGGTGATGAATATGAGAGGGAGGATGAATCAAGATTGTTGACTAGAAATGAAATTATAATATGCGTGTGTATTTGTTTAAATAATCATGTTCATGGGATGTTAATATAAATTATAGAAGGACTACGAATTGTTGTAATGCATGGATAAACAGGTCAAGATGGCGGACGGCGGAAGGAGTTATTTCCCATGTATTGTTTACATGTTGAGGTAGATTAGTAAGACGGTTTATTTGTTGACAAGATTGGGCCTATTTCTGCTATTATTACTACCATTGTCTACTACTATTGTTCTTCTACGTATCTGTCCCTCCGTGTTTCTCTGTCACCTCTACGTGCTTCTACTGCTGCTGTTGGGTATTGGATGCTGTGGCTCTATCCGCTGGTGTCTTTGGTGCCGGGCTGAGAGGGTGCGAGATCTTGGCCCCTGGGCGCTACAAGACCCTTGCCATTGGGAGGACTACTGCCTGGTTCCTCCATTCAGGAACGTGCACACACACAAGCATACATACCACTTTACACGCACATAAACATATATATAAACCTGTGACTATTTACTACAAACTGTGATAGATGCAAAGACTTAGTGCAACTTCAGATTGATTAATCAGTTCGGATTGAAGAGAGTTCTGTTTCACGTGTATAACGTTTGACAATAATTAAATAATAATAATAATAATAATAATAATAAAGTAGGCTTATATAGCGCGGTACCCCAGCTCAGGGCTGGGCTCACCGCTCTTAACATAGGATATATATTTAGAACAAACATAAACAATGCAAGCATTCACACCAACCGTACTCACAAAGGCATACAAGAGAACAACAACATATGCAATACACTACACATGCAAAATAAACAAACAAACAAAAAATATTAATACAATGGCATATTAAATAATAATAAGATTCACCATACAGATTTAAAATATAACTAAAAATTTGTTACATCTAACAATGGTTAATTAATACAATGATCGGATAAAAAAAATAAGACCCGCCTCTCCTCACTATTGCAGAAATAAAATATTATCAAAAACATCATGTACAAACTAATGCAAAAATAATTATGCAAAAATAATTATATAAAAATAATTAGATAATCGGATATAAATGTACAGACTATTTATATGTCAAGCCATGGACGGCATCCCACCGGCATCCGTCATCAGTCGGAGGGTGAGTCAATCAGGATAATACAGTTTGAAGAGATGGGTCTTGAGTGCGTTTTTGAAGGCCTGGGTGGTCGGTATGTTGCGGATGTGTGGTGGAAGAGAATTCCATTGCTTGGGAGCGCAGAAAGAGAAAGATCGTTCACCGTATGCCTTAGTGCGTGTCTTGGGAACAGAAAGAATGCGCGCGTCTGCAGAGGAGCGAAGCGGTCGAGAGGGTGAGTAGACAGTTAGAAGATCAGTAAGATAGGAAGGGCAGGAGTCAGAGAAGAAGTTGTGGCAGAGAGTGGACAGTTTGTAGTCGATGCGGGCTTGAACAGGGAGCCAGTGAAGAGAGTGGAGAAGTGGTGTGATGTGATCGCGCTTTTTTGCCTTAAGAACTAACCTAGCAGCAGAGTTTTGGACCCTTTGCAGTTTATCGATAAAGTGTTTAGGTGAACCTGACAAAAGAGAGTTGCAATAGTCTAGACGAGAGAGAACGATGGCACAGACTAATGTTTTTGTAGCACTAATAGTGAGGTAATGGCGGATGGAGCTGAGCTGACGAATGGCGGTGTAAGCAGAGCGACAGATGTGAGAGATGTGATTGTTGAGGGACATGTCATCGGAGAGAATGTAGCCAAGATTCCTAGCAGAGGGAGAAAACGGAATGTCAGAGCAGCTTACTTGAAGAGAAGTGGGGAGAGACGAGGCAAAGGATGATTTGTGATTGTGGATAAGAAGTGCTTCTGTCTTGTCGTCATTCAACCTCAGCCTACTGAGGGCCATCCATGACTTGACCTCACCAATGCACTCTTGCATGGACTGGACAGCGAAGTTAACAAGAGAAGGATGGGTGGGTTTGTACAGCTGCGTGTCATCTGCAAACGACTGGCTCTCAACAGCATGCTTTTCGAGCAAGATGAGCAGTGGCTTGGTGTACATTATGAACAAAACAGGGCCTAAAACGGACCCCTGTGGAACCCCGCACACCAAGTCAGCTCTGCTGGAGAAACAGCCATCCACAGCGACCTTTCTTCAAGTCTTGGCGACTGAACACTTAAGCCATCAGTTGTGTCATTTCCGCTTTATTTTCATATTGTTATATCTTGTTGTGTTGACATCTTGTGTACAGTGTCAGGGGTCACGGATTAGACAAGTAGACAAGGGAGGTAATTGTTTGTTAATTGTTGGGGTTGTGGGTCCAGATAAGAGTTGGGGTTGGTTTAGATTTCCCATTCTCCTGTGTGATTGTATGTCGAATAAAAGATTCGAGTGGAAATGTTCATCTGGCATTTGTGTTAGTTTTAGTTTTAGTTTGTATCCCTTTCACTCGCTGTTGACTGTTGAGCTGAAGTCGCTGATCTCGCTCGGGCGACGTGACAGTTAGTGTTGGTGTTGGTGGTGATGGTGTTGGTGGTGGTGATGGTGGTGGTAGTGCTAGCATTAGTGATAGTGGTGGTGGTGAATATGTAGTTGTTGTACTGGATCGTGAGGGTTGAAGTGGCGAAAGTGATGTGTTGTTTGGCCTTGCTCTGTCGGTCTAACGTATTGCAGCAATTCGTTTTAGGAAACCCGCTTTGCAAAATGAGAACTGCCTATTCAAAACGGAGACTAGTACGTTCGTGCATGTGTACGTTAATAACATGAGTGTGTCAGCCACAAATGTAAGTATGTATCATTGGATGCATGTGGGTGTGTGGCTTTGCCAAAAAGCGAACGAGAGAGAGAGAGAGAGAGAGAGAGAGAGAGAGAGAGAGAGAGGGAGAGAGGGAGAGAGAGAGAGAGAGAGAGACATACATACATACACACATACAGACAGACGGACAGAGGAGGGTGAGGGGGGAAGGGAATGTTGGAGGGGCAAAAGCATGATGATGACGAGTTTGCTTTATTACCCTGAATGTAAGTAGAGAGAAAGAGAGAGAGAGAGAGAGAGAGAGAGAGAGAGAGAGAGAGAGAGAGAGAGAGAGAGAGAGAGAGAGAGAGAGAGAGAGAGAGAGAGAGAGAGAGAGAGAGAGAGAGAGAGTGTGCCCCCCTGTGTTTTGTGTCATCAACAATTCAACTGAATTGAACTACTAGGTCTGTCGTATTTTCACTTTATTTATTTATTTGTTACTGGGCAGCTTTCAGAACCGTGCGTGGACTTAGCAATGGACGTAGTGTGGGAAGTTCTGATGAGCAATCAGCTCAAGGAGAAACATCCTGCTAATTTGCTGACTGCTGCTCTTAGACTAGTCAACGTTGTGCTGTCATGGAGTGCTAAACCTCTCGCTGAAGAGACAGTGGCAGATGGAAGAAGTAAGAATTTTTTTTTAGCATTGTTATTGAGACACAGACAGACAGACAGAGAGAGACAGACAGAGACAGACATCATCGTCATTACTATCATCGTGCATCGTTAGTTATGTACGTCTGTGGTTGGCCTATCATCTTCCTGCTTCTACTAATCTTCATAATCCTCGTCTTAATCCCCCCCCTCACCCGCTTCCCCCTTTTTCCCCCTTCCTTCACCATGATGATCATCACTATCCTCATTATATCGCTATGATTTTCATCATCACCACCATCTCCACCACCAATATCGTCATCAGGTGATGCCAAACCACTGTAATATTTAGCTTGTACATTTCACCCTTTCACAGTGAGAAAGCTGATGCTTCTAAAGACCACCGGGAAATCTGGGGATTCCAACCTGTCACAGCCGACTGCCAACGTGCTGCGTGTGGCGGCGCTGGCCAAGTCTGGTGACAACAGAACTGTGAGACTGAAAGCAGCCAAAACCGTTTACTGGTTCACTGCTCGAAGTCACGGTAACGAAACATTAGTTATTTTAAATCGTTGTAGTAGTAGTAGCAGTAGTAGTAGTAGTAGTAGTAGTAGTAGTAGTAGTAGTAGTAGCAGTAGCAGTAGCAGCAGCAGTAGTAGTAGTAAGTAGGTAGGTAGGTGTCCCGATTTGCGGACACTTAGACTTTCCAGGCATCATGATAGTATGTTAAATGATTAAACTTTTTTTTCTACCAGCGTCTATGCTATTGAATTACCCATTTCGTTGTATGTTTCAGGTACATTGCAATATCTCTCAATTATATATACTTGTATTTGCTGAACTTGTGTTTTCTGAACAAAGATATATGCTGCTGCTGCTGCTGCTGCTGCTGCTGCTGCTGCTGCTGCTGCTGCTTTTGCTGCTTCTGCTGCTTTTGCGAGTAGTCACGTGCAAAGCCCTTTTCCTTTTATTTATTTAGTTTTTTATGACCATCCCTTTTCACACGGGGAGAGCTCAAGGCGTCCATCGTAGGCCTATATAAACCATTCCTGTTCAATCTTCTCTCTAGTGGGGCCTGGTAGCTCAGTTGGTAAGAGCGTCTTGCTAGTAACCGAAAGGTCGCTGGTTCGAATCCCGGATTGGTCAACGTGTGATCATATTATTTTCCCCTTTACCAACAACTGTATAAATCGGTCCAGTAGTCACCTATATGCGAAAGTGTCGTGTGACTATAATCTACAAACAACAACAATCTTCTCTCTCATAGCTATCAGTTCTACTACTACCACCATCCTGCCTCACGCGGCATATACACCCACCTCTACACCCGTCCTTCGTCCCTTGCCGTTATCCTTCCCCGTCTGCAGGCCCAATTCCAAGTCTTAGTTTCGTTTTGGCTAAAAGGGTTTGCATTAACATTCTTTGGCATGGTTTTTGCATTAAACGATGATAAAGCGGGCTTTCGTTGCTGAAACCAACCGCTACAATTTGAATTTTCCATTTCGTTTCTCACAGGGAGCTAACTCCCCATGTTTTTTAACACCCCCGTTGGGGTGCCGGGGGTTTCAGTATAAATAGTATCACCACTTTCTGGAAATTTAGTGCTTTAAATTCCCACTGTCGCTGTCTTTCTCATTTGCTCTTTCTCATTCCTGCTCTGTTCTATCAATCTGCTATACTATCGTCTTCTTCGCTAGCCCAGTCTTCTACCTTTTTTCTTGAAAACTCTTCCGGGACAAGACTCCTTATTTGTGTATGAGGTCTGTTGGATCAGCTTGGGAATATTGGACGCTTTCTGCCAGGTGGTCACTAGGGATTCCTATGATGTTATTATTTAGCAATGTAGACATTTTATATGTATGTGTTTTGTTGATAATTTATAATGATGTTTGTATTCTATTTTGTTTTTGTAAACGGGGGTTCGATAAGTTGGGGTGAAGCCTCAGCCGTCCCCTGCGTGGGATGTCTTTATTGTAAAGTGACTGGCTGGTGGAGAGCTTTCGGTTTTACCACTAGGGTTGTTTCGGCAGATCTTTTATGCGGATCGGGGGTTGTCCGGTCCTGATTTGGCTCGGAAGAGTCAGCTGGACCTAAAGCAATAATAATGTAATGTAATGTCTTTTAACGGTACAGCCGTGTGACCTTTGACCTTGTTTTTGAGTGAACCACGCAGGTTGACATGTGCCTCTTTTTTTTTTTTGGTTGTTGTTGTTGTTGTTGCAGTTTATTATCCCTTTCTATCGGGAAACTCTGGGCCTCCTCCCCTGGGGAAGGCGTAGTCGCAGCCTGTGGCGCGTCCAAACCCAACCTACCTAAAATTATTTTGTGAAATTTTGAAATTTTGCTGTGGGGGGACAAACCGGCGTACCCGGAGAAACCCCCCCGACACGTTGCCCGAGTCGGAAGTAAATAATATTCGGAGAAACATAACGCCCAGATGCTGGATCGAACCCACACCTGTCAGGCGACATTGGTTTCTGGCTTGTGGACAAGGCAAGTTAGTCCCGCCTTAGCCCACTTGGCCACAACGCTCTTCGGTGTCTGGGGTATAAGGTAGGGTCTATTTTATCAACCTAAAACGAAACCCCTTCCTACCAATTGTTTTTACGGGCTCTATCTCTTACCGGCTTTGGTAACTGCTATTTTTAGCTCCAGAATGTTGGCTGGCTAGTCAACGGCTGTTGCTATTAATAGTCCCCCCAAAAAACAACAACAACAACAAACAAAAAAACAAAACTGAATTTTTTTAAAAAGCAACAAACAACTATACTCTCAAAAGAGTTATTTTTTGTAAGTTTATATTTGTGCATCTTTTTCTGTGAGGCAACACTCACTGTGAATGTAAAAAGGATCTGTGGAGGGAGCGTGGTCATAGCGGGTCCCTTTAAACTAAGGTTCATTCCAAACTCACAAACCTCCCACTTATTTTCCAGCGCTGGGCATATCGTGGATGCACATCGTGGCTGGAGACCTAGCTCTGAATCTTCTCAACACCTCTGACTCCGTTCTCCAAGAAGTGGCTGTGCTGACGCTCTACGCACTTCTCCGTGAGTGGCCTGATGAGAAGATTATTTTTTAAAAATCTCTTTTTTAAAAAAAAATCAAACTCAGATATTTTAATAACGACAAAAATGCATAGTACATGCCTTGGGTCATGCAATGGACAGGTCTTTTTTTTCAGATCTAATTAATTTTGAAATGATGTTCATCATCATGATCATCATGATCAGGATAATGATGGTTGATTTTTTGATAATGGCGATGATGTTGCTTACTTTTACACACTGACGTTAAAAAGTAAAGAAAAATGAGGGGAGGAGGAGGATGACGACGAAAAGATTATTATGGAGACGATGATAATGACGACGATGATGACTATTATGATCATTGTTCTGATGATGATGATGATGATGATGATGATGATGATGATGATGATGATGATGATGATGATGATGATGATGATGATGATGATGATGATGATGATGATGATGGTAATGATGATGATGGAAGCGACGAGGAGGAGGTGTTTGGTAGTAAGTGAAGAAAGTGTAAGGATGTACGACGATAAAATCATGATAATGATGACGATGAATGTGACGACGACGATTATGAGGATCCTTGTCATGATGATAATGATGATAATGACGACGACGATGAGGAGGAAAACGTTAGTTATGCGTCGTATAAACACTATCCTTATATCTGCTGTTCAAAAAGGCCCAAATTTAAAAAAACAAAAAGTAAAAATAAAACCAAACAAAAAAATATTAATACCACACATTTTCCTAAGTCACTAATCAGGCGCGAAGCGCGGCAATCTATATCAACATACAAGCTTACATGTTACACGCACACTTACAAGTACATAACAACAAACACAGGTACATAATCATAATAATAATTATTATTATAATAACAATAACAATAATAATAATAATAATAATAATAATAATAATAATAATAATAATAATAATAATAATAATAATAATAATAATAAAATTAAAATAATACATAGATTTATATAGCGCACATATCTCGCACAAAGAAGAGTGATTTAAGGCGCATTCTCACGCATTTACACATAGAATAGAAAATGGTACATAGAAAAATGATCAAACAATGGATGCTCAATCATAAAGCCAACATGAATATATAAGCTTACATAATTATGGTGAAGGAAGAAATACCACACTCTCACACACCACACACATAACAACAAACGCAGGTACATAACAAGAAACACAGGTACATGACAACAAACGCAGGTGCACATGAATTCACTGCATCTTCCTCCCCAACCCCAGGAATGGCTGCATTAGCCGTAGTTTTAAGTACATTACATTTTCTAATATTCCTCCCAAAACCAACCCTTTGTCTCTGGTTTAGCTCTGACCTCTACTCTTCCTTTTATTATAGTTTTAAAATGGGGTTTGGCTACCTCTCTGGTTTAGCACTGACCTCTGCCCTTTCATTTATTATAGTTTTAAAATGGGGTTTGGCTACCTCTCTGGTTTAGCACTGACCTCTGCCCTTTCATTTATTATAGTTTTAAAATGGGGTTTGGCTACCTCTCTGGTTTAGCACTGACCTCTGCCCTTTCATTTATTATAGTTTTAAAATGGGGTTTGGCTACCTCTCTGGTTTAGCACTGACCTCTGCCCTTTCATTTATTATAGTTTTAAAATGGGGTTTGGCTACCTCTCTGGTTTAGCACTGACCTCTGCCCTTTCATTTATTATAGTTTTAAAATGGGGTTTGGCTACCTCTCTGGTTTAGCACTGACCTCTGCCCTTTCATTTATTGTGGTTTTAAAATGGGGTTTGGCTACCTCTCTGGTTTAGCACTGACCGCTGCTCTTTCATTTATTATGGTTTTAAAATGGGGTTTGGCTACCTCTCTGGTTGGTTTTACTGGTCTCTTTCATCTTACGGTGATATTTATATGTTAATCCTTCTTTTTAAAAAACTGTTTTTGTTTTAGTTTTTTGTTCCAAGCGAAGTCTGTACTGTGCAGTGTACGTGGTTGGTTATGACTCTTCTGGTATAATTTTATGATGTTTTTAATAGCCCGATGCAAGCTTACTTTATAATACGTGATTGCGTTCTGGTGCGAGTCAAATTTGTTTTTAATGTAACGCGCTTGGAGCTCCTTGGGAGGGACAACGAGCGTTGATTTTTAAAATTAATTAAATTATCTTTATTATCATGTAAATGAGACGGAAAGCACATAAAATTTTATTTTCAAAATTCTGAGACCATTATTGAAAAAAAAGGAAGAAACCGGAGAAAACCCTCAATGGCCTGAAAGGGGTCGTACCTAAAGTCGCACAAGTCCGCTCACAGCAGGACAGGAACCTGCAACTCTCGGCATAGGAAATCAGCGCCTTCACCAAGTGAGCTAAAAGGCCACCTGGAACAAGTAAAGTAATAATAATGTCTCCGTTGTTGTTGTCGTATTTTTTAACTAGACCCTACAGACCAACCCATCGCTCCTACCGACTCTCTCAACACAAGCGCCGCCTTGACCCTCGTGCAGAACTTCAAGGACGTTAACCAGACGACCTTGACCTCCGACCTGAAGGTCGTGGTGGAATGGGTGCTTCAGAGCTTGGTGTCGGGAGGAAGGAAGGAGAGAGGGAAGAAGAGAGAGATAGAGAGGTGTGAGGAGAAAATAGCTGAGCGGGTTCAGTGGCTGGAAATGAAAAGACACGTCAATCTGAACTCTTCACTGTGCGGCAGCTCCGCCAGGTAAATAGAGATTTATGGAAGTAGTGATTTGTTGATTGGCTGGTTCTTTGTGTGTTTGGCTGATGGTGGTGGTGGGGGTATGGGGACAAGGGTAGGGTTTTGGTTTTGTCGGCGGCCTAGTAATAGTAGAATAGAGGGAGTAGTGCTGTTTGGCCTTGTCTTGTCTTGTTGTCGTTGTTGTTGTTGTTAATATGATTGTCGTCGATGCAGCTGTGTTGTTGTTTTTCTTCTTCATGTTGCTGTTGTAGATGTCATTGTTGTTGCTGTTGTTGGCGTCGGTGTTGCTGTTTCTGCTGCTGCTGTTGTCGTCCGAGTTGTTGTTGATGTTGTCATTGATGTTGCCGTATTTATTTATTTATTTATTTATTTTTTATGTGAGATTAGATTTAGGTTATATTTGATTAGATCGCCGCGCTTTGAGGTCGACTGAGAAAAACTCGTGATTATTATTAGTAGTATTTTTTGTATGCTAGATTAGACTATGTTATGCCAATTAGATCAGACGAGATCATACACGATCAGGTCAAATCACACTAGCATAGATAAGATCATATTATGTTAAGACACTTTTACTTTACACTTCAAAAAAATAAATAGTTAATGTTGATTTAGCAGGAAGCCCAAAGAGACCCAGAGACTGGAACACTGGTGCAGACAGCAGCTGGCACAACTCCTGATGGAAGTCTACACAGAGGAATCCGCGCTCAACACTCTGCTACTTATGAAACACGAACTCAGATCTCCGCCGTCCCATAAACAGAAAACCGTGCAACATACAGAAGTTCAAGCTGGACAGACGCAACCAACTTCTTTGCAGGCACCCGATGGGCAGAAAAGCGTGCGACACATACAATTTCATCCTGAGCGCACTGCACCAAAATCTACCGAGGTAAAACCACCGGATAATTCACAGGCGCTAGCAGAAAAGATAAAACTAAAACCAAAGCGGGTGAATGCTGCAGTTGTCACAGCTGAATATTCACAAACGGATATAAACAGTTCCAATTCAGCATTTTCAAAGTTGACTGGGAATATCAGCACCAATGCCCGACAGTCTGAAGCGGGAGCCAAAACGACAATTTCTGCTGAGATTGCACACCCAAATATAGGACAAGCGATTGCTAGAAATATTTCGATTGAACCTCTACAAGGGCAAGCTAATAATGTGAAATCAAGCACAACCACAAGCGATGAACAAGTGAGGCCAGGAGAGGTTATTGAGAATTCATTGCAAAACTCTCTGACTGATCCTGACACATACCTAGACTTTGGCTTCAAAGTTGTCTGCAGGTAAATATTTGCTATATTATTCTGGAACAACGAAATGCTTTTAAAGGTCAGTTTGAAGGTGAATTGTGCCAGAGAATTTGAAAACACTCTTTAGTGTGGTGTCTTTTTTAATGTCATGAACCGTGCACTCAAAACTATCAAACCAATTTTTTGTAATAGCGATAGGTTTGCATATTTCGTTGCTAGTATTCGTCTTGCCATATTTTCATTTTGGTACTTTGGGATGAAATCTATACATAAAAGCTCCAAGAATGTTGGTAATTGTTTTGTTTACCAGTAAATTTGAATGAATTGCCATCTTCCTTTTTAAATATTATTTCATTTTTGCAGATCCTGTCTATTGAGAGAGGCTCGAACTGTCAGCGAGGACAACAAGAAAAAGATGAGACAGAACGCCCAAAGTAAAACGGCGTTCGAAGACCTCATGAGCTTGGTTCTGAAGAAACTGAATCTCGTCTTTTTACAAGTGGCGTACCCTGAACAGTTCCAGAGACTGTCCGACTATGTGCACAGAGAACTACAGAGGGAAAAAAGTTTCATTGAGTTGTCCAGACAACAGAGCGGTCGTAATCATGGTAATATCATGACGTCTGATGTGGTCACAAAGTGTGACGCTGCGAACTCAGTTCCTCAGACAAATGTTAGGGAAGAGTCTACGCCGGAAACTGTTCAGTATCATAAGGATAACATTGTAGCCTGGGCAATGGAGGGAGCCATTCCTACCACAGGCCTCTTCAAGCTCGGCTCAGTCCCGCAAGCTCCGTTATTCCGGTTCGGATGCCCTGGAATGTTTGAAGACCTCGAGAACCTAGACATGTGGAGTAAAAACTATCCTCCAAGTTATTCTAGTTTACTGCCTGTTGGTGTAGATGAAAATAATGACCCCGTTGACATCTTCAGTTTAGAGAAATCACGAAGTTCTCTCTTTTCCATGGCTTTTCTACCGCCAGTGCTACCTTACGAGTCTGTGGAAAGACCACTTCAAGCGTACAGGCTGCCGCGTTCTAGCGAGACTTTTACTCGCAACACAGGACTGAACTGGAGTGCTAATGCAGGATCCTTCCTACACAATAGTCATGCTTACAGAAACTTCGAAACTTCGGGCAGCAAGGAGGGACGAATAAGCAACAAGAGGCACTTTTCAGAGTTTGAAACCAAAGAAAACAAGGAAAATCTACCTCCAACGAAACGTTTCACCAGCAAGCTACAGATAGGGCAAAGGGTGGAAGTTTGTCACACAACAAGTTTGGAAAAGAACGTGGAGCCTGATTCCATGCAGATGGCGCAAGGCAATGATGCGACTGCTTTGAAGACCAAGTATTATCGAGTGAGAAAGCATGCGAATGCTAACTTGGCCCGTGAAAAGGCTCCTAAAGACTATTACAAACTCAGCAACTACGAGTCCTTTGAAGACACGGACTGTGGCGAGTGTGCCAGTGATACCGAGATCATGAAAAACGGAATGGTAGAACTGCTGAAGGCTAGAACCACAATGTCCCATGCAAGCAGCGATCAGAGCAGCAGCGTTCTAACACAGCTTGATGTCATCAGGATTCCACAATGCGACGAGGAGGATAAGGACTATTTCTCGGTGTCAGAAAGCATCCATAGCGTGCCGGTAGACATCGAAGAACAAAGCTTAAATTATGATCTAGGAATCAGGCAAAACGCTGACAGGTATCTGAACACTACTCGGTACTCATCCGCTCAGCACCACGCTGCTTTGAGCAATCAGATGTCGCTGTCGGAGGGGTTTGATGTGCTTTGTGGGTCAGTGTATGACTTTGGGTCAAAAAGAGACGCCCAACAGAGCAGCCAACAGAAGCCACGACTAGGAAGTTATGCTCAGCTCTTGGGGCAAGAATTCCTAGGACAAGGGTGGGCGCAGCAACATGTTTCAGCAACTAATGTTTCTTCAGTAACACAAGGAAACCTAAATAATGTGAACGTCTCTGACATCTGTGAAAATATTCGCCACATTATCGGACGGCTTGAAAAGCGTGAGACAAACGCAGGTTTGAATGAAGAGAACGATGCTGAAACTGGTACAACAAGGAATGGTAATGAGTCGTTTGACACAGACTTTCATGGGCCTGAATCAACTGAACAAGACTTGCACGTTGTCCTGAAAACCCTGCTGAAGAAATGTGAACTGCTTGAAGACAGAGGACACAACAGGTTAAGGTACACAACAGAGGAATCCAGCCGCTCAGAGTCTCAAATGTACAGCAGTCATTTGTATATTCCCTTTGGTATCTTGAAGAGAAGTCCCCAAACAGAAAACGTTCACAAAACCGCTGACGACGAATCAGAAGCAATAAACGACAACATAAAAGGGACTGCTCAGGATGCCTTAGCTGAAACTGACCAGTCATTGGACAACAGCTCTTCGCGACTTCTTCAGGATTTCTCCGAAAACAACACTGACAGAGCTTCAGAAAGCGGCCCGCGGCAGACGTCAGTGGCTCTTGCGTCTCTAGTAGAGGACCTGGCCACTTACGGTGGCGAGTGTGATTTTGGAACAGACACTAGTGTAGAAACTGATGAAGATTTCAGAGAAGATACACCATTTCACCACCAATTTGAATCTGAACGCAATGAAATCGAATCATCAGAATCCTCACTATCACCAAAATCTTCATTTCAAATTGAAGGTTTTGAAATTGTGAAGGATGAGTCCAAGGAGAAGGGTGACGTCCCTGAAATAACCAGGATTAAAGCTGTTAGCTTCGGAGGTACAGAAATTCTGAATAAGGAGGCTGATGTTCAGACATGCGATGCCTTCTTAGGTGAAAACCCTTCGCACCCCTACCAAGAAAGTTGTCCTACTGGAGAAACGAGATATCTTTTTCTTCCCACTTCTGACACCAACATGAAACTTTGCGAAAAAAACGTCAATGAGAAACGTGACATTCATGACCTTCTTCACGAGAGCATCGTCGCTCACAGAGGAAGCTCCTCATCTTCTAATAATTCGCGTCGAGAACTGAAAGAATGTTTCAGAAGTGACGTTGAAGAGGCATCGCAGAAATATATCAATCTTACTGCAGTTGATGTTGCTGCATCCTACCAGTCACCTAGAGATGTAAGCAAAAAGGATGTTGACGGAGCTTTTGTAGATAGGGATTTGATGGAAGAAAGCATAATCGCTCAAAATGGCAGCGAAACGTCTTTCTTTACTACGGGTGATCAGGCAGATTCCAAGAGTGAAGCCAACCCACAGAACGAGAATAACGAAACTTGGAGCGACGAAACTTCTGAATTCACGACAGCTGATAATGTGACTTCTCCAGAAGAGATCTCATGTCACACGTCGGATGATGATGTCTTTGAAAAAGAGTTTGATCACGTGTTCTACCTCAGCTTGCAGACAAGGGTCGTTTCACTAGAAGCCAGAGAGGAACCCATTGGCGAAGATAGCCAGGATGAAGACGCGCAATTGTTGGATGACTTTCTGCAAGCAGATTTTGACTTTGCACAGTATGGAGGTACAGACAGTTCAGGCGACGTGCCAGATTTAATGGATGAGATGGCTCAGGTAGATCAGTGTGACACTTCAGAATGGGACGCCGGGGAGTCTGATCCATGCGCCACTTCCGAAGACGCTGAAGCCTTCAATAGTTCTGCCTGTTTGGAATCGGAAGAGGACATCAGTGAAGACACATTCACCCAAGTAACGCCTGATCAATCTGGTGATGCTGATAAAGAGGATGCGTTTCCGTCTCACGAACAACAAGAGTTTGACCATAATTTTGAAAACCATGAACCCGATTTAAATGCTGCTTATGCAAAAAGGATACAACTTTGCAGCGAGAATGATGGAGAAATGACACCTATTCCCAAAGCAGATGGTGAATATACATTCACAGTACACCTATGTGAAACAAACACATCTCAACCCAAAGCTATGTCGGAGGAAAGGTCTTCTGTTACTGAATCGAAAATTGGGGACTGTGTCTCCAATAGTGGCGTTATTGAACATGATGAAGATGCGCAAACAACCGTGAAAGAAAATAAAGAGAATGATGCAGACATTGGTGATTTCAATTGCCAGCAGGATTCTGGAGCATCGGAAAGTAATAGAACAAAAGCAGAAGGAAAGAACAACAGTGAAGAAACCTCAAAAGGCATCGATATCATAAGCCCAGAAGAAAGGGAAGATACAACCACAAACATTGGCATCGCCAGCCAAACTGAAACAGATTGCGACCAACTAAAGGAAAGATGTGATCAGTTGGATACATCCATCCTGCACATCAGGCACTTCCAGGCAGTTTGTGAGAAGATCTTGCAGAAAGTTCCCTGTGTCGTTCATCCCATGCATATCACCCAGGAACCGCAACATCTCATGATGTCTCAGAGGGATTTAAACGACATTTCTTTTGATGAAGAAGGCGCTGGTGATGGTGGTGGTAGAGAAAGCATGGCGTCATTCTCGGAATCCGATGCGATGGAAATCTTCAATGGAATTGCTGAAGGAGACAATGCAGCCAATGCCAGCAGTTTGTTCTCTGAAAAACTGAGGTTTCATTGCGAAGAGCTGCTGAGGGGGCAGCCGAGAGTTGTAAACCAGAGTGCTTTGCCACAGGATGAGGTACATTTTATGCAGACAAATAAAGCAGAAAAGCTCCAGGAGAAGTCAGAAGTGGTTCAGTCCTGTATTGAGACAGTTGCTGGCAAAGATTTTCAGGAGGTAATGGATTCCCTTGATATTGAGGTCAAATTACAAAATGTAAAGATTCGTGGAATCGTTGATAATTCAGCAATCCGTCGAACCTCTACACCACAGCGGGATGAAACTTTGATAAAAACGGACCAACATTCGTTTGCAACACTGCCTGATGTTGAAGACCTGTTCGGTTCTCCTAGCAAGAAGCAAAACATCTTTGAACAAAGTGCCAGAGAGAGTCTTATGGATGAGTCAGGCATTTTCAAACCAGAAAATGTCAAAGAAACCCACGAATCCTTTGATCCATTTATGGTGTGCTCAGAGCTAAAAACATCGGACGCAGATGTCAGTGTGCCTGAGACGAAGAAAGAGCAAGAGAATGATGCAGACATTGCAGAAGTAAAAGAGAGAAACGTCAGCACAAGCCAATGTGCAGGCAAACTCGACAAAGATAAAGAAAATATAGTGATTGCTGACGGCGGTTCGTTTCCTGACGAAATGCAAATGAGAAAACATTGTGATAGCAATCAAAATGAGACTAAACAAACGATTCACATAGCACAACAAACTGAACTAAGTATTGAAAAAGAAAATGAACCAGTTGTTGAGGACGAAACATCAGTAGTCGGGGACCCTTCAGAACAGAGTCATCAAGTTATTGTAATGGAACAAGAAAGTGAACGAACAAATGCTTACAGTTCACTAGAAATTGAATCGGCTAAGGACACATCACGTAAACAAGAAGGAACAAGCGTTGACACTACACAAGACATTGAACTGGTCACAGAGAAGGAAGGTGAACCAACTTTTAACACGGCAGAAAAGATTGAACCAGCTATAGTCACAGCAAAGGAACAAGAAGATGAAACGGGTGTTGACACCAGAACACAAAATAATGAACCAGTTACCGTCGCCGAAAATGAAGGGGAACCAACTGATAACACAACACAAGACATTAAAACAGTCATTGGAACAGAAAAGATAACCAGTTATACAGCTGAGAAAAATGAATCAAATTTAAACTCAGTACAGGAAAATGAATCGGTTGTTGATGTGATACCAGGAATTATTTTATGTCTTGAAACAGATGGCAAGCACCCTGAAGATACGCTACAAAGAAATCAGCTAACTGTTGACAGAGAAAACGAGAATAAAACAGTTGCTGACTCAGTTGAAAAGAGTGAAGTTACTGTTAACAAGTTTCATTCACATGAACCGGCTGTCGACATAGCCCAAGAGGATATTGCAAAAGCTGAAGAATGTAAACTGGCTGAAAACAAAGCGTCAGAAAGTGAATCAACTGGTGGAAATGTGTTTGAGGCTGAAACTGCTGTAGACGCATCAAACGAGAAGGGAGTTGCTGATAAAAGCTCAATAGAACAGCAGCCTGCTTTTGACACAACGCAAGCAAATGACTTGGCTGTTAATACTGCTGATGAATGTAAGACAGCTGAAAACAATGTCCAAGAAAGTGAACCAGCCGCTGGAAATGCGTTAGAGACTGAGCCTACTGTGGACACAACAAAGGATGAAATAGTTGTATACACGGATAAAGAAAACGAACCAGCTGTTGACACAGAAAAAGACATTGAACCAAGAGACAAGGAAAATGAGCCAGTTGTTGACAGAATACAAAAACTGAAACCAAATGTTGAGACAGAAAACTTCACTCAACCTGTCAAAGACAATGAGGAAACATTGGACAACCAGTCCGCTCCCAGCTCTGTTGTAAGAATTGATGATAATGCTCGACGGCAAGATGCACCGCAGGCAGGTGCCACTATCTCAGATCATTCATGCGAATCTGGCGCTCATAGCGATGAAACCCCACTATCGGATAACTTCACACAAACAGTGAAGCACTTGGTGCAAGAAACGTGCACGGGAGACACGCACGAGAAATTCACAGACGCCGACTTGAAAGACCTCGAGGAAGCACTTTTGAAGAATTTTGAATCTGAGGTACAAGTTGGAGTTCCTCAAGTGGATGCAAGCATTATTGTGGATGATGCTGAGGCACAGCCCTTGAGTCTTCATCAGCAGTCTTCAGCTACGTCTATGGAAGCTGTGAGGGACTGTGCAAGGCCAACAGAAAGTGAAACCGATATAGCCACGGAACAGATCCCGAAGCAAACCCTGATCAACATCAAAAAGACCTTAAACAGAGAGTTCGCTTCAACAGTAAACATAGAGAGCAGTATCACTAGGATGGAGGCCAACGCAGAAGAAGTAGTTCTCGAGGCAGTACGCAGAAGGCACATCATGTTCAAGAAAATGGAAATTGATGCACAGATTGACGAAGACGTGGGCCCAAGTGACGACATAAGAAGTCGTTGTGCAAGTGTGATTGAAATATGCCCAGCTCCAAGCAATACGCCAGTTTTGATCGCAAAAGAAGATTCCACTAATGGAAGTCACGAAATATTTCCTGACATGAATGAGAAGAATATGCATGTTGGCGAACAAGCTGAAATTACTGTAGATACACTTTTGCTAACAGAACACTCAACCCCAACATCCACAGAAAGGGGGCAAGAAAATTCTGCACAATTGAGAATGGTGGAGATGGCTTTGAGTCAACAAGGAAATATTACTGCAACTCGTGTTCGGTCAGAACATGAACACCAGATCACTTCCATCCCAACTGCTAAGCCCGTAACGCGTTGGTCAGAATGTCTTCTGGCTCTTGATTTGGAGATGGTGTCTGAACAGTTGCTGAACGATCTGATCAAGACCGAACAATCAGTTGTACTTGCAAAAGAGAAATGTTCTCCAGTCAAGGAAGGAAGCAGTCTTTCCCTTGATTCTCAAGCAAAACAGAAGCTATCTGTAGTCCGAACCGACATAATTTCTTCTGTTTCTCTTCACGAGCAAGAATTCGTAAGGAAAGAAGATAGCACATCGGTATATAAGCAACCACCACATCAGGAACAAATGGAAGAAGCATCTTCATTGCAACAACAGCAAGCCAATGAGATATACAGGGGAGAGCATCAAGCACAAGAGGCCACAGCTCTGTGTATCAGACTGAAGGGAAAAGACGAGAAAAACGATGAAATCAAGTTTACCATGGCCACTGATCCAGAGGGACTAACTGTGATAGTGGAGATAGGGGACGATACACTGGAAGACATCATGAAAGCTTATGAAGAAGACGAGGAAGAGAAAGAGATGGAGAGGTTGGCAAGGCATTTTTCTCAACAGGGAATGGTGGAGTACTTAACTGGAAATGCAACCGGACTGACCGAAGACGAAATAGAGAGATTTGCAAAAGACGTTCCTGCTTCAATTGCGCCAAATGTAGAGCAGGGGATCGAGAGTGCGAACTTTGAACAAGCCCGTAGAGAAGTCAAAGTATATGACACGACTCAGGGTGCAATCATTACGACTGACGTAGAAAAAAACGAGAAAGGGAAAGGAAAGGATAGACAAAGCATTGAAATTCAAGGAGAGAGAGGTCGGAAAGGTCAAAACCAAACAGAGAGTTATACAGATCAGTCCAAGGGCGTTGCTGGCCAGCATGATCCAGACATGGGCAAAGATGATGAAGAGTATCCAACTGACACCTTCAATCCTTTCGACATTGAAGGCTACATTCTAGAGCCAGCCATCTTCCATGACGCAGAGTCGCAACTCTCTCTCTCTGGAGACGAGGCTTTTGAATCGGCCAACGAAGGAGAAGAACAATCTGAAGAAGTTCCAGAACAAGGGGATGAAGTAAAAGAACATGAAAAGGATAGGATGGATTTGTTCAAGAGGGAGGTCGCTCGCTCGAGTAAATGTGGAAGTTTGATGGCTCACTTTGCACTGGCGCCACACATTGTCGAGCTGGACCGATCCTTGCACAATGAAGAGCTGAAGGAGCTGGAGCACATCTCGGAGAAGCACGACGTTGAGTTCGGTTCTGTAAAACGACAAAACCCAACACCATTCATGAACAAAATAGTTAACAAGAATGCAATAGATTCGGTTAAGTCGGACTTGAGTCTTGCCTTTAAAGATAATGTTGTGGAAAAGCCAGGTGATTCTGGGAAAAGAGAAAAATGGCCTGGACAAAACGTCATGGCTGAATATCAAGAAGGCGCAACAGGATTTACCCCAGTGTCCACATCAAAAACTGCAGAACGATCAGCAGCAACTGTTCAGACATCAAACACAGATACAACACTGGCATTTACAGCCAATACTCAGAAGAGTAATTCCACAAATCAGCTTACTGGGGCAGAAAGCACTAATGAGAGAAAGAAAAGAAAGAAAGCTAAACGAAGAGCTGCTACAAGAGCTGCAACAAATGGTGTCTCAAAACTTGATGTCACGAATCATTTCAACATTAGGAAAGCCAGTAATGATGTGGAGTCGCTGGAGAGTGGGCAGTCACGATGTGAAACGGTTGTAGCAAAGGTGGAGCCGATTCAGCAGTCAACGCAAGAGACTAAAGTAGCCGATACTCAAAGAAATGTGACAAAGAGGAAGAGCAGGCTGCCGAGCGCTGTTTCTTCAAATTCTAACCTCCAGACAGCTGCTACACAACATCTAGAGATTGAAGAGTCCAAAGGCACTGGCGAATGGCTTGGGGACAGCAAATATAAAACCTCTGAAACACATAAAAAGAAACATACAGGAGCAGCGGGTGCCAATGCTAAAGAGAAGAATTTTTCAAACAAAACAAGAACGACAGTGTTGTCCCCGAATGAGCTAAATCCCGAAGATCAAAGTTCCACTGCTTTGAAAAACAAAACGGGTGCAGTTGAGAAAGGTTTTCAAGAGAATAAATCACGCTCCAGCCATTTTGCAAAAACTGCATCTTCTGATGAAGGCGCGGACGACAAAAAAGCTGCTGCAACATCAGAAGAAATGCGAGATAATAACGCAGCAAATGGACAGGGCGAAGTAGACACTAATGGAACTAACACGACCTCAAAGACAATCCAACTTTCACACCAACTTACAGCTCATCAAGCTAGTTTCAAACATCCCATAGTGTTAGGAAAGAGGACAAGCAGAGGAAGTGGGTCGTCAACACAAGGAGGAAAATCAGCAAGCCTGAGAAAAAGCCTACAGACTATACTTTGCCTCTTGAATTCAAATTTCCGTCTTTTGAAAAATCATCCGACGGGACCCGGGGCTCAACGACTGGTAAAATAACCAAGCAAGCAGTGAAGACGAAAGGTTCAGAGGATGAGGGGAAGATTGCTTCAGCTAAAACTCTATTGAAAACTCCAACATTGAAAACTCCCACAAAGTTGAGTAGGGCAGCTGTACAGAAGAGAAAGGCAAGTACGAGAACACCAATCAAACCCACCAAACTCACTACCCCTCTCAAGTTTGAACGCCCAGAGATGAAAGATGATGATGTGAACTCCGTACAACAAAACGAGAGAAATTCTCAAACGGCAAAAGATGTGATGAATGAGATAACGTTCTCTTTAGGTCCGTTCCAGACGGATTTTGCTAATGCAGACACTGCCAGTAGGTTGTCACTGAACGATTTCCAAATTGACCGAAACCATGAATCTGACAAAATGGACACGAATAGTATTAGGAAGGACTACGCCGGACACAACAGTACTGAGGACAATGATGAATACACTGGACCTGTACCAAGCCAAACACAGAATACTTTTCGAGATACGAAGAAAGAAATGGTTCTAGAGAGTACGGAGAAGAGAGACGGGATATCCGCTGAAAGCAACAGTGTTGAAGTTCTCACGGAAAAGGAAAATGATCTGCTTCTGCCGAGCAGACATGTCGATTTTGTAAAGAGTACAACGAAGAAAACTAAGGTTTCTGTTGAGGGAAACTGTGTTCAAGTTTTAACGTGTACGGAGAAGGGAACTGAGGCGCTTCTGCAAAGCAAAAGTATTGACACGAAACTAAGTGCAGCAGAGCCCCAAATAACGTCAAATGAACGAAAGACGCCAGCTAGAGGATCAACGTATGAGGTGCCACTACAGAACAACATTATTGAGCCCAAATTGAGGGCAATAGATCCCCCAACTGCGCCCAATGAACCGAAGACGCCCGCCGGATCTACATCTAGAAAGCCCAGAAGGTCGAGTGATACTCAACGCCCAACACAAAAATTCCACCATCCCGCCAGCTGCCAGTCGAAACATGCACATGATAATACTTGTGCTCTGGACAATAAAACTCCTAGACCTAATAAAGCATCCTTATCATCTAAACCCTCATCTTCATCTTCATCGCGCAGACAGTCGAGAAAATCCATGGCAGTCGATATCAAAAGAAAAATATCTGAAACGGACAACGCCCAGCATGGAGAGTGCGTCAGCGTCTTGCAACATGGTGATGCGACGACCTCTGCAAGAGGACTCCCATATGGCACGGATGACAGCTCTTTGCTGAATGTGATGGATAGTAAAGCTACTCCTGCTTCCAGCAAAACTGAACTTTGTTCTGAAAGTAATAGCAAAGAGAATAAGCTAACATCGAAAGCTGAAAGGCCAGATCATCGTGCTGCTTCTATGAAGAAAACGCGAGAAAGTATCAGGATTGAGATGGGTCCTGTAGTTACAATGCCTAGCTCTGCTTCATATAAAGGTCCTGCAACAGGTAGCAAGAAGCCAAGACTCTCAACTAGACACACAGCTCAAGAAAAAATGGCAGATGCATCATTGAGAGATCCATCAGCTGGAGCAAAATCTTTGATTGGTGCTGAGACGTCTGAACCAGGCCAGCGCATCAAGGAGCAAACATCTGCTGCTTCTGTAAAACGGCGACGTTCTAGCGGTAGACACAGTAGAAGACTATTGTCCGCAGAGCTGCGGACCTCAGAATCAAAGGTCGCAACCACAATAGAGGTGCCAGCACAACCTTCTGACAAAACGAATTCAAGCTCAACTCAGTCTGCAAGACCTCGTGTCTCCGTCGTCTATGATTTGGAAGGAGGAGAAGAAATACATTACACGCTTCCAGAACAGACAAAACCGGACTCCAAAATCCCAACTAGAAGAACTGCAATGCTAAAACCGCCGAGGAAGAAGAAGAGCGAGGACAGAAAAGAAGAATCGGAGGGAACCGTTTCTGATACTTCTACCGCTTCTCTGGCCTCCAGCAAGGGGGATAATTCAGACAAGTCTTCCGGAAAAGTACATAAATCAAGGGCGTCACCTTTGATGACGCTCAGGCGAGCGTTCCGTCACGACAGATCGAAGAAACGGGAGTCCCCAAGCTCTGTGATGGAGCAGACGATCAATGAGGCGAGAGAGGAAACGGAAACGTTGCCACATAAAGCGAAAAGGAAGAGGTCTCCTTCCGTACCGCAGTTACACAGCGACCACAGCCTCAGAAGCGAGAGTCCATTGACAGCATGGAGACAGATTCTGGACTGCGTCAGGAATGAAGAGCGAAAGAGAAGCGAAAACGATCTGCCGTTTGTCGTACCAAAAGAAGAATTGGAGAAAGAAGAAATGTTTGAGTGTGGTGATGATGTGTGGGTGAAGACGCCGGACGGAAAATTCGCCAGGCAGTTTTCTGGTACCAAACTGGCTTTACCTATACACAAGCTCCATGTCAAAAAGAATACTACCAGTCTCATCCAGGAAAGCCTCGAGCAATCTCCGAAAGGGAATCCTCAAGAGAGGAAGACACAGGATCCTACTTCCAATGTTCCGAGCAAAGATCGATCACAGGTTAACGTTTCGGAAAATGCCGTTCCCTCTCTCCAAACACCTCACGGCTATACTCCTGATAAGATATTGGAAGAGAGAGGCCTTGATAGCTCAGTGGCACCTGACGTTGAGAGCAGGAATTGTTTTGAAGACATTAAAGTTATGAAGGAGCAAGTGAAAACTTCTTCCGCATCTCAGACAGACAGAGCTGTATCTGATGCCACTATGACAGCTAATGTCCAGACTCAAGACAAAGTTGACGCACCCAACTTGCGTAAACAGCCAAGCAAAACACCATTGCCTTTACCTGATAGCAAAAAGGCAGGAACGGTTAGAGGAGAAACTCGAACCGATTCGTTCATTTCTTCACAAACTGCTCAAAAAGAAGATTCCAAGAGTTCGGATGCTGCCAAAAATCCTTCATCGGCTGAAGCCATCAAACGAGGCACTACGTCCCCTGAAAATCAGACAGAGGCAACCACCACAATGAGCAAAGACAGAATCCCTCAGAGCAATGTTCCAGAAACGTCTGCAAAAGAGGAGAAATCAAATCCACTGCAAACAAAGGACAATGCGCCAGTTACGATAAGAGCGAAGTTGGCCAAGCAAACTAAGGGAGGAAACACACCTTCGACAGACAAAGCATCCGCAACTGCTGACCCCACAACAGGTACTAAGGCGGGAAGTGATAGCAAGAATGCAATGCCAGTGGCAGTCTCGGAAGTAAAGGCGAAGAGAAGTTCGTTCTTCGGAAGACTTTTCAAAGGAAAGAAGTAAAAGTCTTTCAGAAGAATAGTAAATACTTTTTTTTCCGCCATCTTTATTCATTTTCCATTTTCTTTTAATTTTTTTATGGGGGTAGAGGGTGGGGGGAATGGAAGGTCTCATTTCGAGCTTAATTAATTTTCATTCGTCAAATGGTTAAAACAAAAAAGGTTAGAAGTTGTTTGTTTTTTAAAAATCTTTCGAAACTGTTGTTTCTAGCTTTATTGTTTCTCGTTCTGTTTAATTCATTTCTTAATTCGCTCTACGGGAAGCATTGTAAAAGACAGAAAATACGAGCAGTACAATTAATTGACTTCAATTTTCTCGCGTATTTGTGTGTGTGTGTGTGTGAATTTATTATCGTTATTGTTTGTGTTTGAATTCCGGTAAACTTAAAAGAACTGCACGTGTACTTCTACACAATTTGTATGATACTCAATGTTTCCTCCATTATTCCTTTCTTTTTGTTATCTTTACTTTGACGAAAGAACACTCATGGTAACTGACGCTGTTGTAGTATTTCATTATCTTTGATTGTCGTTGTTTCAACAGCGCTGATGCGGAGCTTTTCTTTTTGCTAACATGTTTTCTTGTTTCGGCGTATACATGTGCATTTTATCCCATATAATCCCATAGAAACGACCCATAATTATTGAGTTACTATGCTTTAATTTTTTTGGAATTTAAAAATGTTGATTCATTCAAACTGTTCTGTTATTTGCAAGCTGTTTTGGGGGTATTTTCTTATATATTTTGCGTGCCAGTCTCTTGGGTAATAATGCTACTGTTTTGTACTTTAAGCAGTTCCTTCTTGTAAATGTCTTATTGTATTTTCTTGTGTATAATATAACTTTTGGGAAGAGGGTTTTGTGTAAATAACAGATACAAGTGATGCAGTGGACGCCAATTCGCGTTTAAATTATCATTTGAAAGGAGCAGTCTGTGCTGGATAAATAGACCTACATATGCAATCGAAGACGCTAATACGCCGAGTTAATTATGGGTTAAATTAAAAACATAACACTTAACTTGTTTTTTTTTAGCGGCACATTTAAATAATGGCAAAACATACAAAGTAATTGTTCTCGTGTGATGCGCTTACTGTTTCACACAGCTGCTCAAGGCGCTGGCCAAGATACCTTTGCAAACGTATTTATTTATTTATTTATTATTTGTTTATTTATTGATTTATGTGTATGATTTTTCTATCGAATGGTAACACACAAACACACAAACACACACACAAACACGCACACGCGCACCCACACCCACACACACACAAACACACACAAACTTGTTTTCACGGCGTTATGATGACTTTCCTGTAACGACACGTACATTGTGTTGACAATGGGTCATATTTCGTCCCCTTTGTTTTAAATTACTTTTTAGTGTTCTAAAGCTAACCCTTGCCCTAACTCTTACCCTAACACAGCCCTAATCATAACGGATATAACTTGGACCTCAAAACAACGAGGGCTGTCAAAACAAGTTATGTAGAGATTCACTAGTTTGTCCAAATAACGCCGTGTAAACAAATTCACACACACACCCATACACCCCTTCTTCTCCCCCCCCTCCACCCACACTCACACTTGCTAAAGCTATGTCATAAATGAGGACTGTGACGGCTACGTGTGTGTCCTTAAACGGACTTGCAAACGTAATTTTCCTTCCATCTGGCAGAAAGTTTATTTTTATTAACCGTTTTTCCCCCAACAAACTGCGGAGGAAAGGGGATGATTGGTGGAGGAGGGCTGGGTGGTCAATAAATCTAAATCTTGTATATTTCCACAATCCTGCAAAGATCTGCATTTCATGAGTGAATGTTTTGAATACATTGAATATATTTTGCATGTTTTTATTACATTGGTATGATCTATTTCTGCTCTTTTAAACACGTTTTGGAATGCTTTCGCTCTTTCTCTCTCTCTCCTCCCTCCCTCTCTCCCTCACACCCTCCAGTCTTCTTCTTCTTCTTCTTCTTCTTCTTCGTTCTCTTTGTCCATCTTAGTGTTTTCCACTCTCCAACCCTTCTCTCTCCCACCCCGCCTTCCTTCGCCCCAATCTTTCTTTGAGTTATAGGTTTTTGCTTGCGCTACGCACTAGTTATGCAGACTCGCCTCCTGCTCCTTCTGTTGTGTTAAGCTTACTTCTAGGGTTTGTTTGAATGTTTGTCTGCCGTTGGTGCAGGTTTTTGTTGAGGATGGGGGGTAGGCTAAGTGGGTTTCGCTGTTTCGGCGACTAATTGGCGCTACGCAGTGACTGCCATGCTTGCCTGGAGAGAGCGACCAGAGATTTCCAACTCGTAGAAAATGGGTAGGGCTGTTTACGGCAGACCTCCTCCTCATCATCATAACCATCGCTATCACCACCATCATCATCATCATCAACGTCGTCGTCGTCGTCATCATCATCATATTATAGAATACATGCATTTGTAGTCTGTGCAAACATGTTCTGGATTTGGGTGAGTGGTTTATTAATACCATGTCCTCAAAGTCAAAATTAGGGGCAGTGTTTGGGTGGAAACTGCTCGGTACCGTAAATAGTGTTCCTGATTTCAATTATGATTTTTTAAAGAAAAAAAAAACGAAAAAAAAGGCGGCCCTTTCTCAAAATCAAAGTGTTAATTATTGAGCTTGGGAAAACAGTGGACTTTGTTTCCGGGTGCAGACAGCTGCTCCCTTTCCTTTTTAGCGATAGGCCTATTGCTGCTGAATTTGCAGTGTGGGGTGGTTTTCTCTTTTGGGTCTATTTTTGTGACTAGTTTATTGTTTGTGGTGTCCGCAGTTAAATGATGCGATCGGGGTGTTTTCACTAAATAACAATCATTTCCAACATCATGCAAAATCCAGAGTTCTGTGGCTATAGTCTAATTACTACGATATACCGATGATGATACAGTGAATTTGAATAGCGCATTATCCTAGGCCTGAATGGGATCTCCGCGCTTTACGACACTCGTATGCCAATTTGTTTCAGTTGGTTTTTTTAATTTCTCTTTTCTTACATAACTCTGCATTTGCCGTTTACTCGTTATACCGCTGCTGATTATGTATAAAAGCAGTTATACACGTAGTCTGTCATTCTTTCTGTGTGTGTATTTCTTGTCAGTTGGTATTCATTGATTCTTGTCCTAGGTAATAAAATGTATGTAAATCACGATTACATTAGGTCTAGTGTCTTGCATACGTTTCTTCTCTTTGAATTTCGACAAGCCATTTCTTGTCTAAGATAACTTTTTGGGTGTGAGCAAATGTAAAATTTTAATTCACTATTGATTGTTTTATTAAAACGTTTACTGATTGATTGATTGAATTTGGTTGTTTGATTAATTGATGATTTCTTTAAACGTTTTCAACTTACAAGTTGTTTTGTTCTTTTGTTCTTTGTGCCTCTCATCAAATGTTGAAAGCTAGAGTTAGTTGTGTCACAATGTTTTTGCAGTCATTGACAATTGGTTGAAATTTTGATGTATCGTTGATAAAAACGAAAACTGTGTGTGGGACATTAATTTCTTGTTTAATAAATTGAAATGATCCTATTCCTTTTGTTAAGTGTTCATAGGTATGCAGTTTGTTGAATTTCATATGTGAACAAATTCTTATGACGCATTACAAGTAAACACGCAAATTCCTGCACACGCCTCTATGCAATAGAAATACACATTTGCACGCATGTATCGACGCATATTCATCTATACACAATCGCCTATAATAGACAATTGGTCTCATTAACTCTCTCTCTCTCACACATTCTGTCTTTCTCTCCATCTCTGTCTCTTTCTCTCTGTCCCCTTCTCTCTCTTTCTGTCTGTCTTTCTCTTCATCTGTCTCTTTCTCTCTGTCCCCCTCTCTCTCTCTCTCTCTCTCTCTCTCTCTCTCTCTCTCTCTCTCTCTCTCTCTCTCTCTCTCTCTCTCTCTCTCTCTCTCTTTCTGTCTCTGTCTCTTTGTCTTTCTCTCCATCTCTCTCTTTCTCTCTGTCCCCTTCTCGCTCTCTCTCTCTTTCTGTCTCTGTCTCTTTGTCTTTCTCTCCATCTCCGTCTCTTTCTCTCTGTCCCCGTCTCTCTCTTTTTCTGTCTCTGTCTCTCTGTCTTTCTCTCCATCTGTCTGTCTCTCTCTGTCTCTCTGTCTGTCTGTCTGTCTCTCTCTCTCTCTCTCTCTCTCTCTCTCTCTCTCTCTCTCTCTCTCTCTCTCTCTCTCTCTCTCTCTCTCTCTCTCCTTCCCCTGCCGTGGCGCTCGTTACGTCAGCGTCAAACTTTCACATTAATGATCATTCGTCCAAATAACGCTCATTGACGTAATACTCTACATGGCGCGACAGACTATTACTCTCAAGTTTATCCACAATAATGTACAAACTTTGAGAAGTTTTAGTCTGTAACGATTGTACCTGTACCTGTCCTGGCTTTAATCGTTTCAAATGTGTCCGGATTTAGAATTTCTTTAAACGACAGGAACCAACTGACCAAAAGTCTACTAGGAAATAAGTATACAATACTGTGTTAAAGCTGTGTATTGATGGGCATCGTGGTATCCCTTAAGACTACCGATCAACAGCACTCTACAGTGAAATAATCTTCTAATTATTGGTGAGGCAATTTGGTTGTTAGCTGGAATTTTCCACAGATTCTGATGTCTGAAGCATTGGAGAAGAGGGTGAGAGCCAAAGGCTAAGGGTTTTAGTTTGGGCTTTTATTGAGCTTTCCTTTGCTTTTTCAATTCCCCCGTTGGGGTGCCGGGGGTTTCAGTATAAATAGTATCCCCACTTTCTGGAAATTTAGTGCTTTAAATTCCCACTGTCGCTGTCTTTCTCATTTGCTCTTTCTCATTCCTGCTCTGTTCTATCATTCTGCTATACTATCTTCTTCTTCGCTAGACCAGTCACCTACCTTTTTTCTTGAAAACTCTTCCGGGACAAGACTCCTTATTTGTGTGTGAGGTCTGTTGGATCAGCTTGGGAATATTGGACGCTTTCTGCCAGGAGGTCACTAGGGCTTCCTATGATGTTATTATTTAGCAATGTGGCCATTTTCTATGTATGTGTTTTGTTGATAATTTATAATGATGTTTGTATTCTATTTTGTTTTTGTAAACGGGGGTTTGATAAATTAGAGTACAACCTCCGCGTCCCCTGCGTGGGATGTCTTTATTGTAAAGTGACTGGCTGGTGAAGAGCTTTCAGTTTTACCACTAGGGTTGTTTCATCAGATCTTTTATGCGGATCAGGGGTTGTCCGGTCCTGATTTGGCTCGGAAGAGTCCGCTGGACCTAAAGCAATAATCATGTATTGTAATGTAATGTTTTCAATCAATATGGTATTTATAGTCAATAGCACTTTTTCGGCAAAAAGAAACAAATTCAGTTCAAAACGCAGTTCTCAAGCATTAATGCCTAAAACGTTAACACGTGCGAACATTTTAATAAATACAAATACAAAATCCGTTCAGTGGTTCTAGCAGTATGGCGTGCAACTGACCTACCGACTGACCAACCGACCAACATTTGTCTCGTTCTGATTCCCGACTATTTCAAAAGCGCCTTACGCTTTCAAGTTTGGATACTCCAACAACCTGTTCGTTTTAAACCGGCGAACCCTTCTTGGAAAAATATAAAAACGCTATTTAAATATCCGTATTATTATTTTTTTTTTAATCTCTCCATCTATTCTATGCCTTCAGTCACAAAAAAGCCACTTTACTCCAGCTCGTTGTTTGCTAGTTCTGTGCTAATGACACACAGGTTCAAAACTGTCCTTGGTTCAACAGTTAAGTGTTCTATATACTAGGTTTATAGTCTTGAGTTGGAATATCGTGTTTCTATCGTGCAGACACGGATGATGGCAAACAGACACATATTGTTTCCGACGTTGATGAATTACTTGGCGTGTCTTGTCTAATCGTATGGACTCTTCTTGCTGTCCCAGAAGTGCATCAAACACTTCTTTGTGGACCCTTAGTCAACCGAATATATATTATTATCTTACAACATAAAACCATCACACAAGCCATTGGACAACACGATGACCTGCTAACAGTGGTGAAGAAACGGAAACTCCGATGGTATGGCCACGTCACCAGATCATCAGGTCTTGCAAAGACCATCCTGCAAGGCACAGTGCAAGGAGGTAGAAGAAGAGGGAGACCGAAAAAGAGGTGGGAGGACAACATTCGAGAATGGACTGGTTTGACACTGAGCGAAAGAATCAGGGTTGCTGAGGACAGGGAAAGATGGAGTACGCTGGTTAAACGATCATATGTGGTGCCCCTACGACCTCCGAGTTATGGGATAGGATAGGATAGGATACAACATAAAAAAGAGTCTTTACGGACGTCTCATAAAAAAGGCCGCGTAAATCGTCCTCTGCCTTTCAACCAAATGCTTAACTGATCAATGCGTGTTTGTATGTATGTATGTAAGGTTGTGTGAAAGAGTGATCGTATATGATTACAGATCGCCGAGCTTTGAGTCTGTGTAAGTAGAATTGTTCATCACACGTCCAGTATTGTTCTTATTATCACTTATATGTCTGCTGATGCCACAGGTCTAATTACTGCTTTTGAGCGCAAGAGACAAAGAAGGAACGGTGAAGAGTGCACTCTGAAAGAGACAGACAGACAGACAGACAGACAGACAGACAAAGACATATAGAGGACAGACGGAGGCTGATCTGAACATTACACATAAAGGGAGAACCCGACTTTAGCAGTCGAATTAAATAGGGGAGATGAGAAAGGAAGCCCAACCTACGTTTTGTTTTACCTCCACCCTAATTACACAACATCAAAACTTCCCATCACAATCCACAGAGACAGATAACGAGAGAGAGACAGACAGACAAAGAGACAGGCAGACAGACGCATACACATACACACACACACACACACACACACACACACACATACACACACACACCTTTGGTTTGATTTGTTTTTATTATTATTTATTTTTATTTATTTATTTTTAAATTATTATTTTACCAACTGAAATCAAGTTTTATTGATATGTCGTTAGTTTGCTGGCGATGTATCCCTTCTTCAATATTTCCTTTCCCCTATTCCTCCTTTACCTTCCCTTTTTGTTGTTCTCTAATCTAAACTCACTTCGGGGAATAGACGTTACATGAAATAAACAACAACAAACCTATCCTGACCTATCCCGTAACTCGAAGGTCGTAGGGGCACCGCAGACGATCTTTTAACCAGCGTACTCCATCTTTCTCTGTTCTCAGCAACCCTCATGGCTTCGCTCAGTGTCAAGCCAGTCCATTCTCGAATGTTGTCCTCCCACCTCTTTTTCTGTCTCCTTCTTCTGCCTTTTTTGAACCGTGCATTGCAGGATGGTCTTTGCAAGGCCTGATGCTCTGGTGACGTGGCCATACCATCGTTTCTTCACCACTGTGAGCATGTCATCGTGTTGTCCAAAGGCTTGTGTGATGGTCTGTCGGATTTCGTTGTAGGTGATGTGCTGGATATAGGAAATGCTCAGAAGTCTTCTGTAGGGAGCGCAGCAGCCTTACCTTACAACAAACAACAACACACAAATCTAGACACACTAATATACTCTCTCTCTCTCTCTCACTCTCACTCTCTTTCGCTCTCTCTCTTTCTTTCTCTCTCTCCCCATCCCTCCCTCCCTCCCTCTCTCTCTCTCTCTCTCTCTCTCTCTCTCTCTCTCTGAAAAACCAAAAACATATTAATAGCCACAAAACAATAGCACCAGAGAGCCCCACTCGAGCTAAACTTAATAAAAATCAACAACCCAAATCAACAAGTTTTATCCCATGAAGTCTTAGGCATAGCAATAGATGAGGAATTTATTAATATCTGTAGAACCGTAGCAAAATATTTACATCTTCGTCGTAAGTTGAATTACTTTGTAGATAGTAACGCAACAAAATTACTTTTACACGCCCACTGTTTGTCTCACATCAACTATGCATCTTCTACCTGGTATGGTGCTGCCCAAGTCCATATGAAAAAGCTAACTACCCTACTTAGGTGTGGAGTGACAAATTAACTTCTAATCATCCCCAATCTGTCCTCTCTAAATATAGAATAATTTTTTTAAAAGATGTTTTTAAAGTTTTCATTATTTCGCTTTTTTTTGTCTAGGGTTATTATTATTATTATAATTATCATCATCATCATCATCATCATCATCATCATCATCATCATCATCATCATCATCATCATCATCATCATCATCATCATCATCATCATTATCATCACCATCATCATCATCACCATCATCATCATTATCATCATCATCTTCATCAATCATCATCAATCTTTTTTTTCACATTTTTTTATTTATTTCTTTTTCTGAAACGAATTTAACAAAGATGGGAGATGAATGAGGATAGTGATAAATCCTTAACTAATAACATAAATGAAAATTAAAAAAAGGAAAAGAACACGATTTTTTTTAATGGAAAGGGGGGGTGTGGGGTAAAAATATAAAATAAAACAAAGTAAATATGATAAATCCTCCTGTTGTAACATGTTTACACTTTTCTATTACAATACATGTTTTAATATTCATTAAGTAATAGTAGATATGCAGACCACTCTGCATTGAACTGTGCAACATTTATAATAATAATATATACAGTTCATGTATTCTGTCCTTACAAAATTAGTTTCACTACAATATGGCTGTTCTCATGTTTAAGGTCCGTCACGATCTTGCTTCACATCTCTTCACTGCAGCACCAGCTCGACATAGTTCATGTAATTTCATTTTGCCGCTCACACTTGTTGATTTATATGTAACCAGTTTGGCATTCTCAGGCCCGGCAATTTGGAACTCACTTCCTCTGAACGCGAAGTCGTTACCTACATTTAAAGTAAACCTTAAGCAAAGCTCTAGCCAATGTACATTTTGTTACCAGAGTTGTTGCTGGTTCCTGACCCATTGTCATGTACAATTGATCCTTTCGTCTATACAGCATATGTTATGTCTACTCTGTCTGCATGGGGTGCACACTGTCACTCATTTGTTTTCTACTTATTTTATTGCCTTGACAATGATGCTTATTACATTATGTATATCCTATGTGTTATATCTGACCATTGTGCTTGTTTATGTATTCTTATCATGGGTTTTATATCTATAATGTTTACAATCTATAATGGTGTGTATGCAAATGTCAATGTGCGCGTGTGGTAAAGACAGGTTGTTAAATTAGCCCATGGCTTAAAATCTTAATCCTCCATGTCAATAAAATATTCAGACTAAGACTATATCTCTCTCGCTCTGTTTTTCTCTCTCTCTGTTTCTCTCTCTCTCTGTCTGTTTCTCTGTCTCCCTCTCTCTCTTAGTTTTTTTTTTTATTTAATGTTAAATCTATGTTTGTCCATATGCATGAGACTGATTTTAAGATTAACACATTAATGGCAAAATAATTTTCTTCCCGTAAGAAAATATTTAATCTGAATCTCTCTCTCTGTCTCTCTCTCTTTCTCTGTCTCTCTCTCTCTATCTATCTATCTATATACACACCATCCTCTCTCCACCCTAACCATCACCCTCACCCTCACTCTCCCTCTCCTCGCCAATATTGTCCAGGCGTTAATGAGCAGATTCAGAGGCGAATTCAGAGGCGAATTCATTGATTTGAAAGAAGAAACTGCCATTGTTTTATCAACCGCCGTTTTGGCCGCTTTCATACGGGAACGTGGCTGTGTTCCCCTAGCTCTATATGCTCCCCTAGATTTATGTTTCCCAAGTCTAAGTTCCTCCAGACCTATTAATTACAATTTTTCACGAGGCCATAAAGATTCTGATTCTGGCTCTGATATTTCTTTATTAGACAACACTTACTATCAAATCCCAAACATTTGTAGAGGAACATAGTACACCTAGAGGCATATAGTAGACGTACAGGAATATAGTAGAACTAGAGGAAAATAGTAGACCTAGAGGAATATAGTAGGCCTAGAGGAATATTGGAAACCTAGAGGAATATAGGAATCCTAGAGGAATATAATAAACTGGAGGAATATAGTAGGTCTAGAGGAATATAGTAGACCTGGAGGATTATAGTAGGACTAGAGGAATATAGTTGACCTACAGGAATATAGTAGACCTGGATGAATATAGTAGGCCTAGACGGATAAAGTAGGCCTAGAGGAATATAGTAGACCTAGAGGAATATAGTAAACATAGACGGATAAAGTAGGCCTAGAGGAATATAGTAGACCTAGTGGAATATAGTAGACATAGAGGGATAAAGTAGGCCTAGAGGAATATAGTAGATCTGGAGGAATATAGTAGGCCTGGAGGAATATAGTAGACCTGGAGGATTATAGTAGGACTAGAAGAATATCGTAGACCTAGAGGAATATAGTAGACCTGGATGAATATAGTAGGCATAGACGGATAAAGTAGGCCTAGGGAAATATAGTAGACCTAGAGGAATATAGTAGACATAGATGGATAAAGTAGGCCTAGAGGAATATAGTAGACCTAGAGGAATATAGTAGACATAGACGGATAAAGTAGGCCTAGAGGAATATAGTAGACCTAGAGGAATATAGTAGACCTAAAGAAATATAGTAGACATATACGGATAAAATAGACCTAGAGGAATATAGTAGACCTGGAGGAATATAGTAGGCCTGGAGGAATATAATAGACCTGGAGGAATATAGTAGGTCTGGAGGAATATAGTAGACCTGGAGGAATATAGTAGGCCTGGAGGAATATAGTAGGCATAGAGGAATATAATAAACTGGAGGAATATAATATTCTTGGAGGAATATAGATAGACCTTTGATGATATACACTTAGGAGAACATAGACTTAGGAGAACATGAAGGTGGGAAATCAATTGTCTTGGACGAACATAGAAATGCTCCCTTCGTTACGTGTTGCCTGCAGTTCAAAAACATAAAGACCCAACAAAATAGAATTTTTTTTTTTTGGGAAAAAATAGGATTCTTTCAATAAATGGGAAACTATATATTGACTTTTAAGTTGTCTGCAGGGAACAGACCACAACGGAGAAATCGATATTTGTTTTTCTTTAGAAATATTAAAACGCCTGTGCAACTTTTTTTTTTTTTGTATGCAGTTATCAGTTGTTTTATCAAACAGAAATAATACGAACGTTGTCTATAGAAGGAGAAGAGTGAGAGAGAGACAGAGAAAGAGACAGGCAGATAAACAGACAGACAGAGAGAGACAGAGAAAGAAGTGGAGTGAGCAAAGGAATACTATTTTATTATTCTAATTTTAATTATAATTTGATATAGAATGTTTTATATATATATATATAATAGGTGGTAATCCTATGAAAAATTTTAATGTCGCTAACTTATTTCACAACTATTTCCCTTTCCAAAGAATGGAAATTAAGCTTAATTCCCTAGCAACTATCATCATCGAAGGACAATCAACTAAAGCGTGTATTTTAAGTTATATATTTAGAGTATATTCATGTTTAAAAAAAAGAAAAGAAATTCTCACAGTAGTAAGATTTTGCATTGTGTTTTGATAGCAGCTACACATTCAAGCTTTAAAAAAAAGAGCTGATTTTAGAGTGTATGGTACTATCAGGCTTGAGGATTCACGATTTACGGCCATTAATGATCTAAGTCGGGCATTAATTTTCCTCCATTTGGCTTAATTTGTGTATTCAGACGCAAAAAGTAATGGCGGCGCCTGCTCTCTCTGTCAGATGAAGACAAAAAAGTCACGGCGTATTATTAATTCGGTTATTGTTTAGTTGCTGCTGTGACTATTTCTTCCATACACCAAAACTTATGTTGAAAAACTTAGATTTCATGTGTGTCACATTCATCCTTGAATTTTTTTCTTCTGTTAGAAACATGTAGGTATTCTGACCCGTACACTAATTCGTCATAATTATACTAGTACAGGTCTAATTGAAACAACGATCGATAAAGGCTTCAACCTTGTCAGGGCAGTAGTTGTTTGTGCGATCCTGGAGAGGATTTCATGTCGGGACCCATTGTGAGTACATGTTATATAGAGCTAAATTGTATGAAACGTCATGCATTTTTTTAAACGGGTGAAAAGCATTTTTTGTACTAATGCTCTCTACGGTGGGTCACATCCCTCGTGCATTCAACGTGCTAGAGTCTGCCTAACTGCCTATGTAAGTATTGCTGAGCAATTATAATGTGAACCTATAGAATATTACAATAGTCAAAGTTGGCCAATAATCATCCCAGAGAGGAGGGGATAGAGACCAAAGTCAACACTGAACCACCAGAGCAATAATACTGCTATGGCCATTTTTTTCTTGCCCACCACGAGTTTCAAACCTAGGTCATTGGTGTGCCATGCGAGCGATCTACCACTGAGCTATAGCTGTGGGTCTGCTGTGGATATTCCTTCTTCGCCAAGAAAACCACCACAACTTCGGGGTGCGCAGGACATGATAAGACTTTAAAATCTCGCCTTCACCATAAAGAATTAAAGCCCTGCGGTTGTCCTGCGCGCTAAGCGATGCTTGTACAACGGGTCCTCTCTGTGAGGGTTTTCTGGTTGAATTAAAGTGCAAAACCGTCTTCCTCACATAATTCCTTCACGCTGAGGTACTGTGTCTACTTTGTTACAACTGACTGAAGCTGCTTGGATAATTGAAGAATTTAGGTTATATTTTGCTGTGATAAAAGAATAATTTTAGGTGTATTTTCTTTTCATAAAAGAGGAATTTAGGTGTATTTTTGTTCGGATAAAAGAAGAATTTTAGGTGTGTTTAGTTCTGATGAAAGAAGAATTTTAGGTGTGTTTGTTGTGATAAAAGAAGAATTTTAGGTCTGTTTGGTTCTGATAAAATACAAATTTTAGGTGTGTTTTGTTCTGATAAAGGAAAAATTTAGGTTGTATTTTGTTCAGTTTAAAAGAAGAACTCTTTTAGCGGCGTTTTACTAAAAAGGGGAGAACACAATGGGTTTTAGTTTGTTTTTGTTTTGTTTTGCGAACTTCATTACAATTGTGAGTTGTGAGATAGCGGCGTTTCTGGCGTTTCTTTTCACACAGGGTTGATGAATTAAACTAATTAAAAGACAACCAAAGTTCAAAAGCTTCATTTGATTTTTTTAGAGCTGGACTTGGGATAGGGTTCGGGACAAGGGGTACGGGTGATGGCGAGGGTGAAGGATTGGGGAACTGAAACAGAAATATTAGATTTTTTTTTTCATTCGTCTGGTTGGTTGAGAAATGTGGTGATGTGAGTCTGGGTGTGAGGTAAAGTGAAGCTATTTAAAATGTCGATGTTCACAAGAGGATTGTGGGGATGGTAGCGATAGACGCTTAAGTGATGTCAAACACGAATTTTCCTGTTTGTCATTGAGATGTACGTGGACACCCTACGTGTTTATATGTATATTTACATTTATTTATATTTATATATATATATATATACAGCTGAATTTTCGTTATTGATGTTGTTGTTGTTGTTGTTAATTCTTGAGAGAACAAAAATCAAAAACCAAATAAGGCTTTGGTCCTTGTTAAGAATCGAATATTATGGTTGTTTAAACAAATAGAAAATATAAAACAATCAGCACACTCAACCCTTATGCACCCCACACGTAGGACACACACACACACAAACCTACACACATACACAAACTTACACACACACATACACAGACAAATACACACCCACATACACACCCGCACGTACACACACATACACACACACATGGAATTTCATACCATGGACTGAATAAACACAACAGAGACAATGACAGGGAGGCGCAGAGAGAGAGGAAGAGAGAGAGAGAGAGGGATGGAGAGTGAGTAAGTGAGTGAATTAGTGAGAGAGAGAGAGAGAGAGAGAGAGAGAGAGAGAGAGAGAGAGAGTTGAAACTTTTTAAAACTGTTGTATTAGGAATTAAGATTTTAGATTAAATAGAAAGTAATTAAAATAACTAATTATTAGACAGAGAGAGGCGCACGCACAATCAAGAAAGAGAGAGAGACAGAGAGATAGACAGAGAGAGACAGACAGAGAAAGACAGAACGAGAGGTAGACAGAGAGTGAAACAGACAGAGAGTGAGACATAGAGAATCAGAGAGAAAGGCAGACAGAGAGAGGTAGACAGAGAGGGAGAGAGAGGGAGACAGAGAGGGAGGTAGACGGAGAGTGAGACACAGAGAGAGGCAGACAGGGAGAGACAGCTGAGAGAGAGTTAGACAGAGAGTGAGACACAGAGAGCAGAAGAGCGCGAGACAGATAATCAGAGAGAGAAAGAAGAGAGAGACATAGAGAGGACAGGAAAAGAAGAGAGAGACAGAGAGAGACAGAGAGAAAGGAAGAGAGAGAAAAGAGAGAGAGACAGAGAGAACAGAGATACCAGAGAGAGTGAGACACCGAGAGAGCGGAGACAGAGAGTAGAGTGAGAGAGAGAGTTAGAAGAGAGTGAGCCAGAAGAGAAGAGAGAGGATAGACACAGAGAGAGAGAGAGGACAGAGAGAGGTAGACAGAGAGTGAGACAGAGACGGAGAGAGACAGAGAGGTGAGACAGAGAGACAGAGAGACAGAGAGAGAGACAGAGAGAGGACAGAGACAGAGAGAAGAGAGAGAAAGACAGAGAGTGAGACACAGAGAGAGCAGAGAGGCAGGCAGACAGAGAGAGGCAGACAGAGAGAGGTAGACAGAGAGAGAGTAGACAGACAGAGAGTGAGACACAGAGACAGAGAGAGGCAGACAGAGAGAGAGACAGACAGAGAGAGGTAGACAGAGAGAGGTAGACAGAGAGAGTGAGACACAGAGACAGAGAGAGGTAGACAGAGAGAGGTAGAGTGAGACACAGAGACAGAGATAGGTAGACAGAGAGAGGTAGACAGAGAGAGAGGTAGACAGAGAGAGGTAGACTGAGAGTGAGACAGAGAGAGAGAGGCAGACAGAGAGAGGTAGACAGAGAGAGAGGTAGACAGAGAGTGAAACACAGAGACAGAGAGAGACAGAGAGAGGTAGACAGAGAGTAAGACAGACAGAGAGAGAGAGAGTGAAGCGCCCGCACAAAAACACACCAACACAACATACTCAACCATCCACAACCTGTCAATATCATACAAGCAGAACATTGAACTCCACATTTGTATAAACTTTAGATTTTATTTCACAATAATAGGTAGCGTCGTATCATTTATCCCGCTATAGTTTTGTTGTTGTTGCGCCTTTGAGTACACATACCACGAGAAATGCAGCTCCGATAACACAGTAAACCACATCAAAACAGCACGCACAAGCTTCCAACGATCATGCTATTGATATCACAGTTACACAAATATAGCAAGATTATTTGTGAAGACTGGAGATTTCACAGAATCACAGAGATTTGATGCATGGAGCAGTTCTAAACCAATTTGTCCTAGACATGAACAGTTTTCCCAGTTCAACATGGTCTAAAACTATTCGCAGTTTTTAATGCCCTGAGGGTTGATGCATGGAGGGGTCCTAAACGAATAGCAGCTTTCCTAGGTTGTGTGTGTTTATTTCAAAGATGGTTTTGTTTATTTAGTCCCAGACTGCTTGTTGCTTTATCCAATGCAATACCATAAAGAATCGAAAATATTTATTGTACTCACTTAACAAGCATGCAAACAGAAAATGGCATGTTTGGTTTGGTTTTGTATAATATATTCGTGGTTCATTGAGATAATAAGCTTATAAGACTTGTTATTTATTATTTACAGGGAAGCCATAGTTCTGTTGTTTCAATTTGTGAAAACTAAATACGTAATTAACTGTATTTGGGCGATTCATTTTTATAACATTTTCTTTCAGTTACTTCGCTTACCTTAATAGACCACAGTCAGGTTTGTATTTTTTGCGGTCACCCAAACCATGGTTCTGCTTCTACAATTTGTGGAAACTAAGGTCAACTCTGATCATTCCAAACCATGTTGTTGTTGTTGTTGTTGTTGTTGTGTTGTTGTTGTTGTTTTAGTGCAATGTATTTTTCCATTGAGATGATGAGACATCAATGCATATCGTAGATTTCTGAATTGTTTATATGAAACCAGGATTCTACGTCCAAACAGACAATAGCGCACAATCATTCATAGCTACTATAAAGCTTTCATCTGTATCTTTTTAAAAAAAAAAGAGAGAAAAAAAAAGCTAAGACAGGCTCCTTTGTCGTGCCGCTGCGGCGACACGGAGAGCGTACAAAGAGTCGTCTTTCCTTGAGCGAAAAACAGATCCCGCCGTCAACGTGAGATCCAAGAATAATACACAAAAACCTTACGCCTTATGCAATGTTCTGAGCCGGGTGTGTGCGCTGTAGAAGTCAAGTTCAAATTGCCAAGCAGCTCTACTCTCTGTCCCTCGCCAAACGTCTAGTGAATCCTTTTTATTTTACAAATGTATCCCTCTCCTCTCTCCCTCCCGTACTCCTTAGCTCGCTTTTAATGTTTTTGTCTAGAAACCTGGATCCCATATTTAATGTCTTATCTAGAAAAATGGATGTCAGATTTAAATTTTATATAAACGTAGAAAAGTGAACCTCGATTTTAATTTTGTTTTATCCTAGAAAACAGAATATCGCATAATCTTTAGTATGCTTTTTTTAATTGATCTTGCATTTGAAGTCTATATTTAGAAAATGAATATCAGATTATAGTATTTATTTAGAAAACTGGATCCCACAGTTATAATCTTAAAGTTTAACTCGGTCAAGTTTAGGTTAAAGAGAAATGGAGAGAGTAATTTTAATGTTAAAATATAAATAGATAAATAGATAACTGACTACCTAACTAAAGAAATACTAAGCCTATAAGACTATAACTTAAACTATAAATAGATAACTAATTAGCTAACTAAAGAAATAATAAACCTATAGCTTAAAACATTTTAGAAGAAACCAACCAGCTTCCTGCGGAAGAAGAAATCAGGAAGACAAGATGGCGCTAGATTGGGCACACCCTCCGCAAACCGCCCACCTGTATCATCAGACTGGCTCTTAGGTGGAACTCCCAAGACAAGCGGAACAGAGGACGTCCAAGAAACACCAGGAGGCGCGACCTCGAGGCTGATACCAAAACGATGGGCTACGCTTAAAACTAACTGGAAAGAATGGCCCAGGAGAGAGGAATATGGATATCTGTGGTTGATGGCCCAGGACAGAGGACTGTAGCGATCTGTGGTTGATGGCCCAGGACAGAGGACAGTGGTGATCTGTGGTTGATGGCCCAGGACAGGGGACTGTAGCGATCTGTGGTTGATGGCCCAGGACAGAGGACAGTGGTGATCTGTGGTTGATGGCCCAGGACAGAGGACTGTAGCGATCTGTGGTTGATGGCCCAGGACAGAGGACAGTGGTGATCTGTGGTTGATGGCCCAGGACAGAGGACTGTAGCGATCTGTGGTTGATGGCCCAGGACAGAGGACAGTGGTGATCTGTGGTTGATGGCCCATACCCTGACAAGGGTCAAAGAGTATAACTAACAACTTTAACATTATTGATTGTTCGGTTCCATTCAAACTAAACACGCAATAGTTTCATTCAAAATGCATTCAGCCATTTGTAGAACTCAATATAATATGATTGAGATCTTAGATCGAGAATTGCAATCAAAAGTCCGCGTAGAGCTAGTACGTTCACATAACAGAAAGTTTCTTTTTAGTTAAATGTTTATATGTGGGTTTTTTAAAAATAATAAATAGGTGATCTTACTTTGTGCTTTGACAGGAATAACTCTAATGTTTTAATTAAACGTAGAGCATTATAAATATTGGCCTGTTTTGTTCTTTCCTCCTTTAGGGCTGCAGTATCGTTCTTGCCATTTTGAGAGATTTTAGTATGGATTATATATCTATCGATATATATATATAAAGTTTCTCGAAGTATGAGTTTGAGCAACTGTTTTGATAAATGTCTAAAGAACACTGTAATTGCATTTGTAAATAAATTAATCTTATGTTTATATATTCCTTCGTTACTTGAAGTCATTGGTAATATTATATGCATGCTGATTTTGTCCAAATAAAAACAAAAAAAAAAAAAACAGATCCATAAAATTCTGGAAAATAAGTAAATATGAATACCTTTTTCGCACTACAAATTTAAACCAGTATTACATTATTATCAGACTAGAAATATTATAAATATCAGTCATAATAATGATTTGTTGGAAATAGTCCTATGGTCGGAGACCTACTAACATCGACATCCTGATCTGGGATTAAGATCTATACAAATGTAAATCGTAATTCGTATTGTGAGTTCACATATTTATTGATATGAAACTGTTTCATATTCATTGAAATAACGTTTGAGTTTTGTGTTCGCAGTGTCTCCCGTTTATAGCGTTTTCTAGCGTAAGATTGTGCTTTTGTCATCTCCTTTATTTAACGTTTCCTCAACAGTTCAGTGTGGAGTATAGAATGTTATTAGTGATGCTTCTTTATATTTGCAGCTGTTATAAATAGGAACATTGTGAAGAAACGTAAAGGAGCTACTTATAGGGCTTGTTAATTCTGCTTTTAAATTCTGCCTCCCTCCTAGAAATAAATGACAGGCATCGACCTCTTGTTCCAGCTGCCTCGCTTGTTCCAACTGCCACGCTTCAATGCGCTCATCAGTTCCCGCTTACTCCAGCTGCCTCTCTCCTCCACGTTGATTGGTTGCCGCTTGCTCCTGCAGCCTCTTCCTTCCACGTTGAAAGGTTGCCGCTTGCACCAGCTGCCTCTGTCCTCCACGTTGATTGGTTGTTGCTTACTCCAGCTGCCTCTTTCCTCCAAGTTAATTGGTTGCCGTTTGCTCCAGCTGCCTCTTCCTTCAACGTTGATTGGTTGCCGCTTGCTCCAGCTGCCTCTTCCTTCCACGTTGATTGGTTGCCGCTTGCTCCAGCTGCCCCTTCCTTCCACGTTGATTGGCGCGCGTTTGCTCCAGCTTCCTCTTTCGCCGATTCTGATTGGCTCACGCTTGTTCCAGCTACCCCTGGCTTCAACACGGATGGGTTGGTTTTGTCCGTCTTCTTGGTAACTATTTTCCTTGCCGTTGCAAGGAGACAGTGGTGTAGAAGGATTTCCGATGTTGGTCAGGTCAGCTTCAAAATGGTCTTCAGCTTCAACTTCAGCTGCTGCCATGCCTCCGTCGTGGGAAGTTGCTAGAAAGTTGAGGTGGAGGTCCTGCTGGGGCTGAGGTTGGTCCTTGTCGCGTTTGTTCCAGCTACCCCGCCGCTCCATCTGCAGCTTGCCGTCGCCTGCAGCATCATTGACCTCGTCAGCGTCGAACAAGAAGTCTGCTTCCTCCCTGCACACAAAGCAAAACAAAGTAATGTACATTTCAGTTAAGTGATTTTATAGGGCACTTAAAACTACTACTACTACTACTACTACTACTACTACTACTACTACTACTACTACTACTACTACTACTATTATTATTATTATTATTATTATTATTATTATTATTACTACTACTACTACTACTACTACTACTACTACTACTATTATTATTATTATTATTATTATTATTATTATTATTATTATTATTATTATTATTATTATTATTATTATTATTATTATTATTACTATTACCACTACTACTACTACTACTACTACTACTATTATTATTATTATTATTATTATTATTATTATTATTATTATTATTATTATTATTATTATTATTATTACTACTATTACCACTACTACTACTACTACTACTATTAGTAATAATAATAATAATAATTAAAAAATAATAATAATAATAATAATAATAATAATAATAATAATAATAATAATAATAATAATAATAATAATAATAATACAGGATGCTATCACGCACTTTTTTCCAATGGAACTCAAACGCGGTGATCTGAAGAGATCACTATTACAGCAGTTAGATTAGAATTTTTTTTTTTTTTTTTGGGGGGGGGGGGATTTAAGATTGACTGCATCCAATACTATTATTGAAGGTAGAGAGAAAACAGGAGTACCCGGAGAAAACCCTGGGTGTCCTGAAAGGCCTGGTACCAAAGTCACGTAAGTTCGTCCCACGTGGGGTTCGAACCGCTATCTTCGGCCTAGGAAACCAGCTCTCTATCCACTGAGCTACCAGGCCAAAGAGCTGCTGAAGGGCTTGACTTAAACCACAGGAAAAAGGATTGAAAGGCGAATGGGCTAAACCATTCCATGTTAGATAAGAAACAGCTGTGTGCTCAGGATGGCTGACAAGTGCAATTGAGAAACATTTTCAAAGCCATAGGCACACCAACTCAACCAAAGCTTTTAAGTTTTGAGGTTAGGTCAGCCAGGCTAGCTATAAATAGCTTCGGCGATGCTACCTATCTTTGATATGATGATGATAATCATTGTTGTCAGGGTGGCGACGTGGTGATCGTCCTTAACGCTGATGCAATAGGACGTTAAGCTTCGTTGTTCCTCCTCCTTTCCTTTCCTTTCACTGGAAGGGAGGGTGCAGGCAAGCTATAAATAGTCCACAGCCTGCAAAATGTGGAGGGGCCGGGTAGCTCAGTTGGTAAGAGCGTCTTGCTAGTAACCGAAAGGTCGCTGGTTCGAATCCCGGATTGGTCAACGTGTGATCATATTATTTTCCCCTTTACCAACAACTGACCCGCTGGTGTCAGTATAAATCGGTCCAGTAGTCACCTATATGCGAAAGTGTCGTGTGACTATAATCTACATACAAACAAACAAATGTGGAGGCACTAAACAGTGCTGCTCACATAGGCATTGAGCTGTTGTGTAGGGTACATGGTGAAAGTTGTGCCTTTTGAATCTGGTGTGCTGCTGCACAAAAATCTTCCACTGTACACTGCAGTTGCTCTGTCCTAAACCTTACTAATGGGTGGAATCTGTCGGCTGACATTTAAATACCAGTCGTTCTCCTGTTCATCCTGTATTTATTTAAGAAAGTTTTAAGTTCTTCCATCAGTATGGTCTAAGTGTAATGCAAATGGGTGATACTAACTGTAGCCTAACTTCCAATTTCCAGAGATTGACGGAACATAACTATGGAACTCGGTTTCATCGAATGTGACAATGTCCGTGTTCTATATGTACCGGAATGGGAGGCGACTGATCACGCTTGGGAGAGATTGTCTCCCTTGAGGCGGCCCTTTCATGGACTTGGGTTGTTCCTGCAATGCAAAATCCTTTGTTTGGCACTTGGATTATGCAGGACAAGACGAAACGGCATATGTTCTTCCCGCCTGACAAATCTTCTTCTGCGCTTGGATCGTGAGCAGGACTACATTGTCGGCAGGCATTTTATTCAGGTGTGTGGCAGTGACCTGCAGAGAATGTCGTGGCACTAGTAGCCGGCAATCCGGTTTATTATCAACACGCTTCCCCGCCTTGCAAGACACCTTTTTATTATGTCCCTCTTACGAGGAACAATGGAAAATAACAGTTCAGGTTGGGCCATGTACTCAAGGGCTTGGCCGAGAGGCGGGAGTCAAATACTCCGCTCGGCTACAAATGGCGCTGCGAGCAGGATGTGGGATGATGCTGGACCGTGGACACTGTCAAAGACAGCCATTTACTGTTAAGTGACTGAGTAATCAGTGGCTGCTCCAGATACACCTGCTTCGAACCAGGAAACCATGATGACATGGTTCGTTTTGTGCTGTGGAATATGTGGCAGAATGAGAGGCGACTGATCACGCTTGGGAGAGATTGACTCCCTTGAGTCTGCCCTTTGATGGGTTGATCTGGCCTTGGGTGGTTCCCGCTGTGCAGAATCCTTTGGTTTGGCACTTGAATTATGCAGGACAAGGCGGCACGACATATGTTCTCCCCGCCTGACCATTCGTCTTCTGCTCTTGATGGTGAGCAGGACTACATTGTCGGCAGGCATTTTATGCAGGTTTGTGGCAATGACCTGCAGAGAATGTCGTGGCACTAGTAGCCGGCAATCCGGTTTACTATCAACACGCTTCTCCGCCTTGCAAGACACCTTTTTGTTATGTCCCTCTTACTATAGTTAATGAAAAATAACAGTTCAGGTTGGGTCGTGTTCTCAAGGGCTTGGCCGAGAGGCGGGAGTCAAATACTCGCTCGAATATACGTATTAAGATTTACTGACTGAGTAGCGGTTCTTGTTGTTGTTGTTGTTGTTGTTGTTGTTGTTGTTGTTGTTGTTCTTCTTCTTCTTCTTCTTCTTCTTCTTCTTCTTCTTCTTTGATCCACATCCGTAGCTCAGTGGAAGAGCATTCGCCTGGCATACTGTTGACTCTGGTTCGAATCCTGTGGCGGGCAAGATGAAGCAGGCCATTTTAGCAGTATGATTTCTCTGGAGGTTCAGTGCTGGTTTAGGCACTTACCCGACTTCCCTGAGATAGCTAGTATCCCATATCCTCGTCTGCCTTCATATTACCAAAGGTGAATATAGACTGAAAACTTCAATGTTCATCCAGTAATTTCTTCTTCTTCTTCTTCTTCTTCTTCTTCTTCTTCTTCTTCTTCTTCTTCTTCTTCTTCTTCAACAATAAAACATTGGGTACCTACCCTTTATCTTCAGTGGTGCTGACGCATCCACCGATACACTGCCGTAAAACTGACTGGCAGTCCCCGTCACTGCTCTTTGCGCATGCGTTATAGTTCCAGAAACACGTGCTGGAGCATCCGGTAGCGCCTGCGCACACCAGGTAACAGAGAAAGATGCAGAGGGAGACGACTGGCTTTGTTCTTTCCATCTTGTTCTGGAACAGACAAAGGAGAGGGATTTGACATGACTGGAAAATGTTTAGGCCTGTGTAGCTTCATACATATTATACATTACGTACAGCATAAGGCGGATGTAATACTGTACATTTCGATGGAAAATCTTAATAATAATAATAATAATAATAATAATAATAATAATAATAATAATAATAATAATAATAATAATAATAATAATAACAACAACAACATCAATAATAATAATAATAATAATAATAATAATAATAATAATAATAATATTAATAATAATAATAATAATAATAATGGTTGCTATATGCGCGTTTTCCCCCAAATCACCAATCAGACTCAAAGCACGGCGATCTGTATCAACACACACGCTCACATATTTCAGACCACGTCACATGCACAACAAACACAGGTTTATCACTCAAACATGTGGTGTAAAATCTGTATTGATAATATTATGCGTAACATTGTATCAGACAGTGGGTCCCGACAGGAAGTCCTCTCCAAGATCGCACAAACAACTGCTGCCCTCGCAAGGTTGAAGCCCATTTGGAAAGACAGAACCATCAGCCTACATTCCAAAGTAAGACTGCTGCGCTTCCTTGTCATCTCTATCTTTCTATACGCTTGCGAAACATGGATCCTCACAGCAGATCTACAACGAAGAATACAAAGCATGGAGATGAGGTGCTACAGAAGAATTCTGGGCATTTCCTATACCCAGCACATCACCAACGACGAAGTCCGACAGACCATCACACAAGCCATTGGACAACACGATGACCTGCTCACAGTGGTGAAGAAACGGAAACTCCGATGGTATGGTCACGTCACCAGATCATCAGGTCTTGCAAAGACTATCCTGCAAGGCACAGTACAAGGAGGTAGAAGAAGAGGCAGACCGAAAAGAGGTTGGAGGATAACATTCGAGAATGGACTGGTTTGACACTGAGCGAAACCATCAGGGTTGCTGAGGACAGAGAAAGATGGAGTACGTTGGTTAAACAATCATCTGTGGTGCCCCTACGACCTCCGAGTTACGAGATAGGATAGGATAGGATATGCGTAACACAGTTTCTTTTTCTGCAACTTCTATTACTGAAGCTTGAAACAGGCTCGGGCCTATGACCATATTTAACTTTTCACCGGTTGTTACCTCTGCAGACCATACATGATAAATCTTGTTGACCTTTTTTTCCCCATTTCCACTCACAGGGGGAGGTAATTGCCGCAGCCTTTGGCATGTGTACATAGTTTTCTCCTCCCGGTTTTGCGCCCGGTCATGCGCAGTGCACATGTACACGCTGACGCTCGCGTTTACACCCGAGACCACTCACACAGACACACACTAGCGCGTACACGTACACGTACATGCACACGCACACGCACGCGCGCACACACACACATACACACAATCACACACTGAGACACATACAAAATATACACATAACACACTCGCTCTCTTCTCTGTCTGTCTCTCTCCCTCTCTCTCGCAAACACACACCCACACACACCCACACACAAACAAACAGAGAGTAGGTACTCAGTCACAGTTGAGTCAACTGGGGGCGTTGTTATTTGTCGCTTCATGTTTTGCGGTCACCCATCCAAGTGCAAACCGCACTGGACGGTGCTTAATTTGCGACACAGTAGCGAGTGCTCCAACCACTGCGCTATCCGACACCCCTTGTCTTCAATACCATTAGTATATAAGAAAAAAGTCAACAATGTACACCTTTAGGGCTAACAGAGTGTTGGCTGCTTGAACATTTGTATGCCTTGTTAAGACATATGTAGATACCTTGATTTCCGCTCTCTCCCTCTGTCTGTCTGTCTGTCTGTCTGTCTGTCTGTCTCTCTCTCTCTCTCTCTCTCTCTCTCTCTCTCTCTCTCTCTCTCTCTCTCTCTCTCTCTCTCTCTCTCTCTCTCTCTCTCTCTCTCTCTCTCTCTCTCTCTGACTGTGTCATATTTCCTTTTTTTTCTGCCTCTCTTTCTGATTGTCTGTCTGCTCCCAAGATTGTAGATTTTACTCATTTCTATTCTGTGTGGAGCAGAAAGCAGGCTGCTGTTTTTCCTGTCGTCTGTTCCACCCAACATGAAGAGACGCGCAATGGCTTAGTAAGACGATGACAATCTGAGCTCAGATGGAGATGCACGGACTACATTCTCTCTTCCCCCCCCCCCCCCATTCCTCTCTCTCTCTTTCTCTTTCTCTTTTCTAACGCTTAAACTTCATCAGAGAGAGGGAAGACCGTATGTCTATGAGGTGGTGGAAGACATCTGGGGTGCGACAAGAGTGCAAGTCCTCAATGACGAGCTACACCCTCACCAGACCCTTAATGATAAACAATAGTCTACTAACAATGTAAGAAAAGAGTTCGTTACCGACTCGTGATCCAAATGCAGAACAACTGCCAAAACAACTGTCCTGAGCGACTGCTGTTGGCAGGAGGTAGAGACCTAGTGCTTGCTGAGTGTGTTCCGGTAACTGGTATGATTCACCCGTCTAGGACATCAGCGTCAAGATGTATGCGTGCACCGCTAGGCCTCGGTTTATACTCTCATCCGAAGAAAACAAAACCTGTTGCCAGGTCACAGGGGCTCTCGTACACGATGATGATGATGATGATGATGATGATGATGATGATGATGATGATGATGATGATGATGATGATGATGATGATGATGATGGTGATAAAGGTGAGGAGGAGGAGGAGGACGAATAAAAAGAAGAGGGGGAAAATGATGATGAGGATGAGGAGGATGAGGATGATAATGATGATGATGATGATGATGATGATGATGATGATGATGATGATGATGATGATGATGATGATGATGATGATGATGATGATGATGATGATGATGATGAAAACTTGTTACGCGCACAACAACAATATAGAGAAACAAAGTATTCTCCTCTTCTGACAAGGCAGACATACCTTTGTACGCATAATGAAGAGGGGGAGACTGATAGTCCTGTTCTTGAGAGACAAGACCGTTATATTTTGTTCTCCCTGTTCCAACTAGCTGACAACCGGAGAGACGGGATG
>CM072526.1:32143865-32153865 GCA_036898135.1 Oncomelania hupensis
CGTTCTTATATAGCGCTTTTCCAAGGCGCTGGCCGATACAGGATCTAACTCAAGCCGCCCGAGACGCCCACCCGCAGCCTTTGGGCGCATGGTCTGACGCCCGGACAACTGGGCACAATCCTGGGCAGCCAGGGATGGGGGAAAAGGACCTAGGTGCATGCTGGGTGTGTTCTTGTCATCGGCACTCACCCGTCTAAAACATGAGCGTCAGGATCTTTAAAGTCCGTTATGATGGAATGTATGCGACACAGATTAGACCTCGGTTTATACTCTCATCCGAAGGAGTAGGAAAACAGGAGTAAAGTGTCTTTCCCAGGGACACAGCACAATGGCCCGGCCAGGGCTCGAACCCGGGACCATCCGATCCGCAAGCCAAAGTACTACCATTAGACCACCATTATAATAATAATAATAATAATAATAATAATAATAATAATAATAATGATGATGATGATGATGATGATGATGATGATGATGATGATGATGATGATGATGATGATGATGATGATGATGATGATGATGATGATGATAATAATAATAATAATAATAATAATAATAATAATAATAATAATAATAATAATAATAATTAAGTTAATAAATAAATAAGTTAATAATTACGTGAATGATTGTGTTGTCATATATGTTATTATACATCACTTTTATAATTAATTTTGCAGATGCCTACATATTTTACATTTGAAAGAAAACAGTGTGTCGCAATGTTTACACTCCAGAGGGAGAGAGTTCCATACACTAGCTCCATTAAACGATAGGCTATTTTTGTATAAATCAATGCGAGGGAGGGGTAGTTTATAATTATACAGTCTATGCCCATGAACTGCCTTAATAAAAAATGTATCAAGACATGCAGGTGTTTCTCCGTGTGTGATTTTGAACATAAGGATAGCTGTATTAAATATAAATTGTTTTTGAAGTGGTAATATTCGGAGTTCTTGATATTTCTCATTAGTTGTAACATCTGTATTTATATTATAAGATGTATAAAGAATCTTGATTGCTCTTTTATGAAGACTATTTAGATGTTTAATTTCAGCGTCACTGGCATTACACCAAATAATCGATGCATAATTAAAATGAGACATACAATGGGCATAGAAAACAGATTTTAATGCATCAGCCGTAACAAAATGTCTAAGTTTATTTAGGAGGAAAAGGTTTTTAGAATTTTTTTTTACAGATATGGTTACCGTGTGACTGCCAGCTAAAATCACCATCGATGATTATGCCTAGCATCTTATGTTTAATTAAGCTTTCTTCAATTTTCAATTTTCAAAAATTTCAAAAAAAATCAATCTTCAATTATTTTAAAGAAAGAAAGAAGAACGGGGAAAAAAGAAAGAACGAAAGAAATTAATACAAAAAAATAAACAAAAAAAGGAAAAAAGAAAGAGAGAAGAAAACAAAGAAGGAGAAAGAAAGAGAGAAAGAAAGAATGAAAGAAAGGGAAAAAGAAAGAAGAAGAAGAAGAAGAAGAAGAAGAAGAAGAAGAAGAAGAAGAAGAACAACAACAACAACAACAACAACAACAACAACAACAACAACAACAACAACAACAAAGAGCAAACTAAAAATATTCTCTGTACCTGTATTTCGCTAAAAGCTTCATAAAGAGTAATCTTAACAGCCAACCTTTAGATGTGCAGACGAAACAAGTACTTTAGAGAAAAACTACTAAAACTAAAGTTAACAAACACTAAAACATGTTAACAAAATAATAAAGCAGACTCAATTATAAAGTAAATCATTATAAGAAAATATTACAGTAGAAAATAAAAACAGTCTAAAATAAACAGTTCAAAAAAAGAAAGAACGAAAAACCCGACTGTACCATACATATTTCTTCAACCCATTAAACGATTAAGTGTTAAAGAAAAACTACCAAGGAAATATAACACTATTCATACAAAAGAATACAATGCTATAAATAAAATGGAATCTCAAAATTCAACTTTTTTCTTCGGAAAATTGACTAAAACAATAATGGAAAAAAGGAAGAAATTGCAAAACACAAAAATAGCATCAAGTGACAAAAGGAAAATAGCATGCAAAGAGATAGGATATAAAATAAAATTTTAAAATATTTTTTTAAGGGTAATAAAAATTAGAATTTCAAAATGGAAGAAGAAAAAAAGAAATGTAGATTAAAAAATTGAAAAGAATCAAAACGAAAGCGATTACCCAAAATAAACAAAATGAAAAATAAAATAATTTTTTTTAATAAAAATAAAACAAAATGTAATTAAATTTATTTTTTATCGCCCATTACCAAAATAGGATCACCTCGGAGGTATTTGCTAGAGAAATTGCTGTAGTGTAGCCTACTATCTGTGCCAAACTAACCCAAGTACCCTGCCAATTTGAGAAAAATGAGTTCAAAGATTTCTACTTCGATTGTACATCAACATTTGGTTTAATTTACAAACAATTCCAACATTAATACATTAAACATTAAATTTAAGCCCAGCCTTCTATTAAAAGTTGGAATATGCATCAGAGAACACGACATTTCTTTGTGATTTAGGGGAGACAATAAATATGTCTTGAATCTTGACTCAAATAGCACCGCCATTTAAAACTGAATACTTTTGACACCTTTTACCTCGTCAGTGCCTCTAGCTACTTTTGTTCTGCCCACGATTTTATTTGTGAGTGTGAACGATCGGGTCACATAATACTGATATAGAATATTAAGCGCCTATTGCTGTTACAAGCGCATAGGGCTGTTGGATATGCGCACTCTATTAAAACTAATTGGCTGTAATAAATAATGAGTAATGAGTAAAATCTAAGTCATCCATGAATTCTCATTGCATTTTGTTTTAAGTGGTGGTTTACATTTTGCACAGTTTTAGTGTCGACGCTTCCCGGTAGGTGAAACGCTTTTTCGAATCAAACCACCTTAAGAGAAAAACAACATTACATAACAGGCACACACAAAAATAAAAATTACAAATATCCGATGCTTCGTAAAAAGTCTGTAAATTTGATTTACATTTTATTTTCCGTGTTATTTATAGTCTTGTTTGGTTGTTGGGTGGAGAGTTTAGCTTAAACAAATTTGAATGAAACCGTTTCAAAGCAAAATATGTTTTGTAAGCATAACATAACATCCACGTACACAAAGTAAAATGAAATAAAACAATGTTTTAAGTCACAAAAGAAAATAGCACTGTAAAACAAAACACAATAAAACGCTGACTCACCTCAAGAGGGTTCCAATTGCTGTCCAATCTCTCTCACTCGAACAGTCTCACACAAAAAGAACCTACAAAACAATGGTCCGCCATTATACACCAATCGGCGACGGGGAGGCGTTGTGTCACGTGACGACATAAGCACGCGCGCCGACCAATCAGATTGACAGACAGCTCACGAGCTGAGAAGGTGACAGTGATGTCGCGGAAAATTCAAGCGCTAATTGTTTGGGTGGTTCGTGAGATGACAAAATACAGCAAGCCAATATTTTGTTGATCAATTATAATTGGTACATCTAATTAAGAAATTAAAAAAGGACAAGGTCGCATTCAGTGTGATTTTCTTTTGTTTAAAAGTCAAGTGTCCTTGAATTTGGAGATTGAGGCAATGAAGTCCTCAAAACCCCAATCAGCCTGTTGGGTACGTCATCAAATGACCTAAATTGCCGATTTTCTTACGACTAGCATCCATGGGCTAGCTGACTTTGCCATCAAGCGGCACAGCGTAGTTAAGTAAAACACAAACATTCCAACAGTAGTTTAGCAGATAGGAGTGGTTAAGCTTCCTGTCTTTGGCGTAGGAAGGTCTATCACTAATTTATTACCATGTGGGAGGCTGCAAGGTCCGTGGCGACAAGGCGCAGTGGTAAGGGCACACGCTCACTTTTTTACTTTATTTAGGCGGGCGCGCGCGCGTGTGTGTGTGTGTGGGGGGGGGGTGTAGTTGTAAAACGTCACTTTTGAGGAACGGAATTTGCCTTTTTTAGTACAAAATGAGGTAATTTTGTCGTTCCCCGTTCGTCTGGCGTTCCTCAGTTGTTCTAAGTACATGCAAGTGTAGTTGTAGTGCATCTGCACTACAAGTACACTTGACGAAGTGTACTTTAAGTGCATGTGCACTACAACTACACCAGGTCAAGTGTAGTTGTAGTGCACATGCACTACAAGTACACTTGACCAAGTGTAGTTGTAGTGCATCTTCCAGACGGGTAGGATAAGGAACTTTCCTCGACGATTAGGGTAAGGCACCCGCGATTAGGGTAAGGCACCCGTTCAAGAAAAGGGTTAGGGTCAGGGCTAGTTGCTAACCCTTTTCTTGAAGGGGTGCCTTACCCTAATCGTCGAGGCGGGTGCCTTACCCTAATCGTCGAGGAAAATTGCTTATCCTAGCTGTGTTTTTGAACAAACTTGACCTAATTCGCCGCCTAAGGGGCGCGAAGTAGGTCAAATTACCCCATTTTAACCTCGTACACGCATGTGTGTGTGTGTGAGTGTATGTATGTATATATGTATGTATGTATGTATGTATGTGTGTATGTGTGTGTGTGTGTGTGTGGGTGTGTGTGTGTGTGTGTGTGTGTGTGAATGTGTAATGCTATTAATAAGCTCATAAATAAATTTACGGGTTTTATATCAAAACCGTCCTTTTCAAAAACAGTAGCGTTGGGCTTAGTCTGTTTTCCGGTGGGGCAACACTCACTATGAAGTTTAACAGGATCTGTGACGCTGCACTAATGAAGTGCCTTGTCCACAGGCCACAAACCAATGGCGCCTGACAGGTGTGGGTTCGATCCAGCATCTGGGCGTTATGTTTCTCCGAATATTATTTAGGCCTATTTTCGACTCGGGCAACGTCTCGGGGGTTTTCTCCGGGTACTCCGGTTTGCTCCCCCCCAAAAAAAAATTTCAAAAATCACAAATAATGTTAGGTATGTTGGGTTTGGGCGCGCCACAGGCTGCGACTACGCTTTCCCCAGGGGAGGCGGCCCAGAATTTCCCTATGGAAAAAGGGACAATAAGGTAAATAAAAAATAAAAATAAAAATAAAAATAAAAAGTGTGTGATATTGGGACTCTTTTACTAGTGTCCATCACAATGCCATTTCCCAAGTAAACTCTTTGTCACACACAAAACAACAGCAACAACAACAACAACAGCAACAACAACAACAACAACAACAACAACAACATAACCTTTATACACATGGCCAAAACTCGGGCTGTCTTCTCAGCGAAAGCACAGCAACCTCAAGAGCTGCGCCACCCTGGACAGAGGGCTTTGGGTGGAGATGGGAAGACCTATAGTGCATGCTAGGTGTGTTGGTGTTTCTGACACTCCCTTTCTGGGACATGAGAGTCAGAATCTTTAAAATCCGTGCTATGGAATACATGCGTTCTCAGACCAGACCTCGGTTTATACTCTTAATCGAAGGAGTGGTAGGTGACCCGATAAACCTTATACTTAAGGAAACTGCTTTTAGCGCCTGCGAGAATGGAATCCACACCCGTTCGTGGGGCACCAATGAACTCGGCTATTGCAGACCTGCGGGCGACGGCAACGCCCACAGACCACCGCAACTGTGCATGGTTCATACTGTTCTGTTATTATGTTTAACACCGACAGTCAACCCGGCTTTGACTGGGTTACGTTGAAACGTGAACGAAAGTATGTCGGAAGCGCGCACGATAGATCTAATCGTTTCGTTTTGCAAAGTATTCAATAATGGTGTTTATTTACCTTTGATTTGAGTTTGCACCGTTGTTAGGAGAGGCTTTGTATAACGTTGATAATTTGCGTTAGTCGATATTATTTGAGAATCTTCTGGATATGCGTGTTTACTCTTGATGGAAATTTCCCGATGCATGTCGAAGCAAGAGGTCGTTCTGGAAGATATAAAAATATGTATTGACGTAAGTCAGTGATGACGATCTTTTATTCGATTGGTGGCAGTGCGTCATTTCTACAGTATACCAAATTGTTCCAGAAAAGAGAGAGGTTATTTAATCGTGTGCCGAGATTGTTGTAGAGAGTAAAGTTGTTGATAGTGATTTGGAAAGTTGCTGTGAAAGTTTGTTGAGTTGAATTGAGAATTGTATGCAGTTGTTGATGTGTGCTGAATAAAAGTGGAAAACTTCATACGTCGACTTTGTGACTTGTATGCTGTTTGGACGGGCTGTGTGAATAAACGAATCTGAGTTACACCCTATCAGGAATTCAAGCATCGGGGCTGAATCAGATACTGATAGAAAACACCAACATCGAACTGAGTGTAACATTTTGGGGGTCAAGCCGCGATTCACGCCATAGCCAAGGGTTCAACTGCTACAACAAGCGAGTCAACGTTACGAGAGGCAGTCATCGAGGGTAGCCGCCAACGAGTTGCGTCGAGAGGGGCCAACATACTGGGACTACATCCGATAGATTCGGGTTGACTGCAAGGGCGTGTAGTCGCCGAAGAGTTGCTTCGTGAGCGAACAACAGAGCGGGACTACGTGGCTGCCGCAGGACTACGTCGAGGGACAGTCTCGGAGCTACATCGCCAGTGTTACAGAGAGCGGCGAGCGGACGTCGCGTCTACTTCAGCACAGGAGCGTATACATCAACACCAGCGTGGTGCGGCGTCGCATACGACGAGGACAGCGGGGCCTGCGTCAGCGAAGGCGACTAGTGACAAGCATCAGCGCTACTGCAGAAAGCGTGCTGTTCTAGAACAGTCTAGTAAGGTACAGCACAGTCAAGAACTTTCCAGAAAAAAGAACTCTACAGTCAAGAACTTTCTAGAAAAGAACTTTCTTGAAAAGAATTTTCCAGAAGCATCAAGATGGCTGACTTCTGGCAGAAAGGGGTTGAACTGAATCTAAAAGGCAAGCAGCTGACGGAGTACGTCAAGTCTCAGGAGAGAATACGAGAAAGAGAATTGGAAGAGAAGCGTCTAGAAAAAGAAATAGAACTAGAACAGAAGCGTCTAGAAATTGAACAGCAGCGGCAAGAAAAAGAAGAGCAACGACGTCGTGAAGAAAGAGAAATAGAGGAGCAGCGACGTCGTGAAGACAGGGAATTCGAGCTGAAGCGTCTTGAGTTCCAGCTAGAAATGACGCGCATCCAGCAACAGCAGAATGCGCCACAAATTATCAGTGACAACAAAGCTCCAAAATTGCCAGCGTTCGTCGACGGGAAGGACCAGATCGACAGTTATTTGGCGAGATTTGAAAGGTTTGCCAAAAGCTCTAACTGGCAACCTCAAGACTGGGCGATTCGACTAAGTGCACTTCTGACGGGGCAAGCACTTGACGTCTACACCAGATTGTCGGACGATGACGCTAAAGACTACGACGTCTTGAAAGAGGCCCTATTGCAGTGCTACAACTTTACAGAGAAGGGCTACCGTAAACGCTTCCGTGAATGCCGGCCTAAGTCAGACGAGACGCCAAAGCAGTTTGTGGAGCGCCTGTCGTCATATCTACACAAGTGGGTGGAGTTATCAGGCGAAACGAAGTCTTACGACAGTCTCCATGACCTGATCGTGAAGGAACAATTTCTCAATGCCTGTCACAAGGACCTAGCGACCCACTTAGAAGAACAAAAGCTGCAGACGCTTAAAGATGTGACTGAGGCTGCTGAAAGATATCTCATCGCTCATGGGAAAACCCTGGGGCCACCCAGCGCGACGAAACATTTTCAGAAGACTGCAAACCATGGGAACCAGATCCAAGGGAGCCAGACGAGCCAGAGACAGACGGACTCCACGCCACCTCCCAGGGAAGGGCATTCAAGAGGCTGTTTCACTTGCAACGCTACAGACCACAGAGCAGCTAACTGCCCTCAAAACAAAAGTAGCGGACAGCGGAGCAGTACGGACAACGCAGCGGCGGGCAACCGGCAGAGGCGGTTCTCCAATCAACGGCAAAACAGTAGATCTGACCATCAAGTGTGCGGCGGGAGCGTCATTCTTCCGAGTGAGACCAAGCGCACAGCTACTCCTGCGGACGTGCAAGAGTGCATGACCGATGGCCAACTTCTCCTTGCCAACGGAAAATCCATCCCCGTCGTCGCCAGCGCAGCTGTGACCGTCCAGAACATGCCAGTTTCGAAGGGACGCGTCGGAAATCATGAAGTGACTGTTTTAAGAGACTCTGGCTGCAGTGGGGTCATCGTCAGAGAAGACCTAATCGCTAAAGAACAGTTCACTGGCGATTCAAAATGGACACTTATGGCCGACAGCAAATGTGTGAGAGCGCCAGTTGCGAAGATTCATGTCAACACCCCTTTCTACATAGGCGAAGTCGAAGCGGTTTGCCTGAAGAAGCCGCTGTATGATTTGATGATCGGGAATATCGACGGCGCGAGACGACCCGACGACCCCGATCCAGAGTGGAGTCCTGCCTCAACTCAACACGTCGAAGTTGTGGAGGAGGATCCATTGCCGTTTCCCGATGGAGACCTTACAGAGCTGCTACGGGACAATGTGGTTACTCCGGCTCAGCCCTGCCGACCAGAGATCGTCGGTGCTGTTACTACCAGGGCCCAGGCCAAGAGAGACAAGACGTCTACGCCACTGAAGGTCGCCGACAACTCCAAAGCTGCCATCGTGGACAGAGATAAGCTGATCCAGCTCCAGGAAGCTGATAGCACTTTAAACAAGTACAGGAACCGCCAAGACCACGTGACCAAAGGCAGTGGTACGGTCTATTTTGAGGTGAAGGCCAAGATCCTGTACCGAATCTTCCAGCACCCGAGGGTCAACGGAGGTAAACCACTACGTCAAGTATTGGTACCGTTACCGCTAAGGCGCCAGGTGATGGAAGTAGCGCATGACTCGATCATGGGAGGTCACCTGGGTATCAAGAAGACGTCGGATAGAATCCAGGCGGTGTTCTACTGGCCAGGACTTCATGCGGACGTTAGCCGTTTCTGCCGATCATGTGACATTTGCCAGAAGACCATACCTCGAGGAAGGGTCCCGAAAGTGCCTATGCAGAGGATGCCTCTGATCGACCGACCTTTCAAGAGGGTGGCCTTAGACTTAATCGGCGAAATAAGACCTCCGAGTGAAGAAGGTCATCGATGGGTACTGACTTTAGTGGACTATGCGACTCGGTACCCAGAAGCAGTGCCACTGAAGAAGATTGACACTGAAACTGTTGCAGAGGCGCTGGTGGACATGTTCAGTAGACTTGGAGTGCCTGAAGAGATCCTGACAGACCTCGGGACGCAGTTCGTCTCTGACTGCATGAAGGAGGTCAACAGACTGCTGAGCATCCGGCATTTAACTACGACACCCTACCATCCAATGTGCAACGGGCTTGTCGAAAAGTTCAATGCTACGCTGAAGTCCACCCTGAAGAAACTGTGCAGCGAGCAGCCCAGACAATGGCATCGCTACATCAACGCCTTACTTTTCGCCTACAGAGAAGTACCGCAGGAGTCCACCGGCTTTTCTCCGTTCGAGCTGCTGTACGGAAGAACCATCCGAGGGCCGATGCACATCCTGAAAGAACTGTGGACGAAAGAATTAGACACCCCAGAGGTGAAGAACAGTTACCAGTACGTGTTTGAGCTACGGGAGAAGCTGGAGCAGACTCTCGAGATAGCCAGAGAAAACCTGAAGAAATCCCAAGACTGTGGAAAGCACTACTACGATCGTAGGGCTGTGAACAGGAAGTTCAAACCTGGCAACAAAGTGCTGGTGCTGCTACCTACCGATCATAATAAGTTGCTGATGCAGTGGAAAGGCCCGTACGAAGTGGAGACCGTGGTGGGAATCAACGACTACAAGGTGAAGGTCGGCCAGCATTCCAAGATATACCACGCCAACCTCCTTAAGCTGTACGTGGAAAGGCCATCAGAGACTGTGCACGCAGCCACAGCAGCTGAGATCGACAACAGCTTTGACAGCGAGAAACTGTTAGAACTGGGAGACTTCCACAGCAAAGAAGGCATCGATGATGTTAAGCTAGGACCGAGCTTGACGGAAGGTCAAAAGATGGAGCTCAAGGACCTTACGG
>CM072526.1:32158865-32191365 GCA_036898135.1 Oncomelania hupensis
CATTCCTGCTCTGTCCTATCACTCTGCTATACTATCTTCTTCTTCGCTAGATCAATGACCTACCTTTTTTCTTGAAAACTCTTCCTGGGCAAGACTCCTTGTTTGTGTACGAGGTCTGTTGGATCAGCTTGGGAGTGTTGGACGCTTTCTGCCGGGTGGTCACTAGGGCTTCCTATGATTGTATTATTTAGCACTATAGGCGTTTTATATGTATGTGTTTTGTTGATGATTTATAATGATGTTTGTATTCTATTTTGTTTTTGTAACCGGGGGTTCGAGTAGTTGGGGTACAGCCTCAGCCGTCCCCTGCGTGGGATGTCTTTATTGTAAAGTGACTGGCCGGTGGAGGGCATTCAATTTTCCCACTAGGGTTGTTTCGGCAGATCTTTTATGCGGATTGGGGGTTGTCCGGTCCTGATTTGGCTCGGAAGAGTCCGCTGGACCTAAAGCAACAATCAATCAATCAATCAATCAATCTCAGAAAAAAGGCGATTCAATCGATTCAACAGTGAATCATGGCAACCACCAAAGTAATAAATATGCGCATGCTATTTGCAAACGCGTTCAGTTTGTTGTAACATTGTCAAAAGAAGTTGACGTTTATTATGATCTGTCACAAGACACATTTCTGAAATGTCACACAAACACCTGTTTTAAAGTTGACTTTGGCTCGGTATGGGAAGAAATGTGGATATTAACCCTCACACCAAATATAATAATTGGAAAAAATAACAGAAACGTGCATCACAGTCTGAAGATTTCAACAAGTCAGAGAAAAGGATCACCAATAAAGAAGAATTTTTACTCCCAAACCCATCTCCCCGATTTTGTGTAAACGTTGAAAAATTCACCTGCACACGGGCAAGATGTATTTAATTTGTAAGAGATCTCTTGGGGGCGAACAATATAAGAGTGCCCGAACATTTGTGTCCGTCTTCGGAAGCCCGTGTCCGATTTGTCATCCTTTTACAATCCCGCCCATGGTCGTTAGCAGACCACATCAGCGGAAGCCGTTGTTTCTGCACACTGCGCATGCGCAATGGATGATTATGATAGATGACCTGGAGTATACGAAGAAAAACGGTTTGAAAATTTAGTTAACGGACTTGTGAATATGCATGAGCTTGTGCCGAAATATGTCATTAACTCTAGTGTCTGGAGTTGTCAATTGCGAGGCTATTTCTTTTTCAACTTTCGGTCAACAATAACGGTGTTAACATCAGCTTGGGGCTGCTGGACTGCAGATATGGTCTATCTTGTTTATTTTTTAATGGTGGTCTTTCTTCATACTGGTTCAATTATTGTGCCTAGCTGCTGAAGATGAAGATGACGGTGAGGATGATAAGAGGAGGAGGCCGACGAAGAGGAGTAGGAGGAGGTAAAGGAGGAGGAGGTAGTTGTTGTTGTTGCTATCATTGTTATTATTGTTGTTGTTGTTGTTGTTGTTGCGGATGTTGTTCTTATTGTTGATGATGATGATGATGATGTTGTGATTATTGATATTGACATTTTTATGTATACCCCACCCCACTCCCAATATCCCTCATTTTGGGCTAAAAATATCCACCACCTCTGGGCATGTAACCTTTTTGCTGAAATGTTTTATTTCTTATCCTGTGTTCGGAAATAAAAGGACAGAGTTTCAAAGTCTCTTTATGGCACCTATGATGATGATGATGATGATGATGATGATGATGATGATGATGATGATGATGATGATGATGATGATGATGATGATGATGATGATGATGATGATGATGTAATGCGCATGGCTACCAGCGCTTTCAAGATACAGTTGAAAGTACCGCTGAGTAGCGTGAACAGGATATATCGTAATATCGCCAAGATAATAACTTGAGTCCCCTATGAGCGGACGAGGCTACTTCCGAAATCACGGAAAAAGCGCAATTTGACTGCAGTGAACTCGTGAAAATAGAAAAATTTAAGTTTCGTCTCCTCTAGGGGACGAATTAGGTCAAACTGTATTAGTTTCTAGGTCAACTGTCTTTTACGAACCGTTTGAGAATGTTTTTGAACCGTTTGTTGACGCCGGATAGTGTCCTCACTTGGTTTCATGCAATTTATGAATCCAACAAGGCAATTGGGTTTTTGAGACGGAAAGAGCGGAATGTTGTAGAGCAACATTCTGTATATGTTTACAGTGAAATTGCGCTTTTTCCGTGATTTCGCAGGTAGCCTCGTCCGCTCATAGCGGACTCAAGTTATTATCTTGGCGATATTACGATATATCCTGTTCACGCTACGCGGCGAAGATTAGAGGTGTATCTTGAGTGCGCTGGTACCTTGGTGCAATGGGTGTGATGATGATGATGATGATGATGATGATGATGATGATGATGATGATGATGATGATGATGATGATGATGATGATGATGATGATGAGAATGGCACAAGAAAAAGGTTCAAAGTATTGGAGAGGGGTGGCTATTTATTGGTTGCGGTTGCTGGGTAGACTGGTCTTTTGCAGAGGGTGAATTCCTATAACACATCTTTAACCTAGCCCTTTGATGATGATAATGATGAGAAGGAGAAAGACAAGGATTGGTTGATGATGATGATGATGAGGAGGAGGAGATGGAGGAAGAGTAGACTGATGTTAACGACTAGGAAAAGTAATAGGGACTTTTGGCCACTAGGAAGAGGTAGAAGAACCGCACAACAAGCACCACACTCAAATACATTATTAATACAAACTCTTAGTGTTCTATCTTCAAAAACAGTGAACGAAATGTAGTGTTTGTATACATCAAAGCAAAAAAAGGATGGTAATACGATGCCTAAAAGTATTATTTACAGCAAAGGCTGATCAAAAACCAAGATGGTCAGCCATTCAAATGTATTTCCAAGCATTTCAACACTCGGCTTTATCCCAAGGAAGCAAAAAAGAAAACATGGAATGAGCTATCAGCAAGCAAAACAATTATTAACAACATCGCTGTAGCCAAGTTTTAGATACGGCGCAAAACCTGTACATACATTGATAAAGCACTATGACCTTGACCTTTGAGAAAGACAAAATACGAATGTTATGATAAGCTGAGCAGTAGTTAAGGTATCCGCAAAGTATAAAGGAAGAATTTCAGTTCAGTCATTCTTGATATAAGACAAAAAGTGTGTTTTGAACAAAAATGTGAAAGTCGGATCGACGGACCAATTGACCGACAACAAGATCGCTACTGAAGGATGGCCCATGATTTGAAGTTTGTGTATATCAAAAGGCAAACGTTTTCAAGATATTGAGCAAAACGTGTTTAGCAACAAAGAGCGACTTTAACCTTTGCGATATAGTAAATATGATAGCACGTTAGGCAGCCACTAACCTAGGTAAAGTCCTCGTGAAGTGTGGCCAAAATCTGTTCAGTGGCTCTTGAGATATGACTTCTAACGGACCGACCAACCTATATAGACCGACAAATCGAGCTTTCCCACCGACTATCTCCAGGGGCGTCGCACGGTCCAAAATATTGGGGGGGCAACCCTGTCGACGGGGAGGTGGGGGGGGGGGGCTGACAAGCGGGACGCACCCTGTAATATATCTTCGTACCTTCATCCAACTGAAAGACTGAGAGTAAAAACATTTAATTATTTATGTTCTTCTTTACTGAAAATACAAGATTCATTTCCAGAAACTACAAATACATGATTAGCGATATGTGATAATGATTAAAACCAGGAAACACGAACATTAATTACCTGCCGCAAGATCATCTAGGTTGAAATTGTGTCTTCTCTATAAATCACAACTCGTTTTGCATATTGCATACATATAATGACCAAACACTTCCACTACCAGTTTCAGAAAATCAGTCAATTGATCAATTTGTTTTACTAAGGCGTATATTACTCGCAGTTTCTCTAAAGCAAAATACTGTCTGTCTGAGTGCCTTTTGTCTTGGTGATCACACCCAGCTTGCAGTTGTCCAGGACGCTGAAAGTTCCAAACACTTCTCTGCGGTGCTGAGAAGATGCAAAAGTATTGGCAAGCTTAACCAAATCCAAGGAATCCGTCCTTTGTTTGTGGACGTGGAGCAGCATCAAGTGGTTCAGACGCTCTTCTGTTGAGCTTGACCTGAGGTAGTTCTTGACCCTCCTCATGGCACTGAAAGTTCTTTCGCTCACGGCATTGGTGGCAGGCATGACCAAAATGAGCTTCAGTAAAAGCCCAACCTCAGACATGAGAGCTAGCTTTGAGACAGACAGTGACTTGAAATGCTGAACAACGGCTGACAATTTCTTGTTTCCACCAGACATTTCTTGTGCAAGACTCTGAAGCTGAACTGAGAGCCTTGACTGGTCAAGGTCTTGCCCATAGAAGTCGCAGACATCTTGTAGCTGCTTGTCACAGTCCTGGCCGTTCACTGCATTCAAAAGGAGCTGTTCACATTTGGAGTAAGTTTCAAAATCCTGTTGATCAAAACGATCAGTCAGGCACGTTGTAAGACTGTCCAGGGCCTCAAAATAAATTCCCCGGTAGTGGTCTTCAACAGTGCTTGGGAATTCTGGAGCACTGCATCCTTCCTCTAACCTTGCCGGTCTTCTTTGTTGTCTTGGTAAACATGGATCGTTCACCTGTGAGACTTTTGCTTGGCGGCAGGTTTTCTCCCAAAAAAGGTGAAATGCCTCATCACTTCTGATGCTGCACAAAGTCTCCCTGGTCATCTTGGCAATCTCCTGGGCTGTTGTGAAACACAGGCACATGCTAATAGATTATTGTAATATTATTTCGTACGTTAGCCCTTTACACTACGGTTTAAAAATATGGTGATTTTTTTAATTATTGATTCTTCCTGCCTTGCTCTATCGTTTGAAATCTTGTTCTTGTTCTTGTTCTTCTTCTTCTTCTTCTTCTTCTTCTTCTTCTTCTTCTTCTTCTTCTTCTTTCTCTCTCTCTTTCTTTTTTTTTTTTGCCAAATTATTGGGGGTGCAGGTGCCCCCCCTGCCCCCCCGTGTGCGACGCCCCTGATCTCAAAGTATTTGCCCATTATTCATTATTCATTCATACCTCTCCCTTTCATTCGTTTTCTGTTTGTCTTGAGTAAAGGATAATTGCAGGTGATGGCGGTTGTCGTTCTCACAGACAGTTAAACCGGAAGATGACACTCTTTCCACATTTGCATACTAACGGAATAACAAATTATTAATCCGCTTAGTGTTTCTCTGTGTGTGTATGTGTGGGTGTGCGTGTGTGTGTGTGTGTGCGCGCGCAGAATCCAGCACAAACACCAGATGCAATGTTGCTCGCTTCATGCACTTAAGATTTTTACAGGTAATCGCTCAGGCCTTTTCTGGATAAAACTATGCTCGAGAATGGCACACAAAAAAGGAGGTTCAAAATATAGGAGAGGGGTGGCTATTTATTGGTTGCGGTTGCTGGGTAGACTGGCCTTTTGCAGAGGGTGAATTCCCAGAGGGCATCTTAAATTTAGAGCTCCGAGTGGCATTTTCACCGTGGGCTATTGGGAGATCGTGTCTTGTCTGTGGCATTCTTCGGCGTCACAAAGTAATGTAAGTATTCCTGAAAGATTGTTAGTGAATTTGTTTCCTTGGTTGCTTTTAAAAATTTGTTTGAATACTTGGCGCCTTTAGCAGGTAAACGAGCTGCTCAAAGGATGTTGGCCGAAATCAGGATCTGAAGACGTTCGTACACTTCATTCACGACATGGTGTTGAAAACCTCTTTGTTTTTCTTTTTTTTTTTATGAGTGTGAAATGGGATGCTCAATGCTAGGAAAAAGTGTTGCCCCCAAAAATAGAACGTTCGTCTATTTGTGGAAAGCTTACACCACTGTGGCTGCTCGCCGTTGATTTTCTCACAAGCGAGCCGATCAATGCTTGCAGCAACAAGCGCACTGGCGGCACTGTCAAACTCCCAAGACGACTAACTGAGCCGCCCTGTTTTATCAGATGTCTATGGCGAGTGCTGATGATAAACGGACTACACTGAAATACTTTCCATGGCTTCGTGTCTCTAACCTGTTGGTTTTTTTTAAATGTTATTTTTGATCTTTTCTGCAAACATCACAAATTAATTGTTAACAAAAGAATATAATTTTCAGATCACAACAAGTTATTGAACGTATTTTCTGTTATCGACGCTTAGTTTGACGGCATGAAAATACATTGAGGCCTCACAAGGGTTGTAGTGACGCTGTGACAAAAAAAATGACCTCCATTGATAACAAGCACCCTTGTTGAACCCCAAGTGATCTTCCATCTTCTTATAGACAATAACTGTACTCTGTGTCTTCTCCCTCTGTGCTTTATGTAAATAGTGAGAGTACGCTACATCAAAACAATTCTTTATTTCATGAGGAAGCGCTACAAAACGATGGAAAATGGCCGCCAAGAGCGGCTTTATTAACCTGGCAAGTGGACAAAAACGAGAACAAATAGGCCCACATCAGGAAATATTTATTAGCCTAAGAAGGACATAACCTAGGCATGTACACTACTGAAATTGTTCCAGTTCCTAATTTCTACGACAGTTTTACTATTAGAGGCGACTGTATGTTTGACATTGTGTATATCGTGGTTGCTACGTGCAATGGTACACTTCCATAATGCTATTGGATGCAGTCTAGCAAAAATTTCGCAAATAAAATGCAGTTTCCTTTCTTACGTGACTTAGCTACGAGACTTTTCAAAACACCGAGGTTTTCTCCGGGAACTCCGGTTTCCTCCCTCCCTTCAATAATGGTATTTAATGCAGTCTATCTAGCAATTTCAAAAATAAAATTTGATTTTCTTTCCGTCTCCTCGCATTTAAACCACACGTTGGAGTGATCAATGTTGGTGTGTGTAGAGAGTAACGAAGTGGGCTTTTAGTGCCTTGCCATCTTCATCTACCTCTTTTCTCTCCCTACGGCGGATGCAAACTCTTTTAAAAAAAAAAAACTTACTTGTTTGGTGTCATTGGTGATTAATGTTTGTTTTTTTTGTTCGTCACTGCAGTGCTTACTACGTGATATTTAGACTGTATAGTTGGGTTAGGGTATGGTTTCATTTACTTTTTCGTGTCTGATATCTGTTTTTTATTGCAGCTTTTCTAATTCTTTTGCTCTTGAACTTTCTCTTGATTCGTGTACTGTACTGCTTAGATCGCAATCCTACATATTCCTCTATTAATTTCCCATTCATTTTGTCTTTCAGCAAACCTAATTTCTTCTGGTTTGTTTTGCTGTACAAAGGGTAAGTATCAGGATAGTCACTAGTGTCATAATGTTCTAAATTCTGTTTCTAGTTCTTAATAAATGTCTTCATTAGTGATGTCTAATATTAAAGAATCGGTGTCTGTATATAAAACTCTAGTTTCTGGATACTTTGGTTTCAAGAAGTTGTAATAAAATTTGAACATTAGTAGCTTAGAAAGGTCTAATATTGTCATTCCATAAACACCAGTTTGTCTAGATTAACTTTGGTGGTTTTCATAGTAACAGCACACAGTGAGCCATGATACTCTTTGTAACCAAGGTTCTGAGGCTTAGATGTTAACCTTATAGCCTGATTAGGTGTTGTAATTAGCATTACGTCTTTGCGCTTGTATGGGTTCTCTATAATTTACCAAAACAGCTGTTATTCAGCAACTTAAAGAAATCTTTTTCAAATGTAGATTGTGCTTGTTTTCTGAGCTCTGTGTTTTTATTGATGTTTGTTTAAAATGTAAATGCTTATGAATCGCCGTAACTTTCAACTCGTGTCTGTCGTAGAACTGAAGGGTTCTTTAGTGGGGAGGTCTATTATAAAGTTATATACAAAAACTGTATCAGCGTTCCTTGTTTTAGATACTGAAGAAGATTTATTTCATAATTTGAATCAGGATCCTGTTATTAATAATTTCCTAAGCAAAGTGAAAAGAACTCGTGAATTATGAGTTTGGAGGTTTGTTGGCACCATTTTCAGCTGGGCTAATTACATCTCAACATCTTATCTGCCTTTAAAAATGGACTCTTCCAATCCGGAGATGAATCAGAATCCAGAGACACAGAAGACTGTGCTACAGGAGATGAACCCAGTACAAAGAGTGACTAAAGAAAAAAATCCCAGGCGAATCGCAGCTGGAAAAAAAAATTAGTTGAATTAGATATCCTCCCAATTCTCCAAGAAGAAGTTGAGGCAGCAGTGCAATCACTGAAGAAGGGGATGTCAGCAGGAGTTTTTTTTAATTTAATCGTTCTTATATAGTGCTTTTCCAGCTCAAGAGCTGCTCAAGGCGCTGGCCGATACAGGATCTAACTCAAGCCGCCCGAGACGCCCACCCGCAGCCTTTGGGCGCATGGTCTGACGCCCGGACAACTGAGCACAATCCTGGGCAGCCAGGGATGGGGGAGAAGGACCTAGGTGCATGCTGGGTGTGTTCTTGTCACCGGCACTCACCCGTCTAGGACATGAGCGTCAGGATCTTTAAAGTCCGTTATGATGGAATGTATGCGACACACAGACTAGACCTCGGTTTATACTCTCATCCGAAGGAGTAGGAAAACAGGAGTAAAGTGTCTTTCCCAGGGACACAACACAATGGTCCGGCCAGGGCTCGAACCCGGGACCTTCAGATCCGCAAGCCGAAGCACTACCATTAGACCACAGTGCCTCCCTAACATACAACATACCCGCAGAATTGCTTCAAGCAGGAGGAGAAGCCATGATTGACGCCTTCACCATTATCTGTAACAGTGGCCCACAGAATGGACCCAGTCGCTTGTCATCATTTTTCCCAAAAAAGGTAGCCATCAGGAGTGTGAAAATTACCGCACCATAAACCTCACCAGCCATCCTACCAAAGTCCTCCTGAATATAATACTCAACAAGCTGAGCAAATGATAGCTGAAGACAAAGCAGAAATCATGGCAGGGAGTAGTCCCATTGAGCAGATTTTCAAACTCATAATAATCTGCAAAAATACCTACATCATCAACAACATCTATATCATGTGTTTTAAGCTTCAAGAAACCGTTTGACCGATTCTAGCATGCAGCTCTGTGGGCAACCATGAGAGTGTACAACATCAGCCCTAACATTATTGAAGTCATCAAAAGCCTGTATGACAAGTCTACCAGTGCAATCCTCCACAACAGCGCCATCGGGAACTGGTTCAGAACAACAATCGGCGTGCGTCAAGGATGCCTACTCTCTCCAACACTCTTCAACATCTTCCTGGAGCTCATCCTCTCACTTACCACGCGCCTCGTTACATTCAACCGACTATGCCTCCGCACACAGCCAGCTCCCACAGTTATGATCTGGTTGTGCTGACTTACAGTGTGACTCAAGATTGTGTAGACCACTTTGACATGTCAAATAAAATTCGTGTCATTTTGCCTCGTTTTGGGGAGCGTGCGCCGTTTTGGCGAGCGTGTCCCGTTTTGGGGAGCTTGACATAATAACCTACTTTTTAGGAAGGTGGGGAAGGGTGGGGGGGAGAGTGGGGGTAATGGTGGTAGAGAGTGGATGTGGAGGTGGGAATATTACATCACACCAGAGCGCACTGGTCACATTATTGTGACACCAGTAAACCAGCTGATGGCAAGGGGAAAAATATGGTCAATCCGGGATTCAAACCAGGAACCTTTACTCGTAAGCCGCTCTACCAACTGTACCCCAGTTGGTAACTAGAGGAGTGGTGCATATATGCAGGCTAGGCTGGCGATACAATACCACTGACTAGACTCTTTGCTAAGTTATGTGTTTAAAAGCAGAACTGTGTTTACATAGGTGATAGTAGAAAATTTAAGTATTGAAATGCTTTTATTTAAGGAAAAGATTGTGATGTGAAGGAATAGGCATGAATAATTAGTATAAAAAATAGATGTATGGGGGTTTAATTCAAAACAGGATTTAAGACCCTTTACAATAGCATATATTTGAAAAGAAATAGGGTAAGGGAGAGAAAAATATGGGAGTGAGAGTTAGATCATCAAAAAGTGCTCATTTTTAGAGAAAAGAGGTAAATAAAGATGGTAAGGCGCTAAAAACCCTTTTCTATACTCTCTTGTGAGCGCGTATGTGGGTTACAGATCACCCCGCTTTCAGTCGATATAAGAACAAAGTGCATATAACATCCCGTGCTACTCTATTACTATGGTGTGCAGGTAGTTACTAATCATAAAATACTACTTCTTACATATCCTGGTTCATTTTGGATCGATTGTAATTTTAACTTTTCAAAATCAAAATCAAAATATTTGAACATCCCTGACGAAGTGTATATTAACAAACTAATTTTGTAATCCTATCAAACGAAAGATACCAAAAGAGAGCATTTCATGATATATTTAGATATAACACTATGGATCAATATTTGAACTCGCGCATACCATTCCCATATTAAAAGGCCACAACGCCGAAGCGAACACAAAACAATACAAGACAAAACATAACAAAGTATGCTATATCATTTATGGACACGTACTTTGAAACCTATTTTTGTATTCATACCTCCATCGTTGAAATTGTGGTAGAAATTCTGTAGTTTTATTGACCTATGAAAATAGAATTAATCAGAATGTTAGAAAATAGGACTGGTTTGAACTCCGGAATCAAGTGCATATTATGTCGATTGTTTTTTCACGGGAGATGTGTCTGCTTGGGAGGGTAGAGGAAGGGGATCATTCTGCTGTGTGGGTGGATGAAGGTAGAGGAGAGGATTATTCTGCTGTGTGCGTGGATGAAGGTAGAGGAGAGGATTATTCTGCTGTGTGGGTGGAGGAAGGTATAGGAGAGGATCATTCTGCTGTGTGCGTGGATGAAGGTAGAGGAGAGGATCATTCTGCTGTGTGGGTGGATGAAGATAGAGCAGGGGGTCATTCTGATGTGTGCGTGGATGAAGGTAGACCAGGGGATCATTCTGCTGTGTGGGTGGATGAAGGTAGACCAGGGGATCATTCTGCTGTCTGCGTGGATGAAGGTAGAGGAGGTGATCATTCTGCTGTGTGAATGGATGAAGATAGAGCAGGGGGTCATTCTGATGTGTGCGTGGATGAAGGTAGACCAGGGGATTATTCTGCTGTGTGCGTGGATGAAGGTAGACCAGGGGATTATTCTGCTGTGTGCGTGGATGAAGGTAGACCAGGGGGTCATTCTGCTGTGTGGGTGGATGAAGATAGAGCAGGGGATCATTCTGCTGTGTGCGTGGATGAAGGTAGGCCAGGGGATCATTCTGCTGTGTGCGTGGATGAAGGTAGGCCAGGGGGTCATTCTGCTGTGTGGGTGGATGAAGATAGAGCAGGGGATCATTCTGCTGTGTTCGTGGGTGAAGGTAGAGTAGGGGATCATTCTGCTGTGTTCGTGGGTGAAGGTAGAGTAGGGGATCATTCTGCTGTGTTCGTGGGTGAAGGTAGAGTAGGGGATCATTCTGCTGTGTGGGTGGATGAAGGTAGAGGAGGGGGTCATTCTGCTGTGTGGGTGGATGAAGGTAGAGGAGGGGGTCATTCTGCTGTGTTCGTGGGTGAAGGTAGAGTAGGGGATCATTCTGCTGTGTGGGTGGATGAAGGTAGAGTAGGGGATCATTCTGCTGTGTGGGTGGATGAAGGTAGAGGAGGGGGTCATTCTGCTGTGTGCGTGGATGAAGGGTGACGTGGGGTGGAGGATGGGTATTGTTAACGTTGTAGGTTTGTGTTAAATTTATGGAAATGCGCGTGCGCGTATACCGCGTAGGTATATAGCTTACGTGTGTGTGTGCGTGGCGTGCGTACGTGTATGTGTGTGTGCGTGTGTGTATGTGTGTGTGCGTTCGCTTGTAGTTATAATGCCTGTTCGGAATCATTTTAATCGAAGTACATGGCGTGGGACTTATAATATTTATAATTTCATTTTTCGTTGGGGGTAGTTGCTTGGCAATAGGGACTAGAGTTCACAAAAGCATCTTAAATAATAGTCTTTATTTGATGATGCAAACCTCGACAGTGAAGGAAATTATAGAAAAGATTATCTGCTGCTGCCACTAGTTTATATTGTAGTATTATACAATAGGTAACCTACGCCAACACCTATTCCATCCTATCCCGTAGTTCAAAAATCGCTGGAACATCGCAGATGATCGTTTAACCAGCGTACTCCATCTTTCTCGGTCCTCAGCAACGTCTTTAGTCATCGGTTGATTAGTTCACACTGTTGTTTTGTCCCCTTTTGCTTGTTTAATTCATTCATGCTTGTGATGTTGTTCTTGCTTTTTTTTAAAGGTTGCTCAACTATTATTTTTCATGCTTTGTGCCTATTTTACTGGTTGAGTGGATAGTGAAGGAGTTGAGCAGCTAGCTGCTTAATCAACAATAAGTATACGGAATATGGGATGACAACCGGGACAAGGTCATTACTTCAATATACATCTATTCCATATTCATTACTTGGGTATAAGAGATCCTATCCTATCCCGTAATTCGAAAGTCGTTGGGGCACCACAGATGATCGTTTAACCAGCGTACTCCATCTTTCCTCCTACCTCTTTTTCGGGCTCCCTCTTCATCTGCCTCCTTGCACCGTGCCTTGCAGGATGGTCTTTGTAAGGCCTGATGCTCCGCTGGCGTGGCCATACTATCTGAGTTTCCGTTTCTTCAACATTGTGGGCATGTCATCATGTTGTCCGATGGCTTGTATGATGATCTGTCGGAATTCGTCGTTGGTGATGTGCTGGGTATAGGAAATGCTCAGAAGTCTTCTGTAGCACCTCATCTCCATGCTTTGTATTCTTCGTTGGAGATCTGCTGTGAGGTTCCATGTTTCGCAAGCATATAGGAAGATGGAGATGACAAGGGAGCACAGCTGCCTTACCTTGGAGTGCAGACTGATGGTCCTGTCTTTCCAAATGGGTTTCAACCTTCTCCGGGCAGCAGTTGTTTGTGCGATCCTGGAGAGGACTTCCTGTACTCATTGTCTGATACAATGGCTCCTAAATATTTGAATCCATACACAGTGTTGAGGGATTGGCATTGGCCTTTGATGTCCGTGTTGATGCCAGTGGTGATGTTGATATTCTCTGTACTTATTTCCATTTCAAAGGTTATGGACATGGGGTCAAGCCACTGTACCAACTTGTTCTTGTTCCACTCCAGCCAAACCATCAATGTCATCTGCAAAACGAAGGTGGAAGATTGCTCTACCCCATATGCTGACTGCCTTCATGATCTGCAAGGGCATTTGACATGATGCGCTCTAGGAAGATGTTGAAGAGTGTTGGAGAGAGTGGTAGCCTTGTCATACAGGCTTTTGATGACTTCAATAAAGTTAGGGTTGATGTTATACACTCTCATGGTTGCCCACAGAGTCAGAATCGGTCAAACGCTTTCTTGAAGTCTACAAACACATGATATAGATGTTGTTGGTGTTATAAGAGATATTTGAATGTAAACCGACTTGCAAATAAGTTTAGTCAATCTCTTCACTTCACTCAGTAATATTTCAGGCCTTATCTCAATGCATTGTCTCCTGTTTTCAGAGCAAGATGAAGCTAATCTCTATTTCCTGTCTGGCGGCCGTGTTGCTTTTGTGCCTGGCGATTGGTCTCCCCTGCGGAAGTGATGCCAAAAAGTGCGTGTTCAGCTGTCTGCGTGACGTCATCTCCTGCAAGCGGAAGACGGGAGCGGAGGAGTGCTGTGACAAATACTATAAATGCTTCATGGAATGCAACCCCGAGGCTTCGGAACTACCACCGTAAGCATGATAATGAGGACGACGGCGACGACGACGACGACGACGATGATGATGATGATGATGATGATGATGATGATGATGATGATGATGATGATGATGATGGTGATGATGATGATGATGATGATGATGATGATGATGATGATGATGATGATGATGATGATGATGATGATGTCGACACCACTGAAGATCAGTCCGTTTTACCCTATTTTAATTCTTGACGTTGAGGTTTTGTGTTCCGAGGAAAGAATGAAACCACGCTCAACCACTCAAACATTCATGTTATTGCTAAGCTACTACTATTATTATGTGTTGCATGGGAGGCACTGTGGTCTAATGTTAGTGCTTCGGCTTGCGGATCTGATGGTCCCGGGTTCGAGCCCTGGCCGGGCCATTGTGTTGTGTCCCTGGGAAAGACACTTCACTCCTGTTTTCCTACTCCTTCGGATGAGAGTATAAACCGAGGTCTAGTCTGTGTCGCATACATTCCATCATAACGGACTTTAAAGATCCTGAAGCTCATGTCCTAGACGGGTGAGTGCCGGTGACAAGAACACACCCAGCATGCACCTAGGTCCTTCTCCCCCATCCCTGGCTGCCCAGGATTGTGCTCAGTTGTCCGGGCGTCAGACCATGCGCCCAAAGGCTGCGGGTGGGCGTCTCGGGCGGCTTGAGTTAGATCCTGTATCGGCCAGCGCCTTGAGCAGCTCTTGAGCTGGAAAAGCGCTATATAAGAACGATGAAATAATAAATAAATAAATAATAACGTGTATGTTGCTACAGACCGCCGTCTGACTGTTGATTTGGGGACAAGCGCGGATATAGCTTCCAGTAGTAGTATGAATGTCGCTCTGGCATCCGTAGTGGTAGGCCCTACCTGTCCCGTTGTAAACAAAATCTCCTTATTTCCGTGCAGATGTGACCGAGGGACGCAGAAGCGAGAAAGCTGGGCGAAGAAGGAGGAGAGCGACAAGCAAAACAGTTTGGTGCAGTGGCTGCTCAGCCAACAAGCACCATAGAACCTGGACCCCCCAACGATCAACAATTCATTTTTATTTGACGAAGCTTAGCTCCAAATATGATAGCACAGTAGAAATAGCGACACTGAGCAATAAAAATTTCACGTTTCTTTTGACTAAGTTTATTTTCTGTTATTATAGTAGAAAACCAGGGGTAGCAACTCAAAGTGTATTCCTGTTTGAGTAAGTTTTAACCTTTATAAATTGCTAAACAAAAAACTGAAGATTTTTAAATAACTTTACTATCTACAATTGTAGTTAAAATGATCTATTTGCTGTGTTACACTCGATTGGTGTTTTTCTATCAGTAGTTGATTCAGCCCCAGTGCTGAAGTCCTGATAAGTGTAACTCGGATTCGTTTATCCACGCAACCCGTTCAATCAGCAACAAGGCTCGGAGTCGCCATATGAAGTTTTCAAACTTTTATTCAGCATATATCAACAACTGCATACAATCGCCTTTTCACTTTTCTTTTTTTTTTACTTTACACAGAGCATCGAATATATAGTTTTTCTCTTCTCCAGAACACCTTGGAACGACCGAGCATGACGCAATTATAACCAATCACAAATAAATTCGTCATCACTGTCTTACGTCATACAACATTCTTTTCGGTCCAAGAATGTTCTCAAATATCTACACCTATCACGAAGCTTCGATCGACAGTAAACAAGCAAATCTAGAAAATTCTCCAATAATATCGACCAACTAAAATTACCAACGTTATACAAAGCTTCTTCTAACCACAACGCAAAATCAAATCAAAGATAAATACACTCTGTCATTGAATACTTTGCAAAGCGAAACGATTAGATCTATCCTGCGCGTTTCAGACATACTATCCTTCGCGTTTCAACGTAACATGCTGCTTGTTTGAAGTTAGAATTATTCCATCGCAGCATGGAACTCCGTTAGAACAAGGGATACTGCAGAAACAAAAACAAGTGGAATTTCTTGACGTTGATGTCTCTGTTGACTTTGGTTACTTGATGTCTCTGTTGACTTTGGTTACTTCTAGTTAAAGAATGATCAAGAAAAGTCTGAAGGCGAGTTTTAACTATTTTAAAGAACTTTTATTTCTCTCCTCTGTAGACTTTGATCAAAAGATTAAAGACCGGATCTGATCCCTACTAGAGTTCTTCAGGTACTATATAATGAGTTGGCCTTGCCTTAGCGCAAACTTGTTAATTGGTCACCGGTACCGGGCAGGTGCTGCAGGATTAGACGACAGCTGAAGTAACTGCAATTTTTGAGAAAGGATCAAGATCTGATCAGGTAATTATCGCCCAGTACGTTTTACTTGCGTTACATGTACAGTTTTAGTCTTTAGTCCGTAATGTTATTGTTAACCATTTTAATAACAATGAACTGTATGTAAGGTGCCAGCACGAATTTTGAAGATCACGTGTCAATCATCTCCTACAGGTAATGGAAGACTTAACAACTCACTTAAACATGCCGCCTGTAGATGTTATGTATTTGGACTTCCGCAAGGCATTTGATACGGTGCCCCATGAGAGATTATTGAAAGAAATGGCAGCCTATGGAATAACTGGATGTATACTGGGCTCTGCAATTTTTTACTGGAAGAGTTCAGACTGTTAGAGTTGCAAACGCTAGGTCTGAAGAAAAACTGAGGTTTTAAGTGGTAGCCATCAAGGCAGTATTCTAGGTCCAATTTTATTAACAATCTTTATTAATGACTTGCGCTTTTACCTGAATTAGTGTATGTAACATTTTTGCAGATGACATTAAAATTTATAACCTCGCCAGTAAGAAAAACATATTGCAACAAGACGTGGACAGACTACAAACGTAGACTAAGCAGTGTAACTTCTACTTTAATGTTGAGAAATGTGAAGTATTGCATTTAGGCAGGAACAACCCGGGATATGACTACCTGATGAATACAGATGTCCAGGAACCAATACAGACGTGCAGTGAGGAAACAAGATTTGGGACAAATGTTTGCCCGGACGCTTAGTTTTGATATAGGCCTACACATAAACAGTTGTGTTAAGAACGCGAACAAAATTATTGGAATAGTACATAGAACTTTAAATTTCCTGATAAGGATACATTTGGCAAGTTATAAAAAGCCATTAATTCGACCTCAGAGTATGCAAATGTTGTGTGGTGTCCAATGTTCAAGAGGCAATCAATCATGACAGAAAGAGTTCAGAGATGGCCACAATTACAAAGCTGCTGAAAGAATGTCATTCTGTCTTGCGCAGATAGATTGAAGTATCTTAAACTACATTCTTTATATGGACGTAGAGTTAGAGGAGATTTAATTCAAGCTTTTAAAATATATAATTGATAATTTAGAATGGTAAAAAAATTTTTCCAACACCTCCTCACAATGAATAAAACCAGGAATCCAGAAGGTAAGATTCTTAAAGAGCATTCTAATACGAACGTCAGAACAATTTTGTTTACTAACAGAGTTTCTTCACATTGGAACAGTTTACCTAGAACTATTAAGACTGCAGAGAATATTAATTGTTTTAAAAAACCAGTTGGACGCAATACCAAAATTCGGAGATTCATCCTAGTGCTTTGATGAGTAATACAAATAGAATAATTGAATGCACATAGACCAAACTAACTGACCAACACTTTGGACTGATAGACACTCTAAATCCCAACCCAGCACTAAAGTTCTGGTATCTCCAGCCTAGTACGTGGAATCTATAATTGTTCGTTATTTTAAAAAAAATCTTTTAATCATTGTGCATGCAAGTAAATCTGACATTACTACACTGAAGTAATAAAGAGGTGGAAAAAACCTTTGACATCCATCAAGTTCAAGCTCTGGCAAAGTGTAGACGAGAGGACGTACATAAAAGACCTTTGACATCCATCATGTTCAAGCTCTGGCAAAGTGTAGACGAGAGGACGTACATAAAAGACCTTTGACATCCTTCAAGTTCAAGATCTGGCAAAGTGTAGACGAGAGGACGTACATAAAAGACCTTTGACATCCATCAAGTTCAAGCCCTGGCAAAGTGTAGACGAGAGGACGTACATAAAAGACCTTTTACATCCATAAGATTCAAGCCCTGGCAAAGTGTAGACGAGAGGACGTACATAAAAGATCTTTGACATCCATCAAGTTCAAGCCCTGGCAAAGTGTAGACGAGAGGACGTACATAAAAGACCTTTGACATCCATCAAGTTCAAGCCCTGGCAAAGTGTAGACGAGAGGACGTACATAAAAGATCTTTGACATCCATCAAGTTCAAGCCCTGGCAAAGTGTAGACGAGAGGACGTACATTAAAGACCTTTGACATCCATCAAGTTCAAGCCCTGGCAAAGTGTAGACGAGAGGACGTACATAAAAGACCTTTGACATCCATCAAGTTCAAGCTCTGGCAACGTGTAGACGAGAGGACGTACATAAAAGACCTTTGACATCCATCAAGTTCAAGATCTGGCAAAGTGTAGACGAGAGGACGTACATAAATGACCTTTGACATCGGATAGTGCAGTGGTTGGAGCACTCGCTACTGTGTCGAAAGTGAAGCACCGTCCGGTGCGGTTAGCACTTGGATGGGTGACCGCTAAGGTGTGAAGCGACAAACAACAACGCCCCCAGTTGACTCAACTGTGATTGAGTACCTACTCTCTTGAGGGTGGGGAAGGTAAAGCAGCGAGGGAGAGAGTTGGGCATCACCCTCATTACGCTGGCCCAAGATAAGTGTGATCTCCAACATCACGCTCCCCTACGGCCACAAGGCTATGGGACTACCTTTACCTTTACCTTTTACCAAGTTCAAGCTCTGGCAAAGTGTAGACGAGAGGACGTACATAAAAGCTTCATGGCCTGTTTCGTTCTCAACCTACCGCTATTACTGCTACTACTATTATAATTGTGTCATCATTGCTTGTCTTATTTTCGGTCACAAGGCCGGCTAAAACAAATTTGGGAAGTAAATGTGTATGCATTGAAATGGTTCTGAGCAAATTCGTTTATTTGGTTGAATTGTTTGGTTTCTAAACTAAATCTCTCTCTCTCTCTCTCTCTCTCACTCACTCTCTCTCTCTTTCTCTCTCTGTCTCTGTGTCTCTCTCTGTCTCTCTCTCTCTGTCTCTCTCTGTGTCTCTCTCTATGTCTCTCTCTCTGTCTCTCTGTCCCTCTCTCTCTGTCTCTCTGTCTCTCTCTCTGTCTCTCTCTGTCTGTCTGTCTCTCTCTCCAATCCCCTATATGTCCACCCCAATTCCGTTCTTGCACCTCTTCATTCATCTTTACTAATCAGAAGAAAAACAGAAAAAAACAACGTTAACTTTGACCTTCCCTCCCCATCTTTCAGTCCAACACACGCCCGCATAAAATCCACATCTTTGTTGTAAATTATAATGTGTGTGTGTCTGTGTAAATGTTGGTTGGACTGATGGGTTTTGCGCCTGATGCTCTGACTGAATTAAAGGAACACAGAAAAGAAAACGAAAACAAAAACAAAAAGACAGATGTTAAAAAAAAAATATAGAAAGAAAGAAACGAGGAAATCAAATTAGTTAATTAGTTATTCATTGCTTACAGGGTCCAGCGGACTGCAAAGAGCCGAATCAGGACCACATAATCAAGCCCACAACTTCGCTGAAAGAGGACTCGCCCCTGATCCGCATAAAAGATCTGCCGAAATAACCCTAGTAGTAACACTGAAGGCACTCACCAGCCGGTCACTTTACAATAAAGACAGCCCAAGCAGGGGACACTGAGGCTATGCTCTAATTTATCGAACCCCGTTTACAAAAACAAAATATACAATACAATACAATACAATTTTATTGTCTGATGTTCATCACAAACAGAAATTTGTCTTTGGCTCGTCGTCCGCAAGAAGCATGCAATATATCCATTTTATATACACAACTAGTAGAGACACATTCATTTCTAATGAAAGAGCAGAAACCTTAAATTCCAATCAAATACAGACATTCACAATCTAAACCCCACATCAATAATAACTAATAATTTTACATTCATGCAGAAAAAGCACACGCATACAAACCCACACACAAAATAATCTAATGACAGCTGTTCAAGTTAAGTGTTGTCTTAAACTATACATTTCACGGCCTAAACATGATTATAATGGCATTGCTTAAAAGGTAGAGGCATGACTAGAACATTCTACATTTACCTATACATAGACAGTCAACAATCAATTACATAATACAATGCAGTAACTACATTCTTAAAACATACTAATAATTTCAAAAAAAATCCAGCAAAGACACAACTGAGCAGGTTGCCTATTTCATAACTAGATTACATTTAAGAGCACCATAACAATGGTTAGGATCATTAAAATAACAATGCACATGTTATAAGACTAGAACAAGTTCATTCAATCTACTAATTAAGAATGTCAATATAAACATCATAAAATATCAAGAAAACACATACAGGTAACATATAAAATGCCTACATTGCCAAATACTAACATCATAGGAAGCACCAGTGACCACCTGGCAGAAAGCGTCCACTATTCCCAAGCTGATGACCAACAGACCTCACACACAAATGAGGAGTTTTGCCCCGGAAGTTTTCAAGAAAAAGGTATGTCACTGGTCTAGCGAAGAAGAAGAAGGTATAGTAGATTACATTACATATAGTATAGTATAGTAGAGTAGATTGATAGAACAGAGTAGGGAGGAGAAAGAACAAAGGAGAAAGACAGCGACAGTGGGAATTTAAAGCACTACATTTCCAGAAAGTGGGGATTACATTACCTGATTATTGCTTTAGGTCCAGCGGACTCTTCCTAGCCAAATCAGGACCAGTATAGCCGAATCAGGACCACAAAATCAAGACCACAACTTCGCTAAAAGACGACTCGCCCCTGATCCGCATAAAAGATCTGCCGAAACAACCCTATTGGCAACACTAAGGCACACAACCAGCCGGTCACTTTACAATAAAGACATCCCACGCAGGGGACGCTGAAGCTATACCTAATTTATCGAACCCCGTTTACAAAAACAAAATAGAATATAAACATCATTATAAAATATCAACAAAACTCATACATATAAAATACATTGCCAAATAATAACATCATAGGAAGCCCCAGGACCACCTGGCAGAAAGCGTCCACTATTCCCAAGCTGATCCAACAGACCTCACACACAAATGAGGAGTTTTGTCCCGGAAGAGTTTTCAAGAAAAAAGGTAGGTGACTGGTTAAGCGAAGAAGAAGATAGTATAGTAGATTAATATAACAGAGTAGGAATGAGAACGAACAAAGGTGAAAGACAGCGACAGTGGGAATTTAAAGCACTAAATTTCCAGAAAGTGGGGATACTATTTATACAGAAACCCCCGGCACCACCACGGGGGTAATACTATTTATACAGAAAACCCCGGCACCTCCACGGGGGGGAGGAAAACAAAAAAAGACGAGAAAAAAAACGAAATGAGGAAAGGAGAAGAAGAAGGAAACAAGAAGAAGAACAAGCAAATAAATAAATAATGCATACAGAGATTCGTAAGACAGAACAAAACAAGCAAACAAAAACCTTTCCACAAGTATTATTTAAACACATTTTAATTTTTTCACATTATTTTTACATATGACACAAAATGCAAAACGAAAATTGCACCAACATTGCTACAACACCGAAACTAGAGAGGCAAAGCCCATATGACTCCCATGCTCCTTATAGAACTTGCAGTATTTAACATGAAAATGAGCACCCAGAAGTTAGTTAGTTACAGGGTCCAGCGGACTGCAAAAAGCCGAATCAGGACCACAAAATCAAGACCACGACTTGGCTGAAAGAGGACTCATCCCCGATCCGCATAAATATCTGCTGAAACAACCCCAGTGGTAACAATGAAGGCACTCCACAAGCCGGTCATTGTACAATAAAGGTATCTCACGCAGGAGATGCTGAAACTATACTCTAATTTATCGAACCCCCGTTTACAAAAACAACATACGATACAAACATCATTATAAAATATAACAAAACACATACATATAAAATGCCTACAGTCCTAAATAATAATATCATAGGAAGCTCTAGTGACCATTTGGCAGAAAGCGTCCAATATTCCCAAGCTGGATACAACAGATCTCACACACAAATGAGGAGGGTTTTTTTCCCGGAATAGTTTTCACAAAAAAATGTAGGTGACTGGTCTAGCGAAGAAGAAGAATGAGAAAGAACAAAGGAGAAAGACAGCGACAGTGGGAATTTAAAGCACGAAATTTCCAGAAAATGTGGATACTATTTATACAGAAATCCCGGCATCCCCACGGGGGGTTGAGCGCCCAGAAGAAGAACAAAATTAAATGGTGGCATTAAAAAAATAAGTGATAAGCTTACCGACTTTGATCTTACTATGCTCTTGACCTTGCGATGACCTCAAGATCGGGCTCTAAATACACTCATGTACTATCAAATAAACTACAGCAAAAGTTGTAAATATGCACACATACATTACATTACATTATTATTGCTTTAGGTCCAGCGGACTCTTCCGAGCCAAATCAGGACCGGACAACCCCCGATCCGCATAAAAGATCTGCTGAAACCACCCTAGTGGTAAAACCGAAAGCTCTCCACCAGCCAGTCACTTTACAATAAAGACATCCCACGCAAGGGACGGCTGAGGCTTCACCCCAACTTATCGAACCCCCGTTTACAAAAACAAAATAGAATACAAACATCATTATAAATTATCAACAAAACACTTACATATAAAATGCCTACATTGCTAAATAATAACATCATAGGAAGCCCTAGTGACCACCTGGCAGAAAGCGTCCAATATTCCCAAGCTGATCCAAAAGACCTCATACGCAAACAAGGAGTCTTGTCCCGGAAGAGTTTTCAAGAAAAAAGGTAGGAGACTGGTCTAGCGAAGAAGACGATAGTATAGCAGATTGATAGAAAAGAGCAGGAATGAGAAAGAGCAAATGAGAAAGACAGCGACAGTGGGAATTTAAAGCACAAAATTTCCAGAAAGTGGGGATACTATTTATACTGAAACCCCCGGCACCCCAACGGGGGTATGCACACATACACAAATGAAAAAAACAACACCAAGTGACCTTGGGATGACCTTGTCCTTCAATGACCATAACCTTTACGTGACCTCTCATGCTCAGGTATAAACAAATATTAATAACCCAGTGTTGTATACTATGGGTTAATATAGAGCCATCCAACTGTACAATGACCTATTTTTGTATGTTTTTGCAAGGCCTAAAATTACCTTGACCTTCAAGATCAATGCAAAAGCGAAGCATATATGAAAGATCAATCTATGATCTCTAAATACAACATGTTTGGATTTATATCTCTCATAGTTTAGGGTCACGTCAAGGTCACTTCAAAGTACCTATACTAACCGACTTTGGACAGCCCCAGTGACTTGGCCTTGAATCGAGGCTGATCAAATTTGCACAGGATGTGCATCTCAAGAAAGCGTTTGGTCGAGTCTGCTTGCACGAGAGTGTACAACATTAGCCCTAACATTATTGAAGTCATCGAAAGCCTGTATTACAAGGCTACCAGTGCAGTCCTCGACAACTGCGCCATTGGGAACTGGTTCATAACAACACTCTTCAACATATTATTTTATTATTCTTTTATTTTATTTTATTTTTTTTTATTTACCTTATTGTCCCTTTTCCATAGGGAAATTCTGGGCCGCCTCCCCTGGGGAAAGCGCAGTCGCAGCCTGTGGAGCGCCCAAACCCAACCTACCTAACATTAGTTGTGACTTTGAAATTTTGCTGGGGGAGCAAACAGGAGTACCCGGAGAAAACCCCGAGACGTTGCCCGAGTCGAAAGTAAATAATGTTCGGAAAAACAAAACGCCCAGATGCTGGACTGAACCCACACCTGTCAGGCGCCATTGGTTTCTGGACTGTGGACAAGGCAAGTTCGTCCCGCCTTAGCCCACTTGGCCACAACGCTCGCTACTGGAGCGCATCATGTCAGATTCCCTTGCAGATCATGAAGGCACAGTCAGAACAGGGGGTAGAGCAATCTCCAACCTCCGTTTTGCGAATGATATTGATGAATTGGCTGGAGAGAAGCAAGAACTTAAACAGCTAGTACAGACTTGACACCACCTCCAGAGCCTTTGGAATGGAAATAAGTGCAGAGAAGACCAAAATGATGACCAACAACAACAATGGCATCAACACGGACATAAAATTCTAAGGCCAATTCCTCAACATGGTGCATAGCTTCAAATATTTAGGAGCCAATGTATCAGACAATGGGTCCCGACAGGAAGTTCTCTCCAGTATCGCACAAACAGATGCTGTCCTGACAAGGCCAGGTTGGAGCCCATTTGGAAAGACAGGACCATCAGTCTACACTCCAATGTAAGGCTGCTGCGCTCCCTTGTCATTTCCATTTTCCTATATGCTTGCAAAACATGGACCCTCACAGCAAATCTACAATGAAGATTACAAAGCATGGAGATGGTGTGCTACACAAGACTTCTGAGCATTTCCTATACCCAGCAAATCACCTACGATGAAGTCCGACAGACTATCACACAAGCCATTGGACAACACGATGACCTGCTCACAGTGGTGAGGAAACGGAAATTTCGATGGTATGGCCACGTCACCAGAGCATCAGGCCTTGCAAAAACCATCCTGCAAGGCACGGTGCAAAGAGGCAGAAGAGGGAGACAGAAAAGGAGATTGGACTGGCTTGACACTAAGCGAAGCCATAAGGGTTGATGAAGACAGAGAAAGGTGGAGTACGCTGGTTAAACGATCATTTGCGGTGCCCGGATGACTTTGGTGTTACAGGATAGGATATGATAGGATGTTTCTCATTTATATCTATCCTACAACAAAGAATCATGTTCAATATTAGTTACTTTAAAAAAAATGAAATTTTGTGAAAATTGTACTTTGGATATTTTAATATTTGTTGACCCTGTGACCCTGACCTTGAAGTGAAGTTATTCATTCACAGATCATTTATGAGGTCTCATTACCAAGTTTGGCTGCGATAGTTGAAATAGGTTCTGAGATATTAATCCACTTTGCAAGTTTTGCACAAACGCCAGACAGAAAGACGGACGGACACTTTTTTAAAAACTTCATATTTGGACTATTTAGAACTCATCTTGCACAGATCTGCAAAAATCCAGTCAAAAATGTGCTGGGATGTGGGGAAGTTGGGGGGCGGGAAGGAGGGGGCACGGGTCAGCACATAGACTCACATTGCTATGCGTTTGAATCAGTCAACAAATGTGATATGTTCATTAGTCATGAGAAAGGGTGTGTTAGGCAAGTCAAATCAAACACAATGAACAAAACAATCAATCAACCTCCGCTTAAACGCACATACATATACTTGCACACTTGTGAAAACTAACAACACACACGAAACACCCCTCACACCATTCATTCCCTTCCACATGTGATACACATGATATCACACATGTACACACACGTGTACACACACAATAATGCCCTCAGATAAACATGCACACACACAAAATCTCTCTCTCTCTCTCTCTCTCTCTCTCTCTCTCTCTCTCTCTCTCTCTCTCTCATAATGAGAGTATTTTCAATATTAATACAATGAAACTTCAGAACTACAATGTTCAATCTGATCAATTTATACAAAATAACAAGATAATAATGATATTGCACAAGAAAATTTGATATGTAAATTTGAAAGCATCATTCCATAATAAAACATTAAAGCTCAACATCAATCATTTCCAGGATAATAGCACTAGCAACAACAACAACAAAATTAATAATAAAAATAATAATAACAACAATAATAATAATAATAATAATAATAATAATAATAATAATAATAATAATAATAATAATAATAATAATAATAATAATGTGATTAATACAGTGCATTCATTACCCCCCGAGATCAAAGAATTTATGCAGAAAATATGGGGTCAGATGGAGCTGAATATTTCCTATAAAATAAATGAGGTTTGATAAATAAAAATGTATAAAAATAATAATAATAATAATAATAATAATAATAATAATAATAATAATAATAATAATAATACAGTAATAATAGTAATAGTAATAATAATAATAATAATAATAATAATAATAATAATAATAATAATAATAATAATAATAATAATAATAATAATAACATTACATAATAGGATTTGTGCTATATGTCCAGTGGACCCTTCCGAGCCAAATCAGGACCAGTATAGCTGAATCAGGACCAGTATAGCTGAATCAGGACCAGTATAGCTGAATCAGGACAACACAATCAAGACCACAACTTTGCTAAAAGAGGACTCGCCCCTGATCCGCATAAAAGATCTGCCAAAACAACCCTAGTGTTAACACTTAAGGCACTCCACAAGCCGGTCACTTTACAATAAAGACATCCCACGCAGAGGACGCTGAGGCTATACTCTAATTTATCGAACCCCTGTTTACAAAAACAAAATAGAATATAAACATCATTATAAAATATCAACAAAACACATACAAAATGCCTACATTGCCAAATAATATCATATGAAGCCCCAGTGACCACCTGGCAGAAAGCGTCCACTATTCCCAAGCTGATCTAACAGACCTCACACACAAATGAGGAGTTTTGTCCCAGAAGAATTTTCAAGAAAAAAGGTAGGTGACTGATTTAGCGAAGAAGAAGATAAGATAGTATAGTAGATTGATAGAACAGAGTGGGAATGAGAAAGAACAAAGGAGAAAAACAGCGGCAGTGAGAATTTAAAGCACTTAATTTCCAGAAAGTGGAAATACTATTTGTACTGATACCCTCGGTACACCCAAGGTGAGAATAATAATAATAATACTAATAATAATAATAATAATAATAATAATAATAATAATAATAATAATAATAATTAACATTTGTACAGCACCTTTTCTCACTAAAGCTCATAAGGCTATATAAAAAGCAAAAAACAAAATAAAGCAAAAGCAAAACACAAATTACCAACACACACACACTCAAAAACACCTCGTCTCATCTCATCTGGCGAATATTTTCAAATATATACCAGGTTTCAGTTATATTTCAGATGTTGCACACATGTGAGTCAACAATTATTAAATAAATAAAATTCGGCAAGTATACAGCAACCCATTATGTTAATAAATTGAAACATTCTGTTGATAGTAAGACAATAGTAACTGCTTTTTGGGTTGTTTTTTTTTTGCTAGTAACAATCAAAATACTATTTTAAATCTAATAGCTACTCTGATAAATCTACTGAAATGATTGGTTTAACATCACTGAAAATAATGTTAATAGCTGCATATTGCACATTGCATATAATGTGTTCAAAGTTCACACTGTTGATCACATACATACTAATGAATGCACTTAATACCAACATACATAAATTTATTAATACAAATATCATAGATATGATCTCATAGAGATCTCTATGTTTGAAATTTAATAACTTAATGGGTGTGATCGTGTATGAGTGAATTGTATCTTTTGAAATGCTGCATCAATTTTACTTAAAGTGTTGCACAATGACAAATTTCACTCAACTGTGTTTTTATCAATTACCTATTTAGTTCAACGTGAGAGCAAAGAGAAATGAAAATTTATCTACCACACCAATTTTTTTCCTGTATTCGTCGCCATACTGCACATACTTTTATTGCAAAGTGCAAGACAAAACATCTTTAAAATTGATCAATGGATTTACTCACAAATTTGCATTGTGGGATTTATAAAGCAATTAGAAAGAGAGGGAGAGGGGGGGGGGGGGGGAATAGAGAGTGTGTGTGTGTGAGTGTCTCTCATACAATGTTGTCCCTTGATTTTCTTTCTGTTTTGTGTTGTGGTTAAGAGTTACATATATCAGTAGATTTAGCACATGTCCTATCCTATCCTATCCTATCCTGTCCCGTAACCCGAAGTTCGTAGAGGCACCACAGATGATCATTTAACCACCATACTCCATCTTTCACTGTCCTCAGCAGCCCTGATGGCTTCGCTCAGTGTCAAACCAGTCCATTCTCCTTGAAACCATTAGGTTCACTCCCATTATATTGCCAGCTAGATATTCCTGCTCATGTGCTGGTAATCTGCTGGTATAAAAATAATTGCAGTGATTATTGTTACTATCATTTTTATAGCTGCGAAGCCACGCACAAGACATTTTAAAAAAAAACAAATTATAATCATCTTCAATTCTGTCTCAGCTGTACCTGTCACAATGTCGATTATCGCCTGGGACAAAATACTCAATGACGAGTAATCAATATAATGACCTCGGTAATAAACAGGGATGCTGAAAAAATCAAGTATTTTTCGGAGTAGTGACTTAGCCAAAGCCAAACATCTGCCCTTTCACCCATCAACAGTTTTCACACAAAATCAGAAAACGAAATTAAAATCTGTTAACCCATTAACCCTATTTTTGTTTTTATTGGTCTTAAATTGTTCTTTTGTAGCTTAAGAACTGCTCACAGCGTTGGCCCAAACAGGATCTAACTCAAGCCGCCTCAGGCGCCCATTGGCAACCTTTGGATTCATAGTCTGACGTCCAGATGGCTGGGCACAACCCTGGGTGACAAGGGTTGGGGAGAAGGGACCTAGTGCATGCTGGGTGTATTTGTGTAGCCGACACTCACTAGTCTAGGACATGAGCGTCAGGCTCTTTACAGTCCATGTGATGGAATGCATGCCTGCACAGACTTACCTCAGTTTATACTCTCATCCAAAGGAGTAATTTTATACATGTATGTAATATATGTATGTAATACATACATGTATAAAATTACTCCTTTGGATGAGAGTATAAGATGTATATATTTATAACATACATATATAACAAAACAAATTATTTGAAATAAAGAAACTAAAAACAAACAAAATAAAATAAAACATAATAAATAAAAATAATGCAGTGTTGCAGTGGTATTCAAAGATTGATATTTATACAGTAATACAGTGTTACTCATGATATGTATTCAAATATATGACATCACATTACGGAGTGCCTAGAACCAAAAAAGATTTTGCTACATTATTATCATCATTGGCATCAATATCATTATCATTTGAACAATAACAATTAAAACAACAAGAACAACAACAACAACAACAACAACAAATAATAATAATAATAATAATAATAATAATAATAATTTAGAATTGTTGAAAAATGCTATAAAGATAACACTGTTATTGTAGTAGTAATAGTAGTAGTAGTAGTAGTAGTAGTAGTAGTAGTAGTAGTAGTAGTAGTAGTAGTAGTAGAAATAGTGGTAGTAGTAGTAGCAGTAGTAGTATTTAGTAGTAGTATCACACTATCATCACTATTATCACATCTGCTTAAGCTGATGGACAACTTTCCAGTCCACACCATTGTGGGGAATTTTGAAACATGGCAATGGAACAATAAAATTCAAAGCCCACCAAGGCCCAAAGACGTAGCGAATGTGTTCCAAGAGTGGATATTTGTACCTAACAACACCTTTGGTGTACTCATAGCTGGTCTGCCCAGTATAGAGGAGGTAACACTGAGCCCCAAAGTAGATGAACCCACCCACTGCTGTCATAAAGCATATGTAAGCAAACATCACCATAGCGGCCATGCTTCCTCTGATAGCTCCGGAATACCAATTGTAAATCAGCCAAGGAAGGAGGAATTGATAGAACTGGGAGCTGGCGGCGTTGGCGTAGTGCTCGCTGAGGTAGGACAGCATCACATAGGCACTGTACGCCGCCCCAACTCCGGTCCAGAAGCAGAACACCATGAAGTAGCGCTGGTTGTGAAATCCCACGCAGCATCCCCCGAAGAAACAGTGATGGTCTCGCTTCAAGATGCACACGCCGCATAAACTGCAGTGCTTGGAGCGAGGCGGGTACGGGAATAGCGCACGTCCTGCACACACTGCCTTCCTCAGTCACCTCCCTTGAGGTTGGTAGCATGCAGTTTTCCCCCTTGAGATGAGAAAGTGTGCCATAGTAGCGGAAACAGGCATAGTTGAGTAAGATGGACATGAAGGTGTACACCGCAAACAGTTTCCTGTACCATAAGGTGTCCAGGTCGTAGCGATAAACATCAGGCAGGGTGATGAGAAAGCCGATGATAAGGGAGCCGAAGGAGAGAAGGAAGAAGTAGGCCACAGCCCACACATTCAACATCCTCAGCTTCCCTTTCCATGACATGGTCAGTACAGACACCATGATGCCTGTCCTGTAAACAGTACAATAAATATAATTATACATTAAAGTACATCTGAGGTTGAAACAAACATTGCCAAACAAAATGATAAAATGTGTAATTCATTCTAACTTTTAAGAGATGATTATGTGTGTACCAGCTACATGATAAATAAATCCTGCTAGCACTAGGTCTGTTATCCCCCATCCCTGCTCACCAAGCTAAGTGTGCATCTTGGGTGCCTCCAGTTAGATCCTGTATCGACACCAGCGCTTTGAGCAGCTTTTCAGCTGGAAAAGCACTACACAACAATAAAATACATAAATAAATAAATAAAAATATAAATTGTGGATTAATAAACTCTTCTATGATCATAATTTTATTTATTTATTTAAATAATCACTTTCACATAGCATTTTCCAGCTCAAGAGTTGTTGAAGGTGCTGGCCGATACAGGATCTAACTCAAGCCGCCCAAGCTACCCACTTGCAACCTTTGGGCGCATAGTCTGACCCCCCAATGACTGAGCACAGTCCTGGGTGACCAGGAACCGAAACCGGGAATGAGAAGAAGGGACCTAGAGCGTGCTGGGTGTATTTGTGTAGCTGGAACTCACCCATCTAAGACATGAGTGTCAGGATCTTTAAAGTCCATGCGATGGAATGCATGCGTGCACAGACTAGACCTCAGTTTATACTCTCATCTAATGTAAAGGTTTTTCTTTTTAACAAAATTACCTCAGGTTAATTTTAATAAATGTACACACAAAGCAAGTGGAAAAATTAAATCAGTTTTACTACTGAATGAAAACTGAGCAGCCACAAAAGACTAAGGTTAAGAGTGCATTTTCACAAAGAAAACCAAATCTATTGCAGATCATTAAACCCTTGACTGCTTTTGACAACAGGGTGATGAAATATGCCCATGACGTGTTATCTCGTTATCATCATTGTGATGTTTTTTCACTGTACAATTAATCCTATCCTAATATCCTATCCTATCCTACCCTATCCCATAACTCGAGTTATGCCTTCAGCAAAACAATACACCATTGGAAGCTTAGAACATCGGCCGTGTAACGTTCATAAGTTTATTTTTAAAAATATTATTGAGGATTTTTATAGCTCACTTATCTCGCCATATTTGACCAAACTCTAGGCGCTGGCCGATACAGGATTTAACTCAAACCACCTGAGACGCCTGTGTTAGGTGAATGATAACCCTTCTCATTGATGTGTAGCAAACCGCCTCCCCTCCACACTTCCCCTGCCCCCACCCTACCCCACCCACATGACAGCAAAGCTGACATATGCTTTAAAGAGGGACATCGAGGAAAGGAAAGCAATAACGTGGATCCATACATGAAATTTACAATAAATATGATGCGATTGATTTTTTTCACCATCTCTCAATTGAATTGGCCTAAAATAAATAAATAAATACATACATAATGTTAAAAACCAAGTAAATTTTTTTACATTTAATTACCTTTTACCTAATAGCATAATATTTGTTTAGAAATTAAATTACCTTTCCTAAAATAAGTGTTACCCAGACTCTCGACCCTAGACAGACAGGAGTGGACGTTTTTGCACCAGAGGGAACATCAAATAGGTACAGGAACTCATTCATACCACTTGCCATTCAAGCACATAACAAATCGGTAGGTCTTACTAAACATACTCTACAACTCTCATGCAGCTTAGTTAGTTTATTTTTACTTTCTTTATTTATTTATTTTTAAACTCAATTGAAATATGGCCTAAAAATAATAAATAAATAAATAAATATTTATGTTTGTAAAAGAAGTATTTACATTTTAATTACAGACAATGTAATTTCCATGCTTTTGGATTAATAAAGTAATATCTTATCTTATCTTATCTTATCTTATTATTTCTAATGCTGTTCAAGCTAGAATTTCTTGTAATTTTGTACAATCATGAGCCAGATTAGTCTGGCAAATAGTTGTAACAGTGCAATTCTCCCTTGGCAGTGAAAGGGTTACAATTTAAGATACTGCAGAATAAGACAAAAATTAGCCAGTTTTGAAAATTTATATTATTCACAATTTCTCCCCCTAATCCTTATCCTACTCGGCCAACACACACACTTGCACGATCTTTCATCCACAACAGATTGCATTCTGATTGCGACTGCTGAACACAAAGCTAAAGAAGACAGACCAGATCAGTCAGACTGATACTGATACTAATAATAGTTAATAGTAATATTAATAACCCAGTTATTATACCCGGCTTTGGTCTGGGTATCTCTAGACTAGTGGTAGTGTTTTCGCTTTGATTACATGCATATTTACACAAAATGTTCAATTAGATTAAAAGAATGATAGGAAAGTGTACTACTGTAAAACTCACAGTCAGGTTAAAACTGGATCGTAATGTGTTCTAAATGTCCGTCGTTGCTAAGTACGTTGGCCTCCAAAGCTTTAATGTGTGAAAGTGGCAACCATTTTGCAAGGAAAATAAGCATTGGTGAAACAAATGTGATTTCTGGAGTTATTTCCCATAGACTCCATTCATACGCTCGCTCTCTCTCTCTTCTCTCTCTCTCGCTCGCTCGTGCAATTGGATGGCCCTGCATTTTTTACCTATACTAAATAAAGTCATTTTTTTAAATAGTATATTTTTTTTGTTATTCTCTTTCATTCTT
>CM072526.1:32193865-32196365 GCA_036898135.1 Oncomelania hupensis
TTATATATAATCATCCGAAGAGATTTTTTGTTTAAGAATAACTTTTTTAATTGCACGTTTGTGAATTCTAAGTAAAGGCTTCATTGCATTGCCACTAGCAGAATTCCAAATAGTTAAGGAAGAATCAATAATGGTTGAATATGACTGGAATAAAACAGTTTACGAGAAGGTAAATTTAAAGATGTTTAATTTAATCCTTTCCTTAATAATTGATAAGTCCTTAGAAATAATTTTGCTAACATTAAAATAGGTTTTATCGAGAACAAATTATTGTCTTAAGATACATTAAGAAGTGTATGACATTGTACTGCATAGAGAGAAGGAGAGAGAGAGAGAGAGAGAGAGAGAGAGAGAGAGAGAGAGAGAGAGAGAGAGAGAGAGAGAGAGAGTATCTACAATATTTCTCCGTTACATAGTCCTGCCACTATCGTATAGTTACTTTAGCCAGGCCTTGTGTGTGTACACTCGCAGGACCAAAGTCTTCCCGTTTGTGCCATTTCCGCTTCGCAATCATTATTTGTGTGCACAGAGTTACTCTCATGAATTAAAGGGTCCCAAATCAGTCCAAGACTTTATTTCTGAGGAAAATGCGCTTGGCCTGAAATTGGCGTTGTTGTTACCTTAAACAATGTTACCGTGGGCTTGTTGTTACCTTAAACAATGATACAGTGGGTTTGTTGTTACCTTAAACAATGATACAGTGGGTTTGTTGTTACCTTAAACAATGATACAGTGGGCTTGTTGTTACCTTAAACAATAATACAATGGGCTTGTTGTTACCTTAAACAATGATACAGTGGGCTTGTTGTTACCTTAAACAATGATACAATGGGCTTGTTGTTACCTTAAACAATGATACAGTGGGCTTGTTGTTACCTTAAACAATAATACAATGGGCTTGTTGTTACCTTAAACAATGATACAGTGGGCTTGTTGTTACCTTAAAGAATGATACAGTGGGCTTGTGAAAAAATGATACAATGGGCTTGTTGTTACCTTAAACAATGATACAGTGGGCATGTTGTTACCTTAAAAAATGATACAGTGGGCTTGTTGTTACCTTAAACAATGATATAGTGGGCATGTTGTTACCTTAAAAAATGATACCTAACAGTGGGTTTGTTGTTACCTTAAAAAATGATACAGTGGGCATGTTGTTACCTTAAACAATGCTACAGTGGGCTTGTTGTTACCTTAACCAATGATACAGTGGGCTTGTTGTTACCTTAAACAATGATACAGTGGGCTTGTTGTTACCTTAAACAATGCTACAGTGGGCTTGTTGTTACCTTAACCAATGATACAGTGGGCTTGTTGTTACCTTAAACAATGATACAGTGGGCTTGTTGTTACCTTAAACAATGATACAGTGGGCTTGTTGTTACCTTAAACAATGATACAGTGGGCTTGTTGTTACCTTAAACAATGATACAGTGGGCTTGTTGTAATGATGCAGTGGGCTTGTTGTTACCTTAAAAAATGATACAGAGATACAGTGGGCTTACGTTGCTCAAACCAACCGCTACAGATTACGTTTTCCATTTGTGGTCTGACAAAGAGTGATGTTCCCACTACACCAATCTCATCCACCGCACAATTGGGATATATGCTCCACGTTATTCATCTAACTCATGATATCTCTGGTAAGCAAAATTCATCGGACAACGGGATGCCTGAAAGGCTGCCAGTGTGACAAGTAATATAAGAATGCTCATAAATGCACGTTTATCTAGTTGATAGCGTACGATGCCACAACTACTGTACTACACTGTATGATCAAAGACTGGACCAAAGATAGTTGTTTTGCCCACTTCCGTGAAACAGTTAGTGTTGTGAAGGGAGTTGGGTTGAAATCAAAGTGGATAGATTTTCCTCAAATGATGATGATGATGATGACGATGATGATGATGATGATGAAGATGATGATGATGATGATGATGATGATGATGATGATGATGATGATGATGATGATGATGATGATGATGATGATAATGATGACGATGGTGATGATGACGATGGTGATGATGATGACGATGGTGATGATGATGATGATCATGATGATCATGATCATGATGATCATGATGATAATGGTGATTATCACCACGGTGATGATAATGAGAAGGATGACGACGACGAGGAGGAGTAAATAAAAACAAGAACAAGTAGAACCCCAACAAGACGTACGACGACGACAACAACAACAACAACAACAACAACAACAACAGTCATAAAAAAATGAGGATCACGAACAAAAAGAACAAGAGGAACAAGTCCAAGGAAAAAAAAAACTTTTTTAGTTCATAATTTTTATTTCAATGAAATCGTAACAATGATTACTCGCACATGTATTATCAATCTCAATCAATGGAGGGGGTGGAAGGTGGGGGAGAGACACACAACACCGGGTTGGATGGGTGTGGGGTATGAGAGGTGTGAGATCGGGAATGGGGGAGTGTGGGAGGGAAAAGAAACGTCAACCAAATTTATCACAAGAGTATAT
>CM072526.1:32201365-32203865 GCA_036898135.1 Oncomelania hupensis
TTTTTTTTTTTTGGGGGGGGGGGGAATTACTTATTTATTATCGATCGAAGCTTCCAGATGTTTCTCGTAATAGTTAAGCGATTCTTCTAACCTAAAACTGTTCTATGACGTAAGACAGTGCGTAGCTCCGGTGGCGAGTTTTATTTTGATTGGGTGTCAATGCGTCATGCTGGAATGTTTGAATTTGTTTCTCGATTGCAGAGAGGCTATTATAAGTACTGCAATGTCTGCTACGCGTTATTGGAAATGATGATAATGATCCATGTCAAGGTGGCAACGTGGTGATTCGTCCTTAACGCTTACGCAATAGGACGTTAAGCTTCGTTTTCCTCCTATTCCCGCCTTGCAGGGCACATGGTTATTCGATATGATGATGATGATCCTTGTTATCACGGTGACGACGTGGTGACTCGTCCTTAACGCTTACGCAATAGGACGTTAAGCTTCGTTTTCCTCCTCTTCCCTGTGGGATGATTGTTGTAGTGATTTTCGGAAAACGATCTTGTATTCAGTTGTTGATGTTTGCTGAATAAAGTTGGAAAACTTTATACGATGACTCCTGCCTTCTTGCTGAGTGGACAGGCTGCGTGGATAAGCGAATTCGAGTTACACATATTAAGAATCAAGCCTCGGGGCTGAGTCCACTCTTGATAAATACCGTGTAACAGGGCCCCAATTCGAAGGCTTTGTTTAATTTTTGGTACAAACGAGCTAACCCTAAAATTAGCATTGTTATTTCATAAAACAATGATACAGTGGACTTGGTATTACATTAAACAGTGCTACAGTGGACTTGTTATCACACTAAACAATGATACAGTGGACTTGTTATTACATTAAACAATGATACAGGGGACTTGTTATTACATTAAACAATGATACAGTGGACTTGTTATTACATTAAACAATGATACAGTGGACTTGTTATTACATTAAACAATGATACAGTGGACTTGTTATTACATTAAACAATGATACAGTGGACTTGTTATAACATTAAACAATGACACAGTTGATTTTTTATTACATTAAACAATGATACAAGGGACTTGTTATTACATTAAACAATTATACAGGGGACTTGTTATAACACTAAACAATGATACAGTGGACTTGTTATCACACTAAACAATGATACAGTGGACTTGTTATTACATTAAACAATGATACAGTGGGCTTGTTATTACATTAAATAATGATACAAGGGACTTGTTATTACATTAAACAATGATACAGTGGACTTGTTATTACATTAAACAATGATACAGTGGACTTGTTATTACATTAAACAATGAAACAGTGGACTTGTTATTACATTAAACAATGATACAGGGGACTTGTTATTACATTGAACACTGATAAAGGGGACTTGTTATTACATTAAACAATAAAACAGTGGACATGTTATTACATTAAACAATGCTACAGTGGACTTGTTATTACATCAAACAATGATACAGTGGACTTGTTATTACATTAAACAATGAAACAGTGGACTTGTTATTACATTAAACAATGAAACAGTGGACTTGTTATTACATTAAACAATGATACAGTGGACTTGTTATTACATTGAACACTGATAAAGGGGACTTGTTATTACATTAAACAATGAAACAGTGGACTTGTTATTACAATAGACAATGCTGCAGTGGACTTGTGATTACATTACACAATGAAACAGTGGACTTGTTATTACATTAAACAATGATACAGTGGACTTGTTATTACATTGAACACTGATAAAGGAGACTTGTTATTACATTAAACAATGAAACAGTGTACTTGTTATTACATTAAACAATGCTACAGTGGACTTGTTATTACATTAAACAATGAAACAGTGGACTTGTTGTTACATTAAACAATGATACAGGGGACTTGTTATTACATTAAACAATGATACAGGGGACTTGTTATTACATTAAACAATGATACAGTGGACTTGTTATTACATTAAACAATGATACAGGGGACTTGTTATTACATTAAACAATGATACAAGAGACTTGTTATTACATTAAACAATGATACAGGAGACTTGTTATTACATTAAACAATGATACAGGGGACTTGTTATTACATTAAACAATGATACAGGGGACTTGTTATTACATTAAACAATGATACAGGGGACTTGTTATTACATTAAACAATAATACAGGGGACTTGTTATTACATTAAACAATGATACAAGGGACTTTTTATTACATCATAAACAATGATACAAGGGACTTGTTATTACATTAAACAATAATACAGGGGACTTGTTATTACATTAAACAATGATACAAGAGACTTGTTATTACATTAAACAATGATACAGGAGACCTTCGATGCTCAAACCAACCGCTAAAGTTTGAACGTTCCATTTCAGTTCTGGCAGGAGTGATTTCCCCTGTTTAACGGTATACTAATACTATAGCGGTGCGACCTTTACCCCCTATTTCTGAATGAACCACGCGGCTTCAAGATTGCGTTTGGGGTAGGGCACAGTCTG